>VXAL01018773.1:39678-119343 GCA_013399475.1 Chauna torquata
TCTGCTTCGTAATAGCGGCGTTGGGTTGGTGTCTTTGTAATTCTTTCGGCAATTCATCATTCAATTAACTAATGCTTATATTGCCTTTTCAAAAGCTGACTACTTCTTGGATGTAGGAAAACCTTCAATTACCTGAGATGGTCTGATGAGAGTCAGAGTAGGTTATGGTGCTTTTCAGAGTAAGCGCTTCGATACAATATGCAGAGGTCTATTTTGGTGACCAGATGACTTTCCTGTAGACTTTGGAGTGTACATAATCTTATTTGCAAAAGCTGAAGTTGCAAGTTCTGGCTAACATAAACTTCCATTCATTGCTGCCTTTACAGAGAACCCACAGTATAAGTAAACTTGTTCTTCTTTTTTTTTTTTTTTTGAATTATTTGTATTCGAAGTGTCATTGTCTGAATTAACACTCTGCCGCAGCTCTGAAGTAATAGTTTGGAAATTACATTCTACCCATGTAATTTTGAGTCCATTAGGAAAACCAGGATAGGTCTCTGAACTGCACATGGAGAAATGTCACATTCCTTTGGTTTAACCCTTTAATCACTTCCCTGGTTTTATTGAAATAAGCGAAGTAGACAAAGACAGCTTCTCACTAGGGTATGAAATGTAAACTTTCATCAGGATATATGCATCAGGTGTGTGATTTCAAACGCACCTGAGATAATATGGAAAGCAAGGAAGATAAGGGTCCTTAAACAGATAGTTTGACAACTTCCTAATTAAATGGAAATAAATAAAGGCTAAACAAGCGAGACCATACATATGTGGGACAAATGTATTTTGATATTGATTATCTGTTTTTTAAAGGACATTAGAAAACAAACAAACAAACAAAGGTACTGTATATTGAAAGAGTAACCTCAGCTCTTATTTTCTTTCATACTTGTATGTAGGCAAACAATGGCTAACGTACTGAGCAATTCTTTGAAAAACTTTGCAAGAAAAAAGAAATCACTTGCTCCAAAAGCATTTCAGGCTTTAGAGCTTTGAATAGCATCTGTCCCCACCTCCCACAATTTAGTCCCAAAAGTTAAAAAAATCATACAGTACTGGATAGAGTTACATGTTGCAGGAATTTTATAAATGATCTGTCAGTATAAGTCCTAGATGTGATTAGTTGGGCTTTTTGCTCCTAAGGTGTTACTTTGTTTGGCTTATAGTTTATGTAGCATTCGATTCCTGAAAATATATTCTAACAGACATCTATTAGGCATATTTTTCCTCGATGGTTTATAAGCAGCACGAACCGTGGGGCTTCTCTCTCTTTTCTTTTTAACGAAGTTTAAGCTCTTTGTCAGGCGCTGACACAATCTGGGAGTATGAGTCCATTGAGCAGTTTCAGTGACTTGAGCCATGAGCTTAAAATACAGATTGCTACAAATTCAGAAGTAATGTCTCTGATCACAAGTACAGTCATTTGTATGTTAACAAGCTAGCCCTTTTCTATCTGAAATTGCAGTTTGCATCAATTTCTATCTGAAATTGCAGTTTGAACACTAACAAAGTTGTGATTTATGATTACACCCAAAACACCAGTACTTTCACCTTTGCGATGCGGATGTGTCTCTGCTACCTGCTCTTCTGGGGAAGGTTTATTTTTGCATGCGCATGGAGCTATGTAAACAAATACAAAATCCCCCAATGGTTGTTTGTAACCCAGTTGGTTTGAACAACATCACATGAGAAAAATACCTGCCTACTGATGAGGCAAATCCTCTCCCCTTACACTCTCTACAAAACACCAGTGCTTCTCTAGCCAAGTTTGAGGCTAATTGCATTGGTTCTCCTTCTGCAGAGCAGTTCATTTTGACCACTTAACTGAGGTCCGCATATCCAACGTTTTCTCCTCTTGGTTATACGTCCTCCACAGAGGATCAAAAAAACATGAAAAGCTTTTGCAGTGCTATTGGCATCTGGTAGCTCTGAAACATTACATTTCCTTCCTTTCCTTGCCTCTGCGTTACTAAACACTCAAGGAGTTATTAGCAGGTAACAACAAAATCATTTAAAATGCTTGGGCTGAAGTGAACCCTTGAAATATTTTATTTTATTTTATTTTTTTATTTTTCATGATCAGGAAGCTTGTCATTTTCTTTTCAGTGAATATATTATTTTGGGGGGAGAAGACAGTTATAGGGTCAAACAGTATTTCTTTTAATCACGCAAGGAGCTTTGCGAAAGTCAGTGGCCTGAACTATAGGTGGAAGTTACTGACACGGGGGCCAGAGAGGGCCCTTTGGGCCTGATCCGTATCAGCTATGGGGTTTGGTGCAGGCTTGGGCTTGAGCATCTAATGCTGCATACTGTATTGTCCTGCTGTACAGCTGTGAAGGTAGGCCAGGGATTAGTTTATATAGCTTTCCCAAACAGTTGATTTAAAAAGCTTTTGTTAAAAAAATAAATAAATCTTGTTGGTAAGATATTTTCAGCCTCTATTGTAATGGTATTTGCCTTGGGTTGAAAGAATTACCTTGTGTGCAATAACACCACACCGGTTTTCATTGTGCCCACAACAAGTCACTTTCATGGCCACTAGAATATTTTTGATTTCCCAGTGTGGCTCCAGTTGTACATTTTAGTCAAGTAGGTTTCCCAGTAAAGTTGAGCATCAGTTTGTCTTTTGCCCAGGTTGAAGGCTTGAGCAGCAAGAATTTGTGTTACTTTGGCATTTTGGAAGGTAATGAAATAAATGGAGAAGATCTAATATATTTCCTTCACAGTGTCATTAACTAGTGTAGGTAGAAAACTGGCAGCCTAAAATTACTTTGCTAAATTTAAATGTCAGTAAAAAGTAGGCAATAGAAAAAAATTAAAGGGTATATCTAAATATGGAGTTGTGGACATATCTGTTATATTTAAACTACATTTTAACCTCTTCTATTTATATGTAGTGGTATGTGTATAATCTGGAGGGCTTGATTGAATACGAGAAACAGCAATTTCACAATGAAAAGCAAAGAGTTTATTCTGCTGTAGACGTAGTGCATGTCCTTCTTAATCGGTATATATATAGAAACTAAAATGTATGCAGTGAGACGTTTTTATGTTGTTTAAGAGCTAAAACGATATTTGATCTAGAGTAAACATGCCATTTGCGAAAAGTCTGCTTCCCGTACTTCTCTTGTAAGCATATCTCCCATTAACCTCAGTGGCACTTTTTCTTGGACAGAGCGTGAGACTGCATGGTAGTGTTCATTTTCATGAACTTACCTTTTCTGTGGCACATTCTGAAACACTGCTTTTTGATTTGGAAACCTATCATGGGAAGTGGATTGTTCTTGCATGCTGCTTGCATCAGATGAAATCCCTCCTTGGCACAACTTCATTCCAATAAGAAAAACTTAGTCCAGGAACAAAATACGTAGTTATTTTTGTTTGATAATGCATCATATAAATATTAATTGTCTGCCCAAAGAGAAAACAATAAACATGTGTTTTCATTTTAGCTGCAGATACAACATACTTTGATAGACAGTGGTTCGAAAGGAAGGGCCTCAGCTTGCAGCCACACAAGCTGTTCAGCTGAACTCCATGTCACCACTTGTGTCTGGGAGATCACTTTTATGCACAAGGGGTTGGAAAGCCAGGGGCTTGCTGTTGGATTGAGATCTTCTGTTTTGATTTGTTCTAATGTGCACACTAAGTGGTATAATATCCAGGTGCTTATTAAAATGTCGTGACAGTAGCATTATTTTCAGCCTTCTTACTATCCGCTAAACGATGCTGTGCTGCCGTTGATCCTTCCAGCAGAGAGAAGCCAGCGGACTGCCCGTACGCTCAGATGCTGTGTAATATTGGTAGAACATTAAAAAGCAGCTGCCCCTTTCGAAACGCTGCTCATGCAAATGAATCTCGACTTCTGTTGTGTTTCAGATCTTCTGAATTTGTCAGGTAGTCTGTAGCTTTGAACTACACGTACCTAATTAGCTGCTGACTTAAAAAAAGGGTTGGCTTGTAGGAAATGATCCGCACCGGCAGACTTGCAGTACAGCATCAGGCAAGTTAAGCAAATAAGAGCTTAAATGTGGTTTCAATCAGCATAGTTTAGACACCCAAGTTTTCGAGTTTCTGCAGGAGGTCTGTAATGAAACAGGCTTGTTTTCTTTTCACCTCGCAAAGAAAGAGCAACGGGAGAAAAAATCTGTTGGACTTTGCCCTGGCTGAAGAGTTGGCCAATGCTTGAGAGCAACTCTTGGAGTGAGATCGGATGGGGTAGCACAAAGGTCTTGAAGAGCATCAGTACCAAGTCAGGGAACGCTGCCTGTGGCTACCAAGCACACCTTCACCTCCAGTGAGGGGACAGCAGGTCAGGACTGTCCCCGCAGCACGTGGGCTGCTAGCTGGGCTGCAGCCGGGTGGTAGCAGCAGCCCTGATTGAGGCCTTGCAGGTGTGAGGGGTCAGGAGAAGATGCTCTTGCCTGTTAACTTCCCCTCATCCCAAATGTATTGCCAGCTGAGCAAGCTTCTTACACTTCTGCCTTCCACTGGTTGCTGCAAGTGGTCTGTAAGGACCTGTTTTCGCTAGCATTGCGCTCTGGTAAATATGTACCAATGTATCTTTTTCATTTTCCTACTGCTGAGAGTGGTGGGCTAGGACTAGCAAGCAGCTTGCAGCAAAATGTTGTGCAAAATCTGATTGATTTCTTCTAATTTGTAAGTCATGTAGGCTTACCAGTTTGAGCTTTTCATAATACCTTCTGGCTTTGCCTTGCATTTGTTACTTTATTTTTAGGTTATTAAGCATGGATGTACGCAGTATATTTGACCTGGTTTGACTGAAGCACCCTTTTTCAAGTCACATACATTTTTTGACATTCAATAGTTGTACTGAATGCAGCTAGTGTGTGATTTGTTTTATTGCAATTGAGTGTGTGTAAAAATAATATAGATTTACTGACCTGCACAATGTATCTTTTTTTTTTTTTTCAAACTACTCTTATGTAATGGCAGTACAAAAAATTAAATAAAGCGATCAAAGAAAAAGTATTTTACACAAATTGCATTTCTATCATGGATTATATTTTTATTTTCTGTATAATTAAAAACAATTAAAAGAGATTTAAAAAAAAGAAAAAAGCCTAGTAGCTGTACAGAAGGGAAGTGTTTGAGGCAAAATTCAGTTTTCTAAGAAGGCTTTGTCAGTTCTGAATGAACTCTGTAATAAATTTTAAACCTGGTGTTTTAAAGTTCTGTTTATAAAATGGACTGTTCTCTATAGAGTTCACAAATTATACACAAAAGATTTATAGCATAACTACAAAAGTAACATTAATACATTGCATAACAACTTGCACTGAGACTAAATTGCAAACTCTGCTTGAAAAAGAAGCTGATTTGCAGGACCCATGTGAAGCAGGTATGGTAAAAGTTATCAATCATTTGTCCAAAGAACCACTGTCGCACTGATTATTCTGACTGTAGTTGGCTCTTCAAAGGCTTACAGAGTTTTTTATACAGGTTCGTGCCTGTGGCATTAAAAGCTGGCTTGAAAAGAAAAAGGAAAAAAAAAAAAAAAAGAAAGAATTTAAAATCAAATGAAGAATGGTAGGCATTTTGTGCCTTTTCCCCCAGTTTCACTATATTTGCCCAGACTGTGAAGCTGGGAATTTGGACCAGTACTCTTCATTCCTTCACTGTGTTTATAAGTTCTCTGGTATTTTTATGAATTTATAGCAAACAGTCTGTAACATGCTCTGTATCTCTAGCAATTAGGACAAGCCAAATCATCTGTCACCAATATGTATGTCAACATCCTGAAACCACAAAGAGCACCTCTTAGTAGGCACAACCGAGGTTTCATGTCAGCGAAGCAATTCATCACACTCTTGAAATGAAGAGCACAGAGAAATCTGAGATCTTGGTTCCTCTACCTTCTATGCAGAGAAGTCAGATCTACTGTAGTGAGCCTGAAAAACTGCTTTGCAGGGCTAGGATTCACCTCACCTAGCTGTAGCCATCTAAAACCTAAGCTACTAGTGGACAGTAGTTGTGTCAGCTCCCTCCCTAGCCAGAGGACAGGTTAATCTTGCCGATCTGAGACAATCGTATCAATCTGGGAAAGTCACTGGGAATGCAGACTCTGTCCATCGACTGAGGTGGGACTGCTGGTAGCAGGACTAGGTGCTTGGCCTTCAGCTGTCTGGAGTTAAGTGCACTGAACTCTGTATCCAAGGACTGATCCAGGCCCCAGCAGCTGATCTTTGGGAGACAGAACTGAAAAAAAAAAAAAAAAAGATACTGCAGAGAGACCAGATGAATGTTTTACAGTCTGACTGGGAATGAATCTTATTGTTTATTTATTATTTTCATTTTAAAGTTGACCCAGTACCTAACAGTTTCATTTTTACTGTCAAACAGGCTTTTCACTGTCCAGTTTTATCCCCAGTGATAGAAGCATTAGAAGTAGCGCTGGAAAGCCCTTTCATGCTTTCTACACAGCTGTCTCTTTTAACTTCATTAGAAAAAATAGAGAAATGAAAACATGAACCATATTTTTATTATTAGAATAAGATAGGAATGGATTAATCCCACTGTCTTTCTATTGAGTGTCCATTCTGCTCATGAAGGAAAGGGAAAGAAAGCCATATAGGTGATACGTCTGGAGTACGTCGCTGAAATCTCTGAGGGCCCACCTTTGGCCTCAGCTGTAGGAGCGCAGAGGGTGCAGTTAGGGCTGGGTTTGCTGCACGGTGTGGGGATACAGGGAAGGGAAGTTCTCCTCCTCTCACCTCCTCTTTGGTTATCAACACCCCCTGCGACACGCCATGTGGGGCATGGGACAGGGAAACTGATGGGCAGCGGTACTGCCCCCGTAGCCGCCCTCAGAGGCACATCCAGCCCTTGCTCCTGCACCTCTTATGCAGCTCACATGTCCCTGGGGGTTTTGGTCCAGCACAGGATTTATATAACTCCCCATTTGCTGTGTTGGTTCTGCAGGGCTAAAGAGGAGTGAGAAGTAGTAAAAATCTATTTTGGTCACTAAAGTAAGCAGACATGAGTCAGAATACTCACTGGGAAAAGATCTGCTGGATGAAAAGGTGCCATTTTTACATAGTCACTTCTCTGACCATGCCCTTTAAACTCTTACAAAAATAGAATACTTTCTCTGGCACTTCTCTTGGAAAGCAGAAATGTGACTGAGAGCAAGGATGTTTGCTGCACTTCAGTCCCTGCTTCAAAACCGGACAAGTTGTGTGCGAGTTGTGTAATGCATATGCAACATATGTTTAACACCAGGGAAAATAGAAAGAAGGCATTTGGATTTTGTGGGGAGGGGATTTGGGTTTGGATAGTTTTAACATTTGTAGTGGAAAAGTGTGATTCCCAGTTCCTGTCTGTGAACGGTTGGATGAATTCTGGCAAGCTTTCTGCCCTGATTTCTGGCATCGTCTCTTCCCTGCGGAAGTACACTTTTGATCAGTAAACTTGTGCGGAGCACAGTGAGTCTCCTTTTGACCATGGACTTTGGGTTCCTCTTGGACCGTGCATAAGTGAGTGGTCTAGGCTAAAAATGAGCCTTAAACCACATTGACGTAAGCTGTGAATGTTTATGGACCTGCAAGGAAATAAATCACTGGCAACCAGGATCCTGAAGTGATACTGGTGATGTGCACGTGAGATGAGAATATCCCCATGCCGGCAGGCTCCCGGTGAAGCTAATCAAGCCAAGGACTTGCCCCAGGGAGGCTGCAGTGGATATCGACTCTCCTCCATATTGCATTGTTTGCTGGGTAATCAGGGAAAGGATTAGCGAGGCAAAGGATTTCATGAAAAGTCACTCCCAGCTATGTAGGTGATGCTGAATTTTTGAATTTGTTTCTCAGTTTTAATGGCTTTGTAGGAAGCTAGAGCCTGGCCAGTCCAAAGAAACTCAAAACCAGTGGTGTACTTCACCACGTGTGCCCATAGACGTTTGTCAGTCCTGTTCTCCTTTGCACCAGTTATTCTCTTGAAAAAAAAGCGGCAATCATGTTTAACATATTTACCATTTTTGGTTGGCTTTACATGGAAAAAAAAACCACTAACCCATAAATTCTTCTTCCTCCTCCATCCCAGAATAAACCATGAAATAGCTTGCAAACTCTGAATTGGTGTTCAGTAGACAAAATCTTGACCTTGCTCAAGTGGCTGAAGCTTCTCGGTTGGCTTCTGGGGGATGCAGAATTGTTCAGCTCAACAGCTTCTCCCTGAAGTTTCCACTGGGCCTGGGAGACAGTGGAAGTATTTTCCTTGTGGTGAGTTCCTAAAGCCTTAGTTCCCTCCCAGTTACTACAGAATTTAAGGGCGCTGTCTTTTTAGCACAGGAAACAGGCATTGCTTTTCTTCTTGGTAAAATTTCCCTTGAACTAACTAAGAGCATTTCCACTGTCTCTGGGTGTGTTCATCTTTCCTGGATGAGGAGACATAGGTCATACACCTGCTTACCTCCTGCTCAGTCTCTGGCCTCCTTCCAGCCTCTTGGCAGCACGGATTCGGTGAAGATTTGCTGTCAAGTTCTCCTAATTTAATCCCTCACAGGGCCCAGTAGCTTCCTATTGCAGGGAATTCTAATTTTTCTGCTTTAAATTTGAAAGGTGTTTTGGATGTGATGACGTTTACAGCCAAAGCGCATCACCTTTCTTACATCAGCTCCTTTTCTTGCAGTGAGACAGGTGATGTCAGCAGGTATGAAAAGGGAGGAAAACCACCACAGGCTTGGGACATGCAAGATTGTCACTAGCCTGATACTGTAAATGGACATGAAGATAGACTTCCCTTCTCAGCCCTGCCCACATTGTCTGGTATGGAGCTGAAGATACCATGCAGAAACTTTAAACCGACACTTTTGACTAGAGCTGGTACCGGTTAGAAGTTTTCCATGGTCAGAAAGCCAGTGTGCCCGCTTTTAGCAGCACTGTAGCGGTTTCAAAAGATGAACTCACAAAGGGAAGAAGCAACACAGCAAAACCCAGTGTGTGACAAAGCCCCTTGATTTGCCTTCCATCATGGACTGAGCACAGAAGTTGCACCTCAGTGGCCAGGACCCCTCTGTTTTGAGCATGGGGTACTGCAAAGGGGTTCAACTGGTGATGTGCCAGGGTTAGCTGTGCCACACCTGAGTGTTTCTTAACTGCTGCAAACTGAAGGACTACCTAAGGTTTTTAAAACTATGCTCCCGTTTTTTGTGTGTGCGTGCCTGGCTGTAATTTGCCTGGGGGAAGGAGGAATGAATGAAGAACTTAGCTTTTAGGTAAACAAAATGTTACTGTTGTACTGTTATAATTACAAGCATTTTGAATTAGGTATTGACAGCAGTTGAGAGCCGGTTCTCGACTATGCCTGCTGGCAGGCGATGAGATGTCTACCAGCTCCTAAGGGGAGCCTTATTGCAGGCTGTGAGAGTAACTCATTAACCAGTTAGTTTACGGTGGCATTACTCAACGTATGGTCTGTGGGCTGCTGGTGGTCTGGAAGACATTAGAAAGTGGTCTGAGAAATGGTTGCACAAGAAAGGCAGAAATAACCCCATATAGAGAGATTCACATACTCACACCACCAGCAGGTATGTGCCCGTGTCAGCAAGTCACCCTGCGTCAGCAGGCTGTGCTGAGATATAATTGCCTTAGCCCCCAGTGTGAGCCCAAATGGACGGACCTTGAGTAATGGCACAACAGGGGAACCTTTGCTTGATCAAATCGATGTGGAGCATGTCTTCCTCCACTAAAGAGGATGAATGCTTTGCCTCTTCTTCCTGGTGCTTTTGAAGCACAGGATGGGCTAAGGGATGCTGCTTCTACATCCATGTTGCTAGCAGTAATGAATGCTACAGGGAAATGGACGGCGGCAAGCCCATTTCCTTCACAGTGGGAGGAAAGTAGTAATTCAGGAGACCATTAAACTTTAGAAATACCTCTACAAGGTCCCTACAAAGATACACTCCATTTAGATTAAAGTCCCATAGGGCCAATTACCTTAGAAGAACATAAGAACTTAAACAAAAGCTCAGTTAGGTATGCTGCCCACCAATGGGTTTGAACAAAAATGGACGCAGTGAGAAAACACTCGTGTGTATTATGAAAGTGAGAATATTTAGAGTAGCTCTGCGCAATAACCAACTTTTACTGTTCCCCCAGGATCAGTGTGCACAGGAAATATCTGTGGCATGCTTGCTTTTCCTGGAGATGACAGCAACCCTTTGGCAACCACTTTATAATACATGCTCGATGCTTTTCAAAATGTTGGGCTGTTGTTTTATGAATGTGCTTTGATTTTCTGGTGCCAGAGCCTTTATGCTTTGCTTTCTACTCCTCCTAACTTGCCCATTTCCATTTCAACCCTGGACACTTCTCTTTGAGTGCCATTCACTAGCTGTGATGGTGCCTCCATCTTTCTCAGCACTAGCATCGGGATGGGGCTTGAGGAAAAAGGGCAGCTAACAAAAGTCCCTTATGCTCCCTGTGTAAAATAACCTCGGTGGCCTGTTCTGGTCTATGTCTGGGTGGCTGTGGGCTCCTGGAGGTGGAGGGATGACTTAACACTGTGTTGTGGCTGGAGGGCTGGGGCAAGCAAATTTGAAACACTTTGTTTCAGTCAGTGTTTTCTAAGAGGGGGTTGAGTAATTTGCACAAGACAGCAAAGCAGAGCTCAGTACTAGCACTGGGGTTAAAGTCTGCCTTTGCTGTAGCTAAAACTTGCTAGACCACAGTTTTAATTGATCAGTTAGCTATTTTCAATCAGACCTGAGCACTGGAGTGCACTAAACTTTTAGGCAAGGGATTTGGAAAATGAGCAGCTCCTAAGACTCCGTCGCAACAAGTTCCTGAAAGCGTTTACTGATGTAAATTACTGCACGGTTTTGAACGTGCCTCTTCCATTTAACATAGCGAAAGAACTTTCTTGAGAGAAGGCACAATAAACAGTCTGAGGTCTAATAACTGAACATGCAAGCCTAACTGGTTTTAAAGTACTGCTTGCTTAAATAAGAGTCATTAACATTGTAACTGATAATGAGAAAAATGCTCATGCCATTAGTGGTTTACCACTTTGGTTCCAAAAGGATAAAAGCAATTTCATAAAAGAGACCACAGACTGTCCATTTTCAGCCTCAGTGTAGGGTGAATGCTTCAGAGAATACGAAACCCATCATTTAAAATAATAATTTAGTATTTGTGTTTGGGAAGCATGGTCAAAATGCCCTTTGAGCACACTGAAGCGCAGCAACGCGGGGCTGGGTGGCTGCAGCTGAGGGGACGGCATTTTGGCTCACCCTGGTGCGGTGCTGGGAGCCCCATCTCCATGTTTCCTTATCTGAGTACTGCAGTGGGTGCTCCTGGCTCATCCTCCCACCAGAAGCAGTGCAGGTCTTCCGGTGTGCCTCTGGGACCCTCACCTGGGTGAACAAGTCTGTCTGTCTTGCCTTCCCCCGGTGATGGTGCGGGGCTGGGCAGGTTCGTGAGGACAGCCCGTGATCCTTGCTGCCTTGGCCCCGGCATTGTGTGCTGCAAGAGAAGTTGGGTTTTTCTGAAGGGTTGAATCTCACTCTGAGTTCAGTGAGCTGGTGAGGGAGACAAAAGACCTCAGTGAATATGTCCATCTGGGCCAGCTTCTCGCTCCCCTTTGGGGGAAGGATGGCCCCTTCCCCCTCCTCTGTGCCCCTTCTTACCCCTGAGCAAACCGGGCCGGACCCTGTCTCCTGCTCAGGTTAGTGGAAGGACTTGCACTGGCTTCAGCCAGGGCTGAATCAAACCCTGGAGAAGACTTGGTACCTCCTCTCCTGAAAGCTAAGTTTAGGGCTCAATGAGCTGTACTCTAGCCTTGTTTTTAGCAAGGGCAGCCGGAGACGGAAGAGTCCTCTCAGACTGTCTCAGATTGTGACTACGACTACACGAGGTTACTGATGCTTCGTGCAGCTGTATTAAATTGACTATGATGTTTGCTCTTACATAAAAAAGGAAATTTCCCCCTGCTCCCCTCATTAAAATGATTGTTGTGCCTTATTCAAAATGAAAATCAATCAAAGAAAGAACACAGCTGGGCAAATGACAAGAGAAACAGAACTGTGCCAAGGTGAATTTTTATGGAAATGCTCTCTGAATAGTATTTCCATGAAAAGGCAACTTACAGATGTAGGCTGCACTTGCATGGAGGAAAATGTAATGCACCACACCCTGAATCTGACAAGGTCTATAAACTTCTCATATATTTTAAATTTAGGCAACAAAAAGGCCATATTTAAGAAACAAAGGTTTTCTTCTTTACTGCAATGTGATCACGTTAGCCCCAAAATAAGCTGGGGTGGGGGGGGGAGAAGTTTATGGAGGAAACATTTCGGATATAAAGTAAATTAACTAATCTACTAATCTACTGAAAAGGAAATTTTCAGTATCATAAGAAATCTGACTTGATCTATCAACAGCATCCTAGTTATGAAAATGACTTGTAAGTCTGTCTGTGTAAAACTATCTGGCAGTCTTCTTTGTAAAGGAGCATGACTGGCTTAATAACTACAGAACGTTGTTCCTGTTGATGGCAGCGGGATTTTTCTCATTCACTTTAACAGAAGAAGGATTAGGGGAGCAATATAAAAAGCAAGCAATGAAGGATGATTGATGTTAGTATTCAAAAAATGGGAGAGGGTAAAAAAGTAAAAACATCAGCCTACACTTGAAATTGCCACACTTAGATCTACTTAGACATATTTTCTGGAGGTGTTGTAGCCTTTTCAATAAGCTAGTTTCCAAATGACCTGACCAATTTTACTGCAGACTTGCTGGCTATCAGCAGAGCTCTTGCAAAGGTTGATTTTTGGAATCTGTTAGTTTTCCCTTGTTTCTGGGATTTTTCATTTCATACCAATCAAGTTTGGAATGTGCTGAGAGAAATACTTGAGACAACCTTGGAATTTTTCAGCCTATTCCTGCATGTCGCTTTCTGAAATAAATGGGAATGCTTTTTTTTTTTTTTTTTTGATTTGTTTTGTTTTTCTTTTTTAATTTATGATGGCTTATAACTTGATGTCATTGCTATTCTAAGAATAATAATCCAGGACTGTTTAACTGACTCGATTATTTACATTTCCTTTTAACACTTCCAGAGATAAGCTAGAGGTAATAGTGGTAAGCATATTTTCCTGTCATCCTCTCAAAACTTGACACCATCAAATGGAATATGACTGTATATGGATTTTAAAGATAAAGGCAGTTGTCAAATGCTGTAGTGTGCTCATAAGGGTCTGCAGTGGAGATCCCATCACAGAAAAGCTTTGAATTAGGC
This sequence comes from Chauna torquata, assembly GCA_013399475.1. Lineage (NCBI taxonomy): Eukaryota > Metazoa > Chordata > Aves > Anseriformes > Anhimidae > Chauna > Chauna torquata. The sequence goes on from VXAL01018773.1 coordinate 52,936, forward strand.
AGCCCTTGGCTCTAGTAGGTGGGAGTAGAGGTGAGTGGTTGTTATTTTTAAACAATATTAGGTTTGCAAAAAAAACAAGAAAGAAAGAAAGAAAGAAAGAAAGAAAGAAAGAAAGAAAGAAAGAAAGAAAGAAAGAAAAAGAAAGAAAAAAGAAAGAAAAAGAAAGAAAAAAGAAAAAGAAAGAAAAGAAAGAAAGAAAAAAGAAAGAAAAAGAGAGAAAGAAAGAAAGAAAGAAAGAAAGAAAGAAAGAAAGAAAAAAGAAAAGAAAGAGAGAAAGAAAGAAAGAGAAAGAAAGAAAAAAAGGAATCTCAGTAGGACTAAAATTGTGAGCAGATCTGATCATGGAGTTAAAAAGAGTTAGAAGATGTGCTCTACAAGGGGCTGTAGCTCTGATGCTCCCCCATACTAATGCAGGTCAGTTCACTGCTCTGTCAGTTTTGGAGTTGGGGATCCATGTCGATTGAGCATCTCAAGCATGCGTACAGCACCTTAAAACAACAAATCCTGGCAGAATAACAAGGGATCGCCTGCCAGCCGCACCTGGGAGCGCATCCCCGCTCTCTGGGTGACAGTGGGCAGTGTCCGTGCTCCTCTTGCCTAACCTCCCAAGCTGGCATGAGGCCCGTATAAAAAGTGTAATAAGCCATGGAAAATGCATCAGTAGCACGTGTTGACATCAGTGGAACCCACATGGGGATAGAGAAGGGATCCTGTTACCCCCTGCTCAGCTGCACAACCCTTTAATCCAGCCGGGAACTAAACGTTAACCCTTTCAAAGCTCTCCTGGTAAGGAGGGAGAGGGCAAGAAAATGTTTCTTATTTCATTGAGGTTTAACCTCAAGTCTGTGTAAGCACAGGCGTGCTGTGGGGAAAAAGAAGTGCAAATGGCTCAGCAAATGTTGCGGATGGCAATGGCTGTCATGATGGGGTGAGTGAATGCAAAGATGACTTCAATCTGCTGCAGCCAATAAACTGTGCTGTGCTCTCATCCTCTGCGATGTCAGAAGAGCATTGGAATGAATCACAGCCTTCTGTTTACTCTGGGGCTGATCACTGTCCCTTGTGTAGTTGGAGATACATTTCACAACAAGATGCAATTCATGGCAAGTTCTCCTGAGAAGAAGAAAAATCAGTTTATGCCAATGCTGGACTTCCTGCCATCTCTGGTTACTACACGCCCACCCCCCACACCCACCCACCCCAACTTACTCATGCACCTCCTGCTTAGCACTAGAAAAGGGATATCACATCTCTGTGTTACTACCCCAGTGCTTTTTTTTCAGCCCACTACAGGAAGGGTTCATAGAGTATATCCAGAAAGATGTTTTTGTTCCCCACCTTGGGTTTCAGTCCCAAGACTGCCAATTAAATTATCCCATAAATCCTCCATTATAGGTAGTAAAACCTAATTTTAGATTTCCTGCCCACTGTAGTGTCCTGCCTGATTGCTACCAGTTGGATAGAGGCTCAACCTGTTAAGCAGACAATTGCAGCGAACTGACTGTTTCTTTCTGTACCACATGTGGAGAACTTTTTAATATGTGGCATTTGGTCATAATTCTCTCTGGCTATTTTCTACCTCTTACTTGCTTTTTTTTTTTTTCCCTTTTTTTTGTTTTTTTTTTTTTTTTTTTTTAGGGCTGAAAAGTAGACGTGTAATTTATTCTTTTGTCAAAAGGTTTTGTGAGAGAAAAGGCTGTTACCCTGCAGATTGTGATGAATGTTAACCTGCCTGCCACCAATGAAACAATAATAGTATAAAATTAGTTTTTATATCATTCCCATTTAAAAGAAAACTCCTGTATTAATAGAGCTAACACATTTCTGTATAAGTTGAAAATATTTCAGGTCGTCTCAATATAAATGCATTCTTTCCCTTCTTGTTCAAATGCAAACATATTATTTAGCTGCAAACAGCACTAATTTTCTTGAGGGTAGCTTCTGCCAACTGTGTTCTCACCGAGGAGCATTTTATTTTACATACAGCCTCACTAAAGGTTCCAATGTTATTTTGATTTTAAACAACCCCCAGCTTGGTATTTTTCTTCATAAGCTGTACTGAGGACAAATAATAAATAAAGTTGTCACAAAAAGTGGTTTAATCATGTGAATAAGGTGTAAGCATCTGCGCATTGGTGCCCTGATCTTTGGGCAAAAGGGTACTTTCAATGTGGAGCACTTCTACCACAGAGATTTAGGTAGAAATCAAGAACCTGTCTGTGAGGAAAACTTGAGCCTAAAATTCTACAAGAAATTAACAGCTTTCTTTGGCTCTCTGCTAGATTTTGTTGTTAACCTGGCAAAATTCCTGACTCATCGAAATCAAGTATTTTGGTACTGTAGAGATACCCGCAAAAAGACAAAGTGTTGTCTTTTTGGATGTGACTGTACTTCCTGCCTGAATAAATCCGTGATGTTTTAACAACTCTGTGTCAAATCAGGAACGTCCGTGGCAGTAAGCAAGGGGCTTTTTCATCTCCAGAGTACAGTGAGAGGAAGTTGCAAGGTTTAATTCAGATACAGGGTGCAACTAATCTTACGGGCATTTGCAAAAGGGAAAAGTGCTGCTGAGAGATGTTGCACTGAGGAAGCAAACTGCTTCTGAGATTAACGTAACACATGTGCTGGACCAGGACATTCCTCCAAAGATCCAGTTTTGGTGATCCATCAACCTACTGGTGATACATCAACTCTATCTACTGAGGTAGACAGAGTTCAGGTGATCCTGAGGGTGACAACCACAGCACGTGCAGGTAGCACTTGTGGCTGCACGACTTTGTGGTTTAGAAAGCATACTTATTAGCTGGCAGGAGGACTGAGGGCACAGAAAGAGGACGTTCTGCTTAGAGGGACAAACTCGTTTGTTTAGTGGTGCAGATCAGCCACACCAACCAGCTGTCTCTGAGTGCAAAGCCAAGCAGCCCCTTTCGGTGGTGCTGCCCTGGGTGGGCTCTTTGATGTGTAACGAAGGGTGCTCTTTTTTTAGCTTTCCCCTTGGTGGAGGCACTAACAGTGTCTCCCTGCTCCACCCAGCTGTTTGCTTCCCTCACTCTTAAGAAATGCAGTATTTTGAAGTCTATTAACCCTCTGTTGAATCTGGGAAAAACTAGGCAATGATTCCTAAGCTGATGGAAGAAAAACTCAAGAGACACTCATATATGCACACAGCGTGATATCTCAAGTCTCATTGCCTTAAGAAGTGGGCTAAAAATGGATCCACAGCATTTTCCTTGCTAAACCAATCTTCTCCACCTAGCTTTGTTTATTGTACTGTGACTGTATGTGGGGAGATTATCATTTGTTAAGTGATGCCTGAAGCACTGTGTAAAAAATACAACATACATAAAGACTAACAAAGACAAGAAGAAAGGAATTTAGGCCTCCCAGTTACAGTGCTGTTCCTTTAATGATTGCTGAAATACTATATGTATTTTTTTCTGTCACATTATTTGTCCAATTTAGGAACCTATAAATACGCGGGGCTGTCCAGGCAAGAAGGAACGGTCCCATCAGTGCTCAGGAATGGAGAACAGACAGTTTGATGGAGAATACGGAACATAGGAAACAATCAGATTTTCTATACTAAAGTTAAGTGCAAGGGTAACTGACCGTGCTGTTCGGGGCACAGAGCTCTATGGGCTGCTGGATTTCTTGGCCACATAGTTTGCTCCAGAATTCACCCCTTGGAGCACAATTGTGCTGCTTGATCACAATTTTAAGTCCCGAGACAGAGTGCCTGTAAAGAAAACCTTGAAATGTAATCCAAATGACTGTAACAACTCAGCAACATCTCTATCTCTGTAGACAGTACGGGAAAAAATTCTTTCAAGCAGAGACCACTTGATTTACCTGTGGGGTATAATTCTGAAACCTAATCATGGTGTCTAAAATGTCAATACTGTAAATTATTTCCTAGCTGAATTTTCCGTATCAGACTAGCAGCAACACCTTCATCTGTGCAAAAGGTTCCAGCTTTCCTATCTAGTATCTTCTGCACTTCAATACCTGTTTGTTGTCCTCTGAATTTTTAATTGAGGAGCAGGAAGAAATGAAGACAATTTGATACCCAGTCCAGTAACAGTAGGAATTCTACATTGACTGATTGTACTGGGCACTTTCAGACTTTCCTCATTTACAAATACTAGCTTTTTCCATTGAGCTGAGAGTTTTGCTGAATATCCAACATCTTGCAGGGGAATGCTCTTAATTCTAGGTATCCGGCTGCAGAATTTGAGCTAGGCTTGTGTCAAGACTATGCTGTCTTGAATATGCTACTGTTACCAGAAAAAAAGTCTCTCTGGTATGCTAAGAAGAGGGGACGTGCTGGGATTTGCAATTTTAGCATTACAGATTCTTTATTATTAATAGATTAGTGGGGATTTTTCCAAAGACTCATATGAGTCACAAGAGCTCCTGTTACTAAATTTCATATACTCATTTATTTATACAACTATACACGAGGTCTTATGGTCTTTTCAGCCCAGAAAGAGCGAAGGTAGTATAAGTGTAAATGCAGTTTATTGAGTTCTGGAGATCATAAATATCTTCTTTAACATCTGATTTATCTTGAACTATATGCATTGAAAGAGGTGCCTCAAAATGAGGAAAGAAGGGGCATATGCCGCTCTTTTGGACAACCTGTGTATTCATGCTCAGAATGAAACTTTGGCAGAAAGTAGTTAGAATTAAACTGTCACCACCAAGGCAGTTTTACTTTATGTACTGAAAGGTCGTATGAGTTTTATAGGTTCATTTATTTTGCGGATTAATGATCCAGTCCTGCTCTTGACAAAGTCTCCCCTTTTCTTCATCCCCGTGGCTTCCATAAGATGAGCAGAAGAGATAAAGTCTCAGGCAGACAGAAATGTGAGAACAGGAATGTCAAGGGAGAAAACCACATATTCTTCATTTCTCCCTCCCAATATGTATTTGGCTGAACTTCATGACAACGTTTTGTTTTCGTACCATGCAGAAACCATCCAGGCACATCACAGCAATGCAAGACCTCAGTATACCAGTGAGCCAGCTACAGACAATGCCGCGTGGAGACTCCTCCATGCTGGTTAATATCGAGCAAAGGGATGTCATCAGCTCAATGGACTTCTGAGTGTATCTGCTGCTACCAATGCTCCAGACATGCTGGTAGTTCAGAAGGTGAACCCGAAGGCAGTGGTCATAGATCAAGATGTTCTCCTTTGACCTCCCAGACGTTTGATAGGTATTTTCCAGGGCTTTGTCGCTGCCACAGTTAGCCTTCACTGTAGGAGCTCACACATCTGGTGACCCATCTTCCACCTCCATTGCTATCATCAATGACTTTAGATGCCTCATGCTCCAAACAGCCAGAGAGAGCCTGGAAAACTGAATGGTGGCATAACCGTTAAAAAGAAAGGGCTCAGAAGGAACGTCCAATTTACTGATATTGTTGAGACCTTGCTGGGTTTTAGAGGCTGCTTTATATCAAGGTGTTAGCTAGAAGAAATGTGTAGCATGTATGGAAAAAGAAATGAGGACCAGATGGTGGGCTATGTTCTGTTAATCTTTCAGCTTCTTCAGGTTGCTTACTATAATAGTAGGAAGCCTGCATCTTTAAGGTTATATATGTCAATCTGAATTTGTACGCATTGCTGCTAAATGATTTTATTTCACAATTTGTTCCATGCCAAATGCTAGAAAAATAACAGCTACTTTCAAACTAAAGTTTACATAAAGCAAGTGGGTAAATGTTCTGTATATCATAATAATGTAGGTTAGAGTAATTTTTTTTTTTTTTTTTAATGAAGTGTAACCAAGCTATTTAAAGCCATTAATGAGTTTGGTTGTTCCTTGTTGTCCATTTTGAGACTTTTAGCGGATGTGTACTGAGCAGATTTTGAAAATCTGGCCTCTTTCTTGTCTTGATTGGATTAACAAAACCACTTAGCCTATTTAGAAAACAGTTACCTGTACTTTTTGCTGCCATGGGAAAGAAAAACATCCTGAGAAAATATTTTAATAATGTTATCTTTGTCTTTTCTTGTGATCTCACCACTACTGAAGTGGAATGACACACTGACATTGTTTTCTTGAAAACTAAAGGTGATTAGGGAATGTCCCTATCTCATTTCTTTCAGCTATAATAATAATAATAGTAATAAAAAGTAAGAATTAAGAGCATTCCGAATAACTGAATGACAGTAATATGAATGTTTTCAACAAAAGAAAACACTATGGTTTTGTTTTCCATAAGCAAATGAAGGTGATGCATCAAGACACCAAGACGATGGTGACAAATATGAGGAATGTTGTACCTAAAAGTGCAAAATGCAATGACTATATAAAAAATTCTGAAAAAATTGTTTTCGGTTAAAATGATCAAACAACCTGATTACATACCTGTCTGTAGGCAAATATGAGGCAAGCTTTTCTTTTCTTTCCAAAGGTCTTCATGGGCGCAGCTGGCTGTGCACCACCTTTTTAATGAGATAAAACTTCCTGCTGTGTGCGGGTAGTGCAGAGCTGCCTTTCTACTGTGCTGAGCTATGTGGTAACTTCTGTCATGCCCTCTACCATGCTCCCTTTCTATGTTCCTGCCATAAAGTAAAAGCTGTTTTCCAAGAGAAGAGAGGATTTAAAAGGTCATACTGGTCTTAATAACCCGTGCGCACACCAGACAAATGAGACAGTGTGTGCTGTTGTTACTTTATTCTAAAGGGTATAGTAAAGAGGATACTGGCAGAAAGTAGAGTATTTGGTTATCTCCCTTTATCTTCTGACATGACAGCTGACCAACGTGTTATTCTGCCTTTCCTTTGCCATTCTCTCTTTTTCTCTCTGGAAAGGAACTTTTTTTTAAGAAACAAGTTGTCTCCTTACTTGTCTCTACAGTGCCTCATACATGTTATGCTTTTGCCCTTTATTTGCCTTCTGCAAGATGACTGTAGAGACAGCCTGTATCCTGAGGGTGTGTTAGCTGAGTAGAAAATCTGCCTATGAAACTACTCCTGGAATTAATTTTTCCAGTGATTATGGAGAATAACAACTCTAAGATGGGTGCACTATTTACATGTTAATTCTCATGAGTGCATGTGGGAAGAGCATGCTGGATGGGAGGGTGTCATCCGTGTTGATTTGCAACAAGCTTGTAAATGGTATCCAAGGTGATTGTTTAAATCTGTAGTCCTAAATAATTGGAGGTTCAGTTACTAGAAGTATCATATTTTTCCATAGTTGAGATGAGAAGAGGATGTATTTATAGGGGCAGGAATTTCTCTGTAAGGAGTTCTTTTTCCTAAACCCGAATTATTATTTTTAACTTATTTGAACAACCTCCTTTTCTTTACGGTAACGAGTTTGGGTAGAAATATTTATGGTTATGTTTTAGTTATGCTTACTTAGTGACTTGCATTTCTTTCACAGACTTCCAGAACGTTGTGTGGGTGTCCACAATTGTGTTTTAAAACATTTAGGATATTAAGTTTTTCTTCTGTACGCTTCTTAAGGACTGCTGTGAATCTGACCTTTACAAGTGTTGTCCCTGACCTCTTTCTGTGCTGTCCTCAAAAGTTCATGAATTTGACTGCCTTACCGGTCCATGGAAATGCATTTTCCAGTGCTCTCTGGACATTCAGATCTCAGTTCAAAACCCTGCCATGGTTTAAGTAGAGTGCAGACGTAAAATGGGATCTCCCCTGTTTGGGATATCCTCAGTATTAAAAAGATATATTAAAAGATGCTGTCAGATGGGTCTCCCTCAATCCCCTCTGTCCGAGTGGGTCTTTCTGAGTAAAAAATGTAGTCTTAGAGTGAAAAAGACTCTAGCCCATGTGGTTGAAACATGTGGAAAGTAGAACACATGCATACTAGTCTCTGCTACATTGACTGTCTAATTATTTATGTACGACATAACATTGTCAAAAGGAGCAGTTAAAAGACCCATAATCCTATTGTGTGTATCTTGGAGCGTTCTCCTGGGTGTCATGGGCTGTGGCTCAGACACAGGGCAGAGCTGAACCTGCCCCTGCCATGCACCAAGTGAGAGCAGCAGCCACTGAACAGCTGGGGCAGGGAGAGGTTTGCAGAACTGGGGAGAGGAACCATGGCACTGCTGCTTTTCATTTTCTCTTGGTTCCCACAATACCTTTTGGAACCAGAACTGTTCTGCAAACTTGGTTCAAATGTTCTGATAGGGATGGCTGAAAGCTGCATTTTTTTTCATTGAAAAAAAATTAGAAGAAGTCATCATCCTTAAATCTGAAAAAGAAGTGTCTTGCTTGGAGCAGCTCCCACCAAGAAATAAAAATATCAGCAGTATTCCCGTCACCCATGCTACATTGTTCTGTACTCTGCTCTGCAGGGTTTCAACATTTTCTGCTTGATTTTGATTTCAGAGGATGGGAATACACTTCTATTTTTAGGTAAATATCTTTCATTGGATTTTTCTGCCTCACAGCCAATCTTTGGACTCTACAGGAATGCTTCCACTGTTTTCAGTGGAAGACTTGCTCTTTATCCCTGTGGAAGAAGTTTTAAGCTAAGTCAATGAAAACTAAGCTGCAGAACAGTTTCAGATCCCAACAAACTAATATGTTGAGACCAGTGCCCATTTTCAGCCCCGGTGTAACAGAAGGCATCAATTAAATTCAATTGACTTATTTTGATGCAAGTTCTTATACAGACTAGTCCTCTAGTTAGTAGCTAAACAAAAATATGACTGAGATGAAAGAGTATACTTTGTATCTAGACATGAAGCATGTATCTCCTTAAATGGCACTTCATGTTTTCTTTATATTCTGTGGCAAGAATTTCACAGTTAAAAAAAAAAAAGTTTCCAAATTAGGGAGAGAAACTGCCCAAATATAGTGATGAAGACATTTGAGCCGAGCTGGGGATTTGGTGACTGGTTTAAAATTCTTTTTTTTTTCCCCCTCTTTTTAGTAACTGTGATCCTGGCAGAGACATGGGGTTTTGTTGCAGATGGTTGTTATACATACTGGAAGGACTGTATACTTACAATATGCTCCATAAGCTATTAAATGCTGTAAAAGCCTGGCAGACTTTATAGTTTGCATCCTGCCATTAGAGTTTCCTCTGAAGTCTGTCAAGGGGACATAATTCCACTCTAATTAAAGCTATTCCCCTTTTCCAAATGTGAAACTGGCCTAATTATGACTAATTGTTTCACAAATATAAAGTAGGCCTAATTGTTCCTTACCCTTCGACCACTTTGCCCTGCTCACTCTGAGCTTAGCAGAACCCCTGTGGAGGGCATTTTGCCTCTGTTATACTCCATCAGGACTACGATATACAGCCAGAGAAAAAGGGAAGGTATCTTAAGCTCATTGTTACTTTTTCATTGATGGTAAAAACAGGCTCCCTGACATTGCAGTATGTGGGTCCCGCGCTGCCCCACAGACTTCAGAAATGGGGTGAAGATTGTCAAATCATTACACTTCATACCTTTTGAAAACATCAGCTCTTTTCTTCTCCTCCCTTTCTGCAAGGAGAGTAAAAAAGATGTTGGGACCAGTTACTTGAGGCAAGATAGAATTAAATTTGTAGGATCTGCGGCGTTGTGACATTGTCTGGGGAAAATCCTGAGTCATTTTGAAGGCATGTGACACTCAAAAAACAATCCTAATTGCAGCAAGTTCATGTGCACCACTGAGTCCTTAGGAAATACGTACAACTTCTGTATGCTGTAAAGAAAGAACATCATACACATGACTAATACTATCTTAGTTGAATTTGTGTGTCATCCATGTCTTTCAAGGTGATGGAATTTGAATCCTTTTTTTTTTTTTTCCCTCCTTTAGGTATATTGATCAGTCTCAGAGTGCTATCTCTTCCAGTGTTCATTTCCCTGTTAGTTTGGGTCAGATCTGAAGCCCACTGATATGAATGGGAGCTAAGCAGGATCTCAGCCTTTGATCTTTGTAGTTTCTGTTGGAGATTGAGTCCATTAGCTACTCAGGGGGTTCCTTTGCTAGGTATGAGCTGCTCAAAGGTGAAGCACACAGATAACACACAACCCGTCTTGCAAACACTCTGAAAGTAAAATTACAAGTTTAAAAATTATGGCACACTGCAACAGCAAGCACCAAAGAAAGGGGAAGTGACAATACTGATTTGTTTCTTTTTCATCCTAACTATATTTCATTAGCAGGTTGCACAACAATGAGTCAAAGCCTGGGGTGGAAAGGATAGTGATTTAGTTTTTTAATTCTACTGAAACAGCACAATCATGGCAGTTGTAGATCTGGTATTTGACATTTATACATACCTGGCACATAAAAAAGTGGAAGGAATGGGATCTAGATTTAAAGGAAATATTTTGCATCACTCAGTTAAGTTCTTTGAACTTTTATGTTGCCTTTTTTTTTTTTTTTTTTTTTTCTATTAGGAGTACATTCATTTAGAGGAATGCAAGACTGATGTTTCAGAAAAAATAAATCTGAATCTAAATGCTAACATGTGTAGAAAAATTTTTAATGCTGAAATATATGGTTTTTTCTAATGGCTAATTATTTTAGTGAACACAAATTGGAATAAAACCACAATTTTAGTACAACTTTTAGAGCCACATCTGGGCTTAGAATTCTTACTAAAGCCATGACAATACATTTGTTGTGACATGGCAAGCCAGTAGCTAGGAGAACTGATGTGGCCACAACAGCCACATGCCTATTATTTTTACTCAACTGGTAGATGGCAAAAAGGTGATTTAACATGTAGTCCACAAGAGATGCCTACAATGCTTGTTTGGCCTTCAGAAATGAAATATATCCTAAATCACAATCTAAAGGGTTCATATGTTCTCACTATCATTCCCTCAGTAGCAAAACTACACACAGCTACAAATGCATCCACACAGATGGACACTAAATCTCCTCTTGAGCTAAACTGAATAAAGTTAGGGTATTGTCTGACTGTTGTAACAAGCCAATGTAGCACTGAGCAAAAGATCAACAGCATGAATGAAAAAGGTCCAAAGTTTGCAGAATAGACAAAAAATATCATGGTGGTCTTCAGCTACCCAATGGCAAGGTGCTGAGAAGACACATACATACACTTCTCGGAGGCATATAGCAAAATGCAAGGGACAGCAGTTGCAAGCTGCAACAGTGGAAACTGTGACCAGATACAGGGAAAAAGAAGTCACCCTGAGGGCTACCACATTCTGGAACAGATGAAAAGAGCAGTAGTGAAATTCTGACCTGGGAGATATTCACAGCTTGACTGGGAAAGGCCCTGAGCAACCTGCTATAATTGGCTTTGAGCAGGAGGTCAGGCCAAATGACTCACAGGTCCCACCCAACCTCATTTGTTGCGTGATTCTCCTGCCCCAGAGCCCGTGCATGGTCCACCACATAAGCACGTAAATGCTGTAGGGAGCATATGATAGAGTCAGTAGGTGTTGCTAAGTATAGCATCTTGTCCCAGCATAAGGTGGGATTTCCTTGTGTTCTCTAGAAGGGAGAGATTAACTTAGGGTGGCAGCGATGCAGTTGTGATATCTTGTAGGGGAGCTTCCATTGGTAAGGAGGAGAAAGGGATTCTTGAGGTGCAAATGAAGTACCAGAGGTAAAAGTTGGCCTACATTGTAAGTAAGTTCCTGTTAACCAGAAAGCAGTTTAAGGGGGCACAGTTCAACTCCACGGTTGTTTTACCATCTGGAGTGGTTCTCCTTTGCTAGATCTCCATGGTGGACCTGGAGTTCACCATATGGGAGACCTCAGGGCAATGCTGCATTTGGTGACCCAATGGTTATGCCAGCTACGTTTACAGCATCTTAGTGGCTGACACAAAAGCCATATGCTCAAATTACTATCAGCACTGTTGATTGTTATTGGAATTGGTCAGAATCAGCACAGCATAGTCAGCAAGGTTTTGGAAGAAGAACTGCTGTTCTTCTTCCGAAAGTTGAAGTAAGTTTTGGGTGAAACATTTGTCAGCTCTTGTTGAGCATAGGAATGGGATTGAGACTTTGAAATGAGGAAGATTTTAGACATAAACACTGCAAAAAAAAAAAAAAAAAAGGAAGACAGAAAAAAGTAAGCAGTTCGTCAGTGTAACAGGAGCTGGGGAAATGTGCAGTGCAGTGGTGAGGGCAGGCGAAAAAAAGAAAGGAAATTATTTGTTGCATTAAAAAATGCTACTGGGTCTTGCTTGAGGTAGTACCTCTGTGGAAAAGTGGCTGTAATCTAAACAAATGTGAAGAGGTGTATAAAAGTTTATTCTAAACTTGGACTCTACAATCGGATTTTGAACCATCGCAAAATCTCAAAATTTTTATGTGTCTATTTCTCATTATTGTTTAGCAGGAGAATTTGAGATGAGATCTGCTGTTCTGGAGGCAGACAGAAAAGAAAAATTTTAGGTTATAAAAGTATTGAAGGAATGCTTTCTTGAGAGCTAAACAGTTTCAGATTAGGTCTGTTGTGACAAGAGATCCCAATGTATGGCTGAACCAAAAGAAAGAGTGGATGGCCAACCTGGGGTTCATGCAATCTCTGTTAAATTCCTGTGACAAAAGTCCTGTGAGACCTCAAGTAGGTCTCCTGAGTTATGACTACAAGAAATTTGGTGTTGTGTGTTGACTACTAGTTTTAAAGAAATCAGCTCAGGTAGCAGAAGGAGTTTGGTTACAAGTTACTACACCTAGATGTAGTAACTCCCAATTGCCTCCACCTAGCGTGGATGAGTTTCTACAGTTCTCTATATGAACAGGGTAATCCGAATGCACAGCTTTCATGTCAGCTGCCAGTCTAGTGAGCCTGATCCCTGCAGGCTAATGTATAACAGACTCCATCTTTAACAGGTTTCTCAGCAATGTAGAGTCGCCCAGGTACTTATTAATGCATTTAGACTATTTTTTGTCATGTGTATGTCTCCCTGTATATATTTCCATTTTCCCTTTAAGGATTGTGAGGTGTTGAAATGCTAGAAGCACAGGAACCATGTGACTACTTCAGCTGCATGGAGGATGCTGGTATTGTATGGGGGCTTGTGAAGGGGCCAGCTCTTAAATACTGTCCTGAACTTACCATTTTCTTTGGGGGAAGGTGTTATTCAGGTTTTCTGAGACAATCTGAATTACTCCCTTCTCTAAAATTGCAATGTGTTTCTGCCAGTTCTGAGAATAAACTACTTCTGCAGCAGTGTTCTCCGCTCAGAGTTGGTGCTTCCTTCAGGCACAAACCTCTTTAGAAGTGGGTGAAACACGTGTATGCCCACATAGCAGTTGGAGTCTGATTCTGCATGGCTGAAATCTGTGGTAGTTTTGCTGTTTGTTTTAACATAAGTGGGACTGGGTCCTGTGCTAGTTAAGTGCTTTTGTGAGCCATCGTGATGGAAGGCATGGCAATAAATGTAATAAGATAATAAACTTTGGCCATATTTCTATAGCAGTGGATAAGCCCATCTGTATGCCTTATGTCAATAAAAACAACTAATTACAGAATAACTAAATATAAAGGGCCCCACTGCTTAAGAAAACCCTCCTGTACTCCATTCCCAAACTTCCTCTTACATCCACTGGAAGTCTGGACCATAAGCCATATTTGTTCCATTAAGTCCTGATTTTGAATTAATCCTAAGCAAGAAGATAACTGTAGCCTTATCCTTGCGAAGGCCTATTCATATCTTTATATGTTGAAAGTAGTCCCATTTGCTCTGGGGGAACTGCTTCCAAAGTGCAGAGGTGGTTAAATCCGTAACTCTTTGCCATGCTGGGGCCTTCCAAAGTTCTCCTGGAAAAGCACACAGGAGTGGGCTAAACCTGCCTTAACCCTGTGATTGCTTTTCTTCTCCGTCTGTAAGTAAAATGCATTGTAATTTTTGATTTATCCAAGTGCAAAACCCCATGCGCTGCTTCTGCTGCACTTTTTGCCTGCTATGAAATCAGACTCAGTGAGCTAAATATATTCATCTTCACTCTGTTTTAAAATAGTGTATGAGGCGGGATACAAACATTTCCTGTGCAATGTAGAGAAATAAACATCCTAGGAGTTTTTAGCTGAGCTTAATGAGTGTCTTTTCCATGTGAACTATCTTTCTTCACATTTCTGAGTTAAGCTTGTATCTTTGCTCAGTACAGGTTCCATACTGTGTTGTAAATTTTATGTTATAGCTTTACACTCACTATTAGGAAATACATTTAGATCTACAAAGCATTATTTTTCTAAGCACTTCAGTTTAGACTTTACAGTTTCATAAGTGACAGGTCAATGTTTCATCTAGCAAACTACTGTAAAATCCAGATGCTGAAAAAATGAGCCCAAAGTTATACATTCAGTCAATATTAGCTATTTATAGACAATCTTCAAACAAATTTGAAATAAAAATAAAAACAAAGCTGTGAAGGTCGTAAATCAAAGCATTATTAAAGATGACATATCCTTCAAAGGTACTTTTTTGCTAAGGATTTATAATATTTCCATTTTTATAGTGCATTAATATTTTTATTGATAAAGCAAGATTCAAATTTTAACTGAAGTAACAGTCTTTCTGATATGTATTTTTGAAGCACTTTTCGCACAGCAAGTCAACACTCATTGAAAGTCACTTTCTTTCTTAAATACCTCATGTTTATACAGCTGTTCCAATTTTATTTTTACTTTCCAACATCTGAAATGGAAGTGCCACAAGTAAAAAGAAATTAAACCAATAGAAAAAAAGGACTTTATGACAAGAACATGTAAAAAGAGTAAAAAGGATTTAGTAACGTGAAGGAAAACTGGTCCAAAGAACTTCAAAGCCTCTGCTTAGTTTTGTTCTCTAGTCAAACGATCATTTCCACTGGAAGCTGGCTTAATTTACTAGTATGCTGAAGAAGCATCACCACATGTATTTGCACTTTGTCTTCTTAAGCACACTTTAAACAAAAAATGGTGTTACTAGTCATGTTATTTGTGTTAATGTTGTTCCCAGTGAAGCCTCTTTGCCATTCTCAGGGCCTTCTCTGGGGTTTCAAAAAACAGAAATCCTACAGGGGATTGTGAAGGGTCATCCACACTTCTCCATTACCCTCTCTGTTGTATTTTGCTTATCCTCTCACTGAGGATTTATCCATTCTCTCTGCTGCTGACATCCCGTAAGTTGACCCCCCCTCTTTTGCTTCTGCCAGGGACGCCCCTACATGACTGTAAAAGGGAAACAGGCACCTTGAATGTCTCTGAAAACAAAGCCGTGCTGGAGAAACATGCTTCAGACACCTCAGCTGACTGTTCGGTCAAGTGTTGTTTCTCTTTCAGCGAGCATCCATGGTTCGGTCAGACCTTCTTCTGGAAAATTTCCACATACAGGGCCATTTTTCACTCTCACTGGAACACCTTAAATTTATAAACCAATAAATTGCTTGCATGTGACCAAATCTGTCACATGTTCTCTGTAATAGGGATTGACAATACCTAAGTGAGTGGCCAGCTCTGCTTGCTTCAGAAAAATTCTGTTGAGCTTGATTTAGGGCTTGATACAATCTTCGCTATTCCTCCAGGCCCAGCACTCCCCTGGGGAAATCTGTCTGGGAGGTGCATTTATGATTCCCACCCACAAAGGGGACAACTGAGTGAATTTAGCACAGCGAGCATTGCAGGGAGGTGCCAGAGCAGAAGAAATGGGTCGGTAGGTTATGACTGGGATGTACAGGTAGAGACTGGGCAGCCACAGTAGTTTCTTCCCACTGATTCTCAGAGACAGCTTCAAAGAGGGCATCCAATGGAGCTGTCTAATGGGTGAATTCCCCAGCAGACAAAGCTGCCTCTCCTGTTTGCATCAGCCTGGATCAACAAGAGTGAGTCTATACATATAGGAAAGAACAATGAAACAATATCACTCATTAAAACAGTGATATTCCTCCTTAGAACAAAAAGTATCCCCCAGAAACCTAGGGGGAGAGAAGAGAGGACATCTTTCCAGCGCAGATTACTGAAACATTTCTTGCATCCTCAAAGTGAACACTTGCATGCAACAGACGTGCCAGCACATTCTGTTCCTGAACAGCATATACATTTCTTGAATATGACAACCAAAGAAATTTATGGAAAGCAGAGAAAACATTAACTATTTTTTATTTCTTGCTCATATATTTCTAAGCTAAGTGGCATTACACTTTAGTTCTGTCATAAATCTAATTTTAGATTCTTCAGATTTTCGATATTGTTTTTAACTGTAGCAATTCACGAACTGTTGTAGGTTTGGCAGAACTGTGTGAATAATGTGCAGTAAATAATGTACTAGTTTAATATACTCCATAAATATTGAAAGTGCATGGTGTATGTCATTTCTGATTATGCAAACTTAATCAAGTAGCTATTATAGGTCTGTGAGGTGTTCACAAAACTCCTTATGACTTTTAAAAATACTGTTGTTTTCTGCTTATTGTGTATATGCCATCAGTTTGTACCAGATACTTAATTGTGGTTGAAAAAATTAATATCATCTGAATGCTGTGTGTGGTGCCAAACATATTGATTCTTGCCTAGCACTATCCATGGGCTTATTAAAGACAGATCTCTTGTGATCAAAGAAAAATAGAGTCATAGGTATCTGAGAACTAGAGGGCAGCTAAAGCATCCAGTCTAATCTCCTGTACATTATCTGCCCTTCACTTTCACACAGCTTCTTCTAACCTGGAAAATCCAGGTACCAGAACTGTGCGCAGAATGCCATCATCCTCAAATCTTTCCCAACCAAATAGAGTTGAAGTGCAAGAGGCACTAGCCAAGGAAGGCATGGAGGAGCTGATAACACGCACCACAGGAGATTGCTATGTAATTTGTTATTATTGAGCTGGATCTTGTCATTTCACTTTCTAAAACACTCTCATTTGCTTTTATCTTTTCACAAGAGATATTAGTTTTCCTTAGCTTGTGACTTCAGCCTCAGAATAATTTCTCACTAATTCATTTGATAACAGTGTGTGTATCTTTCCATGGCTGTAAATTTAAGTGGAGCATGGGTTAAAATGTTTGAAACACACCTGGACTCTCACAGTGCAATGAATGTAAAATAAAAGTTTCTATTTATCACTATATATCTCTTCTAATGTCATCTGGCTTTTGTACAATGCTCTATTTTTCATTGGAAAGTCATATTTCTGTAAAGCACTGAAGTCCAAAATTATAACTTGCAGACAGAAATTGCGTGGTTGTTACTTTGTGGCTGCATGTCTTGTTCTCGTGGAGCTGACTTGTGGACACCTTCAGCTAAGCATGGAGTTGTGTTGAGATTGAATAGTTCAAAACAGGAATCTGACAGGACAGCTCTAGCATGAAACAGAAAGGCAACAAAGTGCATCAAGCAGGAATTTGATTTGATCTGGCAACTTTTCTGGTGAACCCTGTGGTTTTCCACTCGGAGAGCATAAAGTCTTGAATTCATTCGTTGATCTCCCCTTAGTATCCTGTGCATGTGTATAAGTATCCTGTAACAGGATAAGCATCAGGGAGAAATCATTATCAAACACCCCTGCATGGCATTAAGATAGACAGTCAAAACTTTGAGCTATGGAAAGTGGTTGATGTAGTTAAATGTGTCAGACGTGACTCAAAAGTCTCCTTCCTTTCTGAAGATATTACTTCATTCATGTTAACCACATTTGTAAGTGGCCTGGACTGAAGAGATAGTGTTTGGGGAATTCCAGACTCTTTCATATGCAGTTGGGAGTTTCAGGAATAGCTACTCTGCATTCCACTTTGATATATAATCCTCATTATGGCTTTGAATAAGAACATGGTAATTCGCCAAAAAAATAAATAAAACAAGTTATTGGTCAGAGGCGTACTATATAGGGAGTACTAATAAAAACAAATATTTTTGGCTGTAGTCTAAAGTTCCTACTGTAAATGAGCTAATTTAGGGCTGTGTCCTCCCCTGAGATCATGGGTTGGAACTTGAGATAAGCAGTAGCTGCACAGATATATTTGGGTGGTAGTGTAGAAATGTGCCTTCTCCGCAGGCTCCACGTTCAAGGGGTTGGAGGGGGGACCATTTGCTGCCTTTTCCCCATAGGTGGACTGACCTCTCCAAAAGGGGAGCACTGTTCATTCATTATGAGATACTTAATTCCTTGCACTACCAACTCAAGGTTTAACTCCTTAGGAATGTGTGCAGAACAGCTCTGTATTCCAGAAGAAAATCCATCTTCAGTTTCACTGAAGTCCGGGAGAGACAGATGTAGACATAGATGGCAAAGACACGTCTTCAGATAGACACATTCATTTGCACCCACAGACGCTAAGGACCTGGAGTGTTGCTGTTAGTGTAGAGCTAACTGTAAACCCTGGCCATCTGGGCGCTTACAAACAGGTGGTGACACATGGTTCATTCTTCAGTTACTGACTTGCTTACGGTAATATTCAATTTGTGGTTTCATGCTCAGCTTAAACCACTCCAAGCCCATGGCTGCTGAAGACAGGCACGGGTCTTACCTCCTTGCCCCTCACAACCCGGCACGTGCTCCCTGCTGCCTCGCGCCGCGCCGGGGGCCCCGGGGGTGCCACCATTCGCAGGACCAGGGAGCTGGTGCTGCTGAAAGGAGTCCCATCAGAAAGGCGATTTGTTTTCAAATCAGTTGGACCAGACTGAGGGATGCAGTGTTAATGCTGCATGAGGGAGAGAACTTATCAGCATGAGCTAGTCATAAACACACACCCTCAGGTGGCTTTTCAGGAGGAGAGCTGGGCAGAGGAGTTTTTGTTATTTCCCAGGAAAAAAAAAAAAAAAGAAATGTAATGCTTTTATTTAATTTTTTTTTATTAACATCTTTAGATGTTTGTTAAAAATGGAAAATCTTTCAGCTTTTAGGTGCCAGAATTGAAACCCAACAGCCAACCAGCCCCCTTACCCCCCTGCTTTTGTTTTTCCTACTGATTTTTTGAACAAATGATGCCATTTTATCTAAAAATCTAAAAAAAATCAAAAAGATGTAATTGGAAAATTATCAGTAAGTTATTCTTCTATTTAAATTGTTAACAGAGAACTTATTATTTATTTAACGTTCTCACAAGTTCAGAAAAGTACTAGCTTCACAGGTTAGGGTCTATTAATCGTAACTTACTAATATAACAATAAATGCCACTTAGCATCACTTCACACTTGCAGCTAAGCACATCAGATAGGGCACAACACATCCATTGTTGGCAATCCTACAAAGGCAGGATGAGTACAAAAAGTTTTAGTTGAGTATGGAAAGTTGTAGAAATGCTGATGGACACATCTTTTTGTATTTTCGTATTTTAGTTTTCTTGCCCTTTACTGCTATTTTTTTATTCATAGTATCCACCTTCAGTCATGAAGTCTTATTCTAACAGCAAATATGAACTGACTGCAGATGAATTTCTGTGACAGTAGCATTTCTTGAATGTAGCAGGATCTTTCTGCATGGTTTTATTGTTGAGGTTGTTAGAATGCAGAGCGGTCACAACAAAAGAAGCAAAAACAAATAAACAAGCAAACAAAAACTGAAGTGGTTATTCTCAACCACAAGCTAAACATAAAAGTTTTAAGCCCATGTTATACAGCTCTGCTATGTAATTGCATAGTGTCAATATTGGCCCCTGGTTGGAAGAGTTGTATTTCACAGAGTCTGCTCATCATAGCCCCGGTTTACAAATGTTGAATTATAAACATCCTGTGACTTCAGTTCTGGGCCTTTCTTCAATAGGTATAACTGGATTTTACTCCTCGTGCCGTTTCCCTCCCTGCATGCTTGCATCAATCTTCTGCTCCTGAGTTTTGCACATATGTAAAGAACTGGAGTGGGTGAGTTTCTGGCCTGTCTCAGACAGTCACAAAAGTACAGTTTATTTCAGTGGATGAGGGTTTCACCTCTTCTCTTCATAGCACTGTTAAAGGACTTCATTTAAAGAACTTAATAGGTTAATAACTTAATTTCAGTAAGGCCCTATGGTATGAATAAAGCAGCCGCAGCACTAGGTGAATGATTGCACACTGGTTTTCAGTTTGTGGTCCTTGGAGCAGCTCAGATCTGTTCACTACTTCTAAAGTGTAGCAAACCTAAAGTTGTCTCAAATTTGCTATACAAGAGCTCCCACTATAACTGGGATAATTTTAGGTGTCCGCAAAAGCTGAGAAGTACACATACGGCACTCACCTACCTAAGAAGGGAAGCTCTAAGGTAAGGCAGCAGTAACTTGCACTGTTTCTAAACACCATGAGGAGCAGGTTTACATGCCCTTTGCATATCTGAGTCTTTATCTGTTTTACACACTATCTCACCAGAGCCGGTAGGACCCAGACGCCCAGAGAAAGATTTCCTGAAAAAAACAATCCAGAAATGGATAGAGTAGCACATTGCAAAAATTCTCCAACATCTGAAAAACATCAGTTCTTATAAAATATGTGACAAGCACAGCTTGCATGACAGTGGGGGAGGGTATGAAAGTCCTGCTGGCACTCACTCAGGATAGTCTGCATAACTGTTGATGGATTCACCTCCTGTGAGTAATGGTAAACATCCTAAAGTCATGCCGGTAGAAATTCTCTGCAATGCCACTTGGTATTATTCATCATGCCGGCGTGTGTGTGTGTGTGTGTGTGTGTGTGCACGCGTGCGCGCAAAGCTCCAGTGCTGTGTGCCTTGCACAGCTTTTCCCTCTGTCTCACATTCATATGAGTGTGAATTGTGAAGTGCAGGTCCTTGTCATCTCAGAAGCATGGGTACAGGGATCTTTTGAGATGGACGTTGTCCTCTAAGTGGCACTTTGGCTCTGCTCTCTCTCGTGCAGCCTGTGCTGGGGTAACCATTTAATGTCATCCTTGCTTTCATTGTGCCACAAATCTGGCCCAGCACTTCTGGTGTGCTGTTTGTTGTTGGTTAAGCAGTCCTTCATTTTCCGGTGCTGTACACACACTATGGCTGTATTTTTGAGCATTACACCTTTTGCAGATAAGCATTTTGGGCCATGTTCACCTAACCTGCTCTTTTTTTTGGTGAGCATAGCGTGGAAAAAGGACCTGTGTTCCCATCTGCAGGCAGGAAAGTGCATGGCAGGAGGTGGGGTAACCCCAGCGTGGAGATCCAGGAGAGAAGGGCGTATGCTGCTCCCTAGGTAGAGGGGACGTTCAGCCTCTCGGTACTTTGGCAGTGTGTGTGTACATTAGAAAGTCTAATCCTTTTGATATGACTATAAAAAGGAAAACCAATCGCATCTGGTGAACTCTAGAGCCGTACATAATTGTGCGCCCCTTTGATGTATTTGCATCACTCCAGAGCTATGGGTCTCGTGCGCAGAAAGGCAGCAGACCTGAGAGCCTCTCTGTCCTCTCCTGCTTGGGGTGCAGTGGTAGCACCGGCACACCCAGTTCTGGCTGCTTTCCTAGCATAACACGGCTGGTGCAGCAGGACCTTCCTCCATTCCGGTCACGGGATGTGCACCTCCAGAGCAGAGTAAATGACAGCAATCTGTGACGCCAGAGTCTGCAAGAAAACCTGCTCCTTGGCTATGAATATCCTTCCAGGGTTAAGCCCTAGTGCAGGAAAGCACTCAAGCAAGTGCTTAGCTTTCAGCCTGTGTTGTGATTTCTGTGTTTTAGTTCCCTGGAAAGAGAATGTCTCCCTAAAACCAGGGTTTGGTGTCATTTGGACTCTTAAAATTACAGCCATGCTAGCCAGGGGACACAGGGCAAAATCTGCCGCCACGTGCAAGCCCTGTGACGGGCTGTCAAACACAAACATGACCAGCATGAAATTTAGGGTGAGGGTGGAGGAGGTTCTGGCAATAAATACCATCTGGTTCAGAAAGTTAGTACCAGATGTCTGGAAGCATCTAATTCCAGCCAGTAAAGGTGGAGCTGAAGTAATTAAAATGATATTTCTGTTTGGAAAAAGGAAGGAATACTGTCACGGCTTTTTAAACAATGATTTACAAAAGTAAAAAGGCAAAAGTCATGCCTTTTGCAAAATATATCCCCCTATAGGATAGGCATGAATGAATATCCAGGAGAGAAACAAGAATACACTGCCAAAGGTTGAACTTAAAGCAGAATTCCCCCTTTTGGGATCACCACTGCACAGCAGTACAGGAAAAAAGTCAAATGGGCAGTACCGTTGCATAAGCATCTTTCCAACTTGTATCGGCTAACACTTGCTTGTCTTTGATTCCCATACCTTGTTGTGCAGAGTTGGCAACTATCTTGCAAATGTTCTCCATCATCTTCTCTCCTCTAAAGAAGCCATCTTCTTGGGGGAAAGACGTGATATGCATAAGCCTGGCATAGTTCAAGCAACTTCTCCTAAACCCCAGGCCCTTCCAAGAGCTCCAAGCAAATCCGAGCTCTGAAAGAAAAGCTTGTTTCCCTCCCCAGAGTGACACGGGGCATTTCTGGAACAGAGTCCACACCTCTGAGCTCAACACGTGCTTCCTAAGTGCAAAATCCTGCTTTTGTTGGGCAAACCACCCAGGCAGCCAGAGCTGGGGACAGCCAGAACACCCTGCAGTGCCCTCAAGCGTTTCCAGACCAGCCACGCTGGGAGCTGCAGCGGGCTGGGCGAGGTGGGGTCCAGCATGCCCTGGCCCCATCACCACGCCAGGTGGCACCCAGCGGCACCGGGCAGGGGACAAGCCATGGGGCAAGGGGTGCAGCGTCGCTGGGAAGCGGCACTCAACTCACCTCTCTTCAGAAAGCTGGGTCAGCTGAGACGCGGGGTAGGGACAAGAGGCACAGTGCATCCTCACACTGAGCGAAGGCACAAGGGACAGAAATAAACCCTGGCGTGGTGCAGCTCCTCAGCAGGCTTTGTGTTTGTTCTTTACTGGGGGTAAGGTACCTTTATGACAACGCCATGGTGAAAGTATGAAAACTGTGAAAACATGATCAAACACGGGGTGCAAAATATTTTTCTGTTCAGTTTAAATGAAATTTAGGAGTTTCCAGATTCTGTGTATGATGTTTTGAAAGCTTAAAATATGAATCCCATAAATCCACTGAATAACATGACAGGCATGGATTTACTGTGGAAGGGAAGAAGGGAACTGAAAGGCATGTCAGTGCTGATGTATATGACTTCAATCTGAACAGCGCTGCTGTTGAAAGTTTGCTTTTACCAAAACAAGTGTCTATTGCTTTTGAAGGTATTTAAGCTCTGTGGAAAGAAATATCTTCACTGAAAGTCATGACATCAGTATCCCATTTGATCACCTGCAGATAGCCGAGAAGAGTGTTTGAAAGGTCCATCTAAATGGGAATTTAGCTCGTGTTGGGGTTTCCCTAATAAGCTGTAGAATTAAGTACTTGGTTTTCATTGATTTGAAGGGGAACAAAGCTGGATCCTATAAGTAGCAAGGGGAAAGATCTAAGTGGAGATATCTTTATTTGCACTGTGTAGTACCATAGCTTATACATGGTTTCCTTACATCACGAGGACAGCTTCTGGGGCAAACTGCAACTCGGTATCAGTCTATTAACATTTTGCCTGAATAAAAAAATGAAAGCTATCTGCAATTTGATCTGCAAGTTATTGTAGATTTGAGAACAGATAATGAAATAAAAAATATGATGCTGAGGAAAAAGAAGATTTTTTTTCTGATAGTGCCTTGCCACTTTAAAAGATGAAAGAAGTTCAAGGTCATGGGCAAAAGGAAACCTCCTGCGTGAGACATGGGGATTTCCAGGCTTTTAGGGAGAACAGAGAAAAAGACAGATTACTTTAAATGACATTCACGTTCCTACATTTTCCATATTTTTTTCTAGTTTCCTGATTTATCATTCCCAATTTATTAGCACTTAATTGATGTTCTAGTTACTGAGCAGTACTTTAGATTACTCAAATTATATATTTTTATTATTTTAAATTGTTTTAATGATCCCCCACCTCCTGCACATGCAGACAAATGCCTCCCCCAACCCCCCTCTTTATTACTGGACATGGATAAGGGATCCCAGAAGATCCATGCTCTGAAGTGCTGTTAATTGAGCGGCTGGACCAGATTTGCAGCTATTGTAAATGGGCACAACTTCAGTGAAATGATACTTACTTATATCAGCTCCAGATCTGTCCCAGTCCTGCTGTATATATTTCTAAATTGGGAAGAAGAGATTGTGGAAATCCCTGATATCTCTGATGATTAATAGGGCTGTGTAGTGCAGAGCACATCCCAGAGCTCTTATTTCAGGAAAATCCTCCATTACAGATAAAGACCAAATTTCCATGAGAATTTTGGCGTTGACTGTTTTCTCCCATCTGAAATATATCCTAACAGACTATACGGAAACAGAAATGTCTTAGGGCTTCAGCTGTACTGGTTTTCAAGGAGGTCTGGGGAAGGAAAGGTGCTTATCTATCTATAAAAAGATAAGAGATTTTTATTGAAAATAAACTTTTAAAATGTAATCATATGACTTTTGTTTCTTTGGTTATGCAGCTGCCTTGGGATCTGAGCTTCTGGTAAACACGTTGGCCTGGTAAAGGACATGATTCAGACTGTCCCAGATCCAGCAGCTCACATCAAGGTTAGTTTCCTGTTTACTGTGAGTCCTCAGATGTTTTGAGAGCGATAAAATTAAAGAATATATGTATACATACTGCAGGTCTTCTTGTATGTTTATAAATTGTACTACTGTGCAGCGTTGGCTCTTTTATTCCTCGATATTTTTGTGTTATTGTATGAGTCAGTCTTGCAGTCTTTGTTGCTGACACCTGTTTGGATGTGTTCTGAAGTATGTGGATATTTTGAGCATAACTTTTTCTATGATTAAAAACCCTTGATTGTCCTATAATATTTGGTATGCTTGATAAAGAACACTTATTTGGAAAATACTGAATTCATATGTCCCTGGTTCTGCTCCATGAAAACCAGTGGCAAACATTTACTGGAGAAGGAAAATAAGCATAAAGCAAAAATTCAAAGCCAAACAAACATCCCTTTGAAAAGAGTCAGTGCCTAGTTTTGTGTAAACCAAAGGAGCATAGACACTGAACTGTGCTATAGTCTTAAAAACAGCATTGTTTTGCTACATTTCAGACGGCATTACATTGTTTGTCAAGTCCCTTGTTACTATTATTACTATTACTGTTGTTACTATGTTCTTTTTATCATTCTTTCACAGAAGAATAGGAACCTGCTAGACTTAGCAGGCATAGCTGAAGGTGTACTGCTATAAATAGGACATGTTTGGGTATTGCCTGTAAACAGCACCTGAGCTTCACAAACTGGTTGGTTTGGGGGATGCTCTATTTCTGCCTCACTATTTTATCGTCTAGAGGTCTTGTTTGGAAACAGTTTCCTGACTGCTTCTAGAGATGAGTAGCGATTCTTTTATAGAAATAAAAAGACACTTGTA
Source organism: Chauna torquata (assembly GCA_013399475.1). Classification (NCBI taxonomy): domain Eukaryota; kingdom Metazoa; phylum Chordata; class Aves; order Anseriformes; family Anhimidae; genus Chauna; species Chauna torquata. The sequence continues at coordinate 78,220 of VXAL01018773.1, forward strand.
TGGCAATGTCTCAGGTGGGAAAATCCAGCTGACCCTTATGTATAAAAAAGTGATGAGACTGCACATTTATCATTCACATGGCTCTGCCATGTGAAAGTACTGCTGGTATAATGAGATTGCTGTAATCATAGGGATAGATCAGCCATGCTAAGCAGGCTGCAAGTGAAAAGCTTTCTTTTATTCTTTCTGTCTGCATTTCTATTTCTCTGTCTGTCTTTCCTTGAAGTTACTTTTTCTGCAGCTTCTTTCATGGAATTTCTTCTCAGCCAGCTGCTATCCACCATTCAGCAGATCTCTATAGAAAAGCTTCATTTTTCAACTTATTTTTAACTGAATAAAAATGAAATATTATTTTAAACAGCTCAGTTTTCCTGTAGAAAGGTAGTGAATGAAAGAGCTTCTCTATATAACTCCCTACAGTGTTTCTGGATTGTGTTTAGACACTAGGATGACAGGGAGTGGTATGAGAGCTCGTCCCTTCCCTCTCTCCAAGTTTTCCAAAACCCAACACCTTCACAGTCTTCTGGTGCTCAGTTGTTTTTATGAAAAGAGCAGGAAAACACCCCCACCATAAGCAGTCTCCCCTCAGCATGTCTCATCACCTGGATTTCAGATTTCAGCCAGTAAGAATTCAAAAATTTTATGGGGATTTAGTACCTCTTCATGCTAAGTGTCTGCAGCGCCAGAAATAACATTAAGAAGAACTCAGTTTCTTGCTTTCTGACAAAACTGGTATCTGAAACAGGTTTTTTTTTTTTTTTTTTACCATGGGATTTAGAATTTGAGAGAACAAGGCTCGGAATGCATGCATCTTTTTACAGCAAGTAAAAGAGAGCTACACAGGAATCTCTGTAATAATGCTGTGTTCAAGGGAACCTGTAGGAGTCTATTTTCAGCAGAACAGCAAGCACAAGTTGTGGCTACATTGAGAAAGGGTGTGAGGGAGGCAGTTACTTTAATACTGTGTTTGGGATAGGATAATTAGCCGAATAAACCTCAAATCCTTCACATTTCTGTTTATGTAATTAGGGTCTGCTTTGGTGTAAACATGTTCTTCAGAAAGCTGCCATGGATGCCATTCATTTGGACTTTAAAAGTGGATGTAAATACATTCTTAAAAGTAAGCCATGAGAAAGTAATGTGCATGGGACATGGGAAAGACTATGTGGTGCGATGGTCTTTTCTACCTCTAATTGCTGTGGTGATGTAGAAGGGACACGTTCAGTTCGTTACAGTCATTTCTGATATGTTTTTGTTCAACTGTACTCCATCAGGTAAGTCATATGATATTCTTTCTTTTTTTTTCCCTGAATAAGCAGACATAGCCTCATTCATGCACATTTAGAGCTGTAACTTTGAAGATTGCTTTCTAGGAAGTGTCTGAATTATTAAGATTTGACAGATTTTAGTTTTTAATTTTTCTGCCTGAACATGTGCAGAAAATGAATACAAAAGATAAATGAATATGGCAATACGAATATTCGGAGACATCGATTTTTTTTGCAGCAAGGATGATTTCATTTGCATTATGTGAGCTCTCATGTGTACTATTTTGAAAACAGGCTTTCGCACTACCAGAAAGAGATTTAACCAATCTCACAGCTCTTGTGCTCCTTTTCAGAACGAGAAATCATATGAGCCTGATTCCAATGCCTAGGCAGATCGTGTCCAATTTTGGGAATGTTTTGACAATCTTAATGTGTGTCTTCATTTTGTTTGGGCAGCTTCATTCCATAGCTACTAAAGGTTAAGCTTTACATTTTCCAGCTTGAAGGAATAATTGATATGATGAACCAATGTTCCTGTTGCTTCCTAATGTGTAGTTTCTCCTGGGTCACAGGCTTGTGTTTTGTCCAGACATAAGGGACAGAAACATTTTATGTGGACAAGAAAAGGGATGTATATATTCAGACTCTCAGTTCCAGTTTAGCAAAATATGGGGAATTTTGACCCTTGATCTTCAAGCAGTTCCACACATCTAGTGCTTCTGAGTGAGCTGAAATAAGTAAGACTACTTGCATCAGTAAGGTTGAGTATATACCCAGTGGTTTGTGGGATCAGCACCTTAGTTTAATAAGGTTTGCTATTGCCATTGCTAAAGGCTTAAAATAGTACCATTAGTTTGTATTAATGCTAATTAATACAAACTGCTAAGAAAATAGATTTTTATTTTGTTTAAAGCAAGACAAATGAATTCTTTCTTTCTGGTATCTGTAATTAGAATGAACAGATTGTTTTTGGAAAGTCATTTGTGTAGTTTTTGGTAGTTGAAGGGGGTTGGGTACAAGGTATTCAGGTTTATATCAAGGTTTGTGTATCCTCTCACTCTTCCAGAATAGATTTTCTCTAATGAGTCTGGAAATTGGAGAGGAGTCTGTAAGAGGACTGTTTGCAACCAGGTCTGTCCTCACCTCTGAAAGGGGCTGTCATTTTAATTGGGAACTATAAAATTTTTGATGTTAAGCATAATATTAAGGAAGATTTCTGTCTGTGCTGTCAGGGGATCAAGGTTCTTTCACCAATAGAAATTTTCAAACACAGCAAAATTGGTCTCCTATGTACGTTGTCACTACTAGAAAACACAGCATTTTTACTATCTTTCCAAGCGGGATGCTGCATGGAAGTACTGAATACCATTTTCACTAGGCCTTTGCTTGTCAATCTGAACTATGTTGTTTCGGGTAGTCCAGTGTTAGCCGTTTGGAAGCTACATAAAGACCTAGCTGCTTACGCTAGCATTAAATAAAACATCTTAACAAGAGTTATATCTCATCAAACTCAAATGAAAGGTTAGAGACGTTTTCAAGAAGTCAGTGTCTAGGTTGTCTCTTTGAATGGGCAAGACTAATTGTCCTTTACCCTTTACATACATTTTAAAATGTGATTTTTTTTTCTGCTATTCATTAAACTCTGGTTCTTGTAACAGTAACCATAGAAACACTGTGCAAGTGCTAGCTCAGATTTGCACGTTTTGTTTTTAATGATATATACTTTGTGAATGCTGACTGTTCAATAAATTTTTTATGTTTTTAAGGGCTAAATTCTGCTTTCAGCAGCCTCATCTGCAAAGACTAAATGCTTATTTGGCTTTAGGTAGCTTGTGCCATCACTGCACTAGTTATTGAACTAGTCCTCAGGAAAAAATGAGTGACTAATATTCCTTTGGCCCTCACTGGGAGAGGAAGAGTCCAAGGTACAACTATGCAGGCAAGCCAAACACTACATTTATCAGGAATGGAGTCAGCCCTGGGGCGCATGGGTGTAATTCATTGAAGCAGTGCTGATTTATGCCAGAAGAAGATTTGATCTGCCTATATTCAGGTGGTCCAGTTTTTCTGTTCCTTGGTGATCTGGGGTTTTGAAATTTGGGATCAAGGAAGAGACAAGTGAATGGCAACAGTTGAACAGAGGTGCATGTGGATCCTATTGCCTGCATTTGCCTTGTAGAACTTGAGAAAAGGAGACTCTTTATGTCCTAGATAGCTTAATCAAAGAGGACATCAAACACTTTGAGCCAAATTCAGCCTGTCTGTATCTGCACAACCTCTTTTTTTTTCTGGATGTAATTAGAGGTTGTTGCCTCTGAATCTATCAAATTGAGGTTACCAAATCTGAAAGCTGTACGTAATATCACAATGAAAAAAAAAATCTGGTTTCTCAGAACAAGTAAAACAACTAGTCCATAACTGTTTCTGAAAATTACTCCTGAGTTTAGAGCTTACGTGCCTGGGCTACAAATTAGGTGGCACATGCACACTTCCATGCACAGCATCCCATATTGTCATTGCAAGTATCACAAAACCTGACCCCAGAGCTCCTTTGTTGGCCAAAGAACATGTTGGATTTCAAGTTGTGGTAGTGCAGAGATGCTGCTGGATGTGCCTAATTGGTTGTGTTATGGCTAAATATGATTTGTTTCACTGGTATTATTAATTAAGGAACATATTCTGGCTCTGATATAATCTGTTATTTTTCTTGGAACTGTGGAGTCTCTAAATAAGATCCAAGACGTTGTTATGCTGGAACTTTTATACGAACAATATAGTCGCTGCCTGAGTAGGCAAGGGGAACAAGAAGGGAAGGAGGATGGAATTACTATTATCCTCATTTTACTGACTCATAAAGGCTGGGCTTTTCCTCCTACCTCTCTTTCACTAAGCTAGGAGCCTAGTCTTTGTGGATTCCTTGCATTGCTCAAGCACTTCTTTCATTGCTTATAAAATGATATCTGGGCAACTCAGCTAAGAGTGAGAGCATGGAAATCAGAGCCAAAGATTCAAAGAGATTTGCCCAAAGTCACACGTGAAGTAAACTAATGGCAGACACATTGCAGCATAGTCGAGTAGGCAACCCATACGGAATACATAATACTACTGTATCATGGTATGTCACCACTGGAGTCAATTTGATAACATACTCCCACTCTCTCCAAAAAATATGGACTGATAGCTGTTGGCTAGTAAGCCAAAACTCCTACAGATATGAATCAGTGATCATCCCATGGGCAAATTTCTTGCCATGGCCCCCAGCTATGAGAAAGTACATTTAGCTCTAGTGTACAGAGGTGAACAGACTACTGTGGCTTATCTGGGCTGCAAACTTGCTGCCTGACAGCTGCTCCAGGATGACTGCTGCCTGCAGGCTCTCATCTTGTGGGTTACAAATGTTTCTCAGTGACAGATGTGAAAAAGCGTCCCTATCCACAGTCTATGAAGCTGCCGTTGCTGAGGAGCTGTAAGTCCCATCCCCTTTGCTTACTCCTCATTGTGTACTTCATTCGTTATTCTGGCAAAACGTTAAAAGCTCTTCCCGTGTTTTTTTTACTGACAGGATAACAACACTGCTTCAATTTCACTATGCTTCTTACTAATTATGCTAGCTGGATCATAGTTGTTAAATCTTGTTTGAATGATAGCCATGGTTTAATCTGGGTTCTAATAAAATAAAGCAACTGAGTTTATCATGAATGTGGGTAACACTCCTCTGCACCAGCACTCAATCACTGAGCCCCTAAACTGCCAGGCTTAAAATCTTGTATGTTATTTCCATCCTCTGTCAGCATACACCAGTTACACGTAAGAACGCCAGAATCACTACTGTATTTGAACACTAGAATCAGCTTGTATGCAGAAATTGTGATTTAGTTCTCAGAAATTTTGAATTCTGGACTGTAACCGAATGATTGCCATAAAGCTTGCATCAGTAAATTCTTTTTTTCTTTTTTTTTCTTTCTTTTTTTTTTTTTTCTTGAACTCTACTTCCTTCTCTTTGACTGAGCAAATACCTTCTTGCTAAAGGAAAAGAGAGATAATGGCTTCTGTGTACCGTAATTGATGAACTTTCAGCAATTCAGAGCAAATCCAAGACTTCTGCCAACAGCCAGATGGAAAACAGTGTTAATGACATGTTCAAAGAAAAGTATGTTATTTTGATAGGGGATGGTCTAGAGACTTTAATCTCTATTGTTCTGGGAACTAATGGCATGGATAATTCCTTAAGTGAGGCCATTTTTAAACAAAATTTATCTTTTTCATAAGCAGGAAAGAGCAAACTAAAGAGTACCAAATGCATTTTCAATGCAGTTGTTTTACACTAACCCTTTGGTATGTGGAATCAGATGTATTCAAATCTCACTTCTACAATCTGCCAGCTTAACAGTTAGGACATTTCTACTGCTAATGGTTAGAAATTATAAAATGGATGGTCATGGAAACCAGAGCTAGGATGGCAAGCCGAGAGTGGGGAGAAGATAAAAGGAGAAGTTGGGAAGGACAGACTAGACAGTTTGGCATGGGGACAAAGAGAGTTAGGCTTGGGAGAAAACAGGAGAGAAGACTGAGGTCCTTCATCTTCCTCCCCTCTAAAGCCTGAAGCAGGACTGAGGGCTCCCAGATCACAGGCTTGTTTTTCTGCCTGTAAATCTTTCTCAAGCACACTGCCAAAGGAGGTGTCTCCTCCTGTCCTGGCCATCCTAGCAGATGGGGCCATCAACTCCATTAGCTCAAGCGACCTTGCTGTGTTTCAGAACTCCACAGCTAGAGAACTGAAGGGAAAGGGTGTGGGAGAGTCAGCCTTGGGGGGCTCCACCAGCATTGCGTTTGGGCAGCCTGGGACTCCAAAAGGCTGCAGTGACATTCTCCTCCTTCCTTGACATGGCGTTACAGGAACCACCCGACCAGGGCTATCCTTCCACAAATATATAGTGTAAATGCTGCAGATGCTTAGAGATTATCTACCAGCAAGTCAGAAATTACTATTTAATGTACATGGGATTTGTGTTTTGCCTTGATCTGGCCATAAATATCCCAAGCAATGGTTCATCATTAACTTTTCTTGAGGGATTATTCCACAAGGCTCATAATCATGAAGAATTTCTTCATATTCAGCCATCCTGCTCCCCTCTTCAACCAGCCTTTGTATATCTGCTCTGTTCAGATCTCAACTCCTTTAATTTCACACTGCTCTTCTCCTCGCCTTCCTAAACAGGGAGATTTACAGGGGGAGCTCAGGGGAGGTTGCCAAACATCATACAGCCTGTCCATATTAGTTCTGGTCACAGTCTTGCTTCAGGTGATGGGGCCAGACAGCCTTCCCCCCATCACCGCTGCAGCTGCATCCAGCCCTGCTTTCAGCTATACTTGCTGCTTGGTCATGAATCACCACGTTGTTATCCTTCTGGTAATGCTTCCTAGAATTGATAGGCATACCCCAAGGGCTGTTGCTCCAGCATCCCATGGACAGGGAGAGCTGCTTCCAAGTTTGGTGATTTGTTTTCTCTGCATATGCTGCTCAACAATGAACCTCTCTCCTCTCTCTCTCTCTCTCTCTCTNGATCTCATATTGCAGACTTATACTGACAACCATCCTCCTTATATCTGAAATCTCATTTCTTTATTTCCTATCCACCCTCTAATCTCAAGACCCTGTTGGATAATTTCACTAGTCTTGATGTTGTCCCACAGTTGACTTTAGAGTGTAATATCTTTCACTGATGTGTTGTTTAATCCCCTTCTTTAGATTATTAATACAGACATTACCTCATAAACAGTTATGGGTATTTGATTAGATACATTCCACCAACTTCCTATTTTATCATTTGCCGTAAGTCTTTGCCCATTATTCTATAAGGCATTTTCAGCCTCTTAGTGTTCTTTCCAAAGCCTGTTCAAACTCCTGTGAAAAATATTTCTTCTCTAGCTCAAACCAGTAGCCAGTATTTGGGTACTTCTAGGCGTATTTCCTTAGAAAGAGAAACTGATTCTATACCTTAGGTGTATTCTTGGGGCAATTTTGTTTATTTATCAAAAATGTGCATCCTGTCCTTGTTGCCCTAGAGGAACAGAAAGGTTGACAGGGTCACTGCTGCCCCCTGAATTCCCATGTCTATCTTGCCAGTGAGCTCTGTACCCAAGAGGCTCTACAGAGTGCTTCCTTTGCTACCAGGTCCTGCTCAGAAATACAGCTGTAAGATTTCTGCTGCCCAATATCCTACAAAACCCAAATGTTGCCCTCCATGTGTACAATACAGTGAAACTCAGGTAATGTGGGTGAGTTTTACCCTACTACATCCCTTAAATCCTAGGCCAGCTCTAGGCCAGCGCTTCTGTTGCTTCTAGTGTATTTTTGTGACACAAGAGGGATCAATTTCTTCTTCTGCTGAGCCTTGGAAAGAGTGTTTGGCATGTGCATTATATATTTCATATTGCCAGTGATTACCTTGGATCAAACATAAACTTGCTGGCAGTCATTATCACCTCCTTGCATAGCAGTAAGCTTTGGTAGGACTCTGTAACCTGCTATTTCAAATAGAGCAAAGTAGTGCTCAGAAGGAGATAGATACATTGACAGTGCACTGCAAGCCTTCTCAGATGAGCTTACATAATTATTTGTCCATACTGCCTTGGTCACAAATATAGATTTTCCAGGAACCCAGAAACCTGGCAGATGTCACAGTTATGAATAACGTGCGAGGAATCCTGCAAACATGAGAATTCCCTTGTCCAGCCCAGCCAGCTCTTGGGCTGAGCACTGCGTATGCTTCTCTGATAGGTGTCATAAAGAGCAAACTGGGGTGCGTTGGCTTAAATCAATGGTAAACTGACTGAAGCAGAAATCTGAACATGCACTAGGCTTTATTGCCACAGCCCCAAGGGAGACAGCTGGGAATGGGAGAGTGTGCTTTGTTCCCGAATGTGTAACCCTTTTTACCTCTGTGTTTTACTTTTACTGCTTGGTTGCAGGGCCTAGCATTGCCAATGGTTTCATGTTCTCTGGGGAGGAAAAATAGAATAAGATGGGAGAACTTTGAAATGGTGAATGATCAGAGAGAGCCTGAGGACATGCTGGACAAGATGCTCACCTAACTTAACTGCTTTTGGTTGGTATTTAGTTTAAGCAGGTCCACTCTTTAGAGAGTGGGGAGAGACCTTTTTTAGGAAGGAGTGAATTGTCCTTAGGAAGTACCTCTGTCTTTCCACTGTTTACACAGGGAGTCTAGAATAGTTACATTAAGCACAGGAGGTCTTTTAGGTAGCTCATCATTAGATGAACTGAATCCCACCTTACCCGGCATATCCTTAATATTTGACACAGAACTAGGGGTATACTCAAGCCTTTTTTAAACAGGCTAGCTCCAAATCCCAAAGCAATATAATGACATCCAGATGACATTTTACATAAATGTAGTAGTCCTTTGGAAAGCAGGGAGTAGATGACCAGCTGTGCAGGAGCAGCCTTTTCCCAGGCGTTAGTATCTTTGCACGTCAGTGCAGGGCTGAGATTTGCACGCAGGACCACAGGTGGTGCCTGAAGACACCTGGGGCGCAGTCCTTGCTGCCTTGTCAGCAGGAGACAGGTTAAGCCTCCGTCCTCCCAGCCTCCATACTTCTTCTCAAAGGAACCTGTTCACCTGAGCATCCACGTAGCTCTCCATGGAGAAAGTCTGGGGACAAGGGTTGCAGAGCACAATGTGCTGCACAGCTGGCACCTAGCAGGCACACGTGCCCTGGTCTGTGACAGCAGAGCTTTCCTGCCCAACATTTAAACTGAGAGGGCCTCAAAATGACCTCAGAATGAACAAAAAATTGTTTTAAATTTGAAGTGGAGGCCAACTGAGAGTTCAAATTCATTCAGTTACAGAAACTAAGGGAAGCCGCCTACTCCTTAGTTACAGCTTCAGAAAATCTTTCCAGTTCCCTCTGAATCGTCCCAGAACTGCAGCCAGTCAGCTAACCGTGTGTGAGCCATTGCGGCAGACATCATTAACTCAGACAGAGGAAAATATACTTTCAGTTATTACATGCTAATAAAGCACAAACTAAACAAATTTAGGTAACAGAAGCAATTATATCATTAAACATTTAACTCCAAGAATGATTTTGAAATTGCTAATAATTCAAACCAAAGCATACACACAAAGAGGAAGGGGGAGGAAGGTAATTTTAACAATTGCATCTAATCAGTGCCTCAGTTTAAAATGCATAGCTATAAATGTCAAGATATATAAGATCCAATGCAAGAACAGAATTGGAACCAGAATGAATAAGCATTCCTCACTTGACCAGATTCCCCTAATTGGGAGGAAGTTAAACACATGGAGTGGGGAACTTTGTGAGCAGGGTTATCTCCAGAGCTTTCTTCATATACCAGGCTATGTTTCTGAACATCCTTTCAAAATTGGCAGGAAGCAGTCGACTGAGGCATGAATGTCAGGCTCAGCCTTATGTTTGCATGAGCCCTTCCACATTCTGCTGCCGTTGCTTGTAAAGGGAATATAAACTGGATCCTTAATGATTGAATGGATGGATGGTTCTCCAGGAGAGGAATGGAGAAATTTCCCTCCTCAGCTGAAAAAAAACCCCTGTTTTCTGTTGCTCTTTGAATTCCACTGGAAGGAAGGGAGAGAATTTTGTAGGCTGCAGCAGAAAGTGGGTTTGACAAAGATCAGTTCTTCTGGGGTGAAGCAGGGTGGGACAGTCTTTTGGCGGCAGGATTGTATTTGTTTTCATAGTTTATGGCAGGGCTGCTCCCTTTGAAAAAGTATAAATCTTAATCAAATAAAACTGATGTGCTGCCATATTTACCCATCTCACTGGTTGTCCTACATCATGTTTTAGCATATAAGTTACATGACAGAGTTATCCAGGGGTTGCCAGCTGACAGAGAAACAAACCCTCATATTAAATTGCCTGCAGATGTCCTCTTCCAACTCCTGTAAGGAACTTCTACCATTTCTCTCCCTCCTTTTTTTTTTTTTTTTTTTTTTTTTTTGTTAAATAAAAGCAGCAGAAGAAGGGGAAAAACAATCCCAGTTGAATCTCTGTGCTAGTGCCTCTGTTTGCAGGACAGGAAGCCTTAAGAAGACAATGCAATTAACAGGCAAGCACAACAAAAATCCCTTCAAGGATTTCCATGATCTTTAGTGGACCAAATGAATTGTGGTTATTTTTAAGACTGGAGCTGACTGAATAATGCCAAGTTTATTGCTGCCAAGGTGGGCTTTTCAGAAGATTCCGACCTGAGGAGGTGAGAAGATCTTTATGTTCTGTTGGCTTTGATATGTTTGATATTAGAATCTATGGCTTAGAGTTCTGACTAGGCATCCCTTTTGTTTTGATATTGATCTAAAAAAAATCAGGATTGTATCTGAGGGACTTAACTTCTTGTTCTGTTTGGCAGAAATCTCCAAGTAGATTGTGACATTCTTTAAAACATTCACTGTTTTCATTTACATAATTGGGAATTTTTGTTTTGTTTTCATTGTATGAATTTACTCAAGTTTGTGAACTTTTTGCCTGGCTGTCCCCTGTGGTTGGGGAAATCACAGAATGTTGCTTCTTTTTCCTGGCTGAAGGAGTATGGGTTATTTATGCATACAGTTTTAAAATATTCTTTCTGTGAGTGTTACATGTTCCTCTTGCAATGCGATATTTCTGGATGGTCAGTCTAGCCAAAAGCAATTGCAAAAGGTTAATGGAGAGCAGAGCTCCCATTTAGACACCTACATGAAGTACCAGCCCATCAAAGCTGTGAGTGCCAAACTCCCTCTTGGAACAATGGAAGCTGGTGAGTGCCGACAGCTTCCGAAAATCTGGCTTCAAATAGCCTTAGAAGAGATTGATTAACAGTTCCAGCAAACTTTTTCGTCTGTGCTTGCTTAGCTCTGTGTGGAGAATATTTTCTGCACTTGAAGTGTGCACAGCAATTTCAGGTAACTCACGAAAAGGGAAGTTCCTCCTGGAAAGGTGGACTTCCAGGAAGGTCAGTAAGTAGGTGGGTGAGTAGGTAGGTAGGCAGGCAGCTTTTTCTCAGGTTTGGTTCAGGAGAGCTTTGGCCAGCAGTATTGAACTTTACTAGGCAGGTAGTAAGAAAGTGCTGGAGAGCTACCTCTGTAACTCCCCCATGTGGATGCTTTTTTCAGTAAGAAGACAAAAGTAGTTTTCCCAGTTGCCTTAAACTGCTTCGGAAGTGACATAAACCAAACCAGAAAAGGCCACACTTACAATACTGAAATAGGGATGTCCAGATGGGAAATTATAGCAGTAGTATAACTCTTGCATCCTAACTTCATGTCCTGTGTAACTTCCATGTGTGGGCAAAGTAGATAAATTTGCTGTCTGCAGCTACACACACACTTCTTTCTTTTGATTAAGCCTGGAACGCTTTTGTCTTCCCTGTTGTGACGATGGACTGGGGTCCACAATAAAAGCCAAATTAGAAATTAATGTTCTGGGAGATGTATTTCTAAACTAAGTTGTCTTTGTGGATTTCTGATTTTTTTTTTTTTTTTTTNTTTTTTTTTTTAATTCTATCTCTATCACAACTCACCAGCTGTTTTTTTTTCAGTCAGGCAGACCTTCCAAATACAAGAACAATAGGATTGTCCTAGATTAACTCTGAAAATCAAATAAAGAGTTTTGGTTGCTGTTGCTTTTTAAATGTGGTAAACAGGTAGGGGACCAATATGTTTGCAAATGACCTAAGTCTTCCTTTCCAGTGGTAATCCGTATTCTTTTGAAAAGCTAATAAAAGTGGTGTATGAAAGAAATTCCTGGGGCACTGCAGAACTCACCCTCCTAGGGAGAGAGCCAGATGTGCTGGTTAATAACCTAGCAAGCATTCAAAGCCAGGGCAGTAACCATTTGGTATCACCTAAGCCAGACCTTCTGCATAGATGCAATGCAATATTGCATACTGGTCACATTCACAGCAAAGAGCTGGAAGACACATGCAGTCTTATTAAAAGGGGGAAAAAAAAGGAAAAAGAAAAGGAGGGGACACAGAGAAGGAAAGAGAGACAATGTGTCTGTCCTGAGAAGCAGCAAAGCAGCAGACACACTCCTCCACATGTGCATTAGTCTGTCAGCGTGGATTCTGTTCTGCAGATGTTGGGATGAATCCTATGGCAGGGACCATGAAGGGAAAGGCTTTTAAAAGAAACTGTATTTCAGTGGTGAAGTTAATGTTACCAGATTTTTCAAATACAATCACCAGTGTAATTTTTCAAAATGCTTTAGTAAAATAACTACTTCTAGATTTAATGTTTTTTACAGACTTCTTTGCTAGTGCCTCTTCTGAGCACAAGTGTACTTATCTGAAACTCGTCACTTTTAGAACCACCACGATTCCTTAGAGTAAACAGCACATTCAAACTGTTCTCAAGTCAGTACTACTGGGCTGAAAATTATTTGGGGAGCGGATTCCTGAAGTCAGATGGGCCTTTCGCAAGGCCCCACCCCTCACCATCGACCCTTTTGAGAGCTTTGACCATCTCATCAAAACGATGATTATGCATAGGAAAAGCATATATGTTTGTAGCAGCAATCAGAATACCTCAGCATCAAATATGGTTTTTTTTTTTTAAATCCCAAATTTACTTTCCCAGGCATGGCAGAAAAATAAATTACTTGTGGCATTTATGGTATATTTGTAACTTGAAACTGATGGCTTCACGTTACTGGGCGCGACGTGTGCAGCGTATAAACAAATGATGAACAAAAAGACGAATCCCAGCTTTGTCTCTCTGACACTTTGCCTCCGTGACCGGGGTCCCACACCAAGTGCCACACGTGTGTTTATGCTGAGGTGGTGTTTACACTGAGCTCAGCTCAGCCCAGCGCAGTGGTGCTGGGCTCGCTCGTGGCATGAGCAGGGCAGCCAAGGGGAGAGCAGGGTGCCGGGATAGGAGACAGAATGCGTGCCTGTCCAGCCCCGGCCATCACACAGGGTAAATGTGGGCATCTGCAAACAAACATTTATTCAGATGCGTTAAACAGTGTGGTTGTTGTTCTGGTCTGTAAATTTTTCATGAGGCCTCAGGAATGCAACATTTACGTAAAAAGACTGTGACGTTCAAATGTGACTAAACCTCAAGCTCATGACTGATAGATAAGGAATCACCGCTCTTCCAGCTATCCCAGAAAGCAGAAGATGTGGATATGTGAAAATTTGAAAAGTGGATTTGTGATTCTGTTGCAAACAGAAACAAGGCAATTTTTAGATCGATATTAGCACAGTGCACTTGGGAAGCAGTCTGGATGTTTTCATACACAATTATGGCTTCAGTAAAATTGTAAATTTATAGAGACAGCTGGTGTATCTTTTCCCCTGTTGGAATATTATCAGCAGAGCAGATTTTGTGAGAAATCATAGTTTGTAGTTTCACCAAAATCCAGACTCTCAGGTGTAGATTTCTTTGTGGAATTTCACCCTTGCATCTGATCTTGATTCTGTAATGAATCTCAAAAGTCAGTGTATCTCTGCAGTTTGTTCTTGGTTCTGTGGCACAGAGTACATGAGGAGGTGCAGCACCACCTAACTGGGTTGAAAAACAAAATGTACTCCTTTCTGATACAGCCAGTGTGTAGCTCTGAGTGCTCAGCAGAGATAACCAAGCTAGCTAAGGTCCTGCACACAGCAGAGACACACTGGTATCACGTTAATGGCTCGGCACTGCCTTCTCGGTAGCCATGCTGTGACACTCCATGAGCAAGGAAGATGTCCTCCTGAAGAAGAAAAAGGGGCCAAGCAAACATGCAGCTTCACCGAATAACTAAAGCAGAAAGCATCTGATCAACTTGCAAGAGGATGTATGTCCGTGGCCGACAGCAAAGCTAGCATTTTGGATAACATTTCCGTCATCCCAGCAGCAGACCTGCCAGGCCCAGATTTGGGTTCAGCAGTCAAGGAGCTGAATGTTATCTCAGACACCCATTAACCTCGTGGTCTCCCCTTGGTGCTGTGCACACACGTTGGAGGGGGTTAGGATGAGAGCTGTCAGGACGCCGTGGGTGAAAGCTTTCAAGGCAAAGCAGCCCATCATCACACACTGCAGTTTGTCAGGGTAAAGCCTTGGAGCCAGCCGGGTGTGATTCATCCATCCCAGCAAGGTCTCTGAGGCAATTTGACATTATTCGGGCTGATATCATTAATTAATGAGGGCTGAATGTTATTCTTAGACACTGGATTGAGTATTGAGTAGAGAAGCCTATGAAAGGGCTCTTTGATTTTGGAAAATTCCTATGACACTGTCAAATTTGCTAAAAAAATTAAATCATCTGCCAACTTTCCAACTTAAGAAGCACATCCCTTCTGGAGGCCTGACTGAGTTTCGTCAGTGCCTTCTCTGGATCAAGGGATTATTTGATTTATAGTAGTGCCAAAAGAAAATGATAGATGGTCTCAAAAAAACAGTTATATTAAATCTTTCAGGCAGGCTTTGGAGAAAGTGTTTCTGTTTGTTTGCTTCAGCCCAGACTTGATCCACCCCCACATTTGTTTTGCTGTTTTAGCTTAATGCGCTCGGGTCGGAAGTGAGCCAAAAACAGTTTTGCACAGCCTGAGGGTGGGTGGCTGGGTTCTGCCTGGACTCTACCCCTCTGCCAGGGTCCTCTTCATGCAGCCATTGCTAGCTCAGAACCTGGACATGAATCCAACTCTAGATGTAGTGAGGTTTGGGTGCTGAAAAATGTCAGCATTTGCTCCAGTGAAGATGAGGAGAGCTGCTCTTCCTTCCCTGTTGCTGCCATCCTGGGGGCTGTGCCGCTCGCTTGCCTCCACAGCTCACCTCAGAGCCTTCACAGGTGGCCAGGCTTAGCAAAGCCTGTATGGGCTCTGGCGGTAGATACATAAATATAACACTGTCATGCCTTTACAGCCCCAGCCCCAGCAGAAAGTGCAGCGCACACATGGATCCCATTGTGGTGCTAGTAGTGCTGCGGGAGGAGGAGGGCAGGGGGCCGCTGGGAGGTCACCACCCCCGTCTGTCTCCGGGACACTCTTTAGGTAAACCAGAAGGTGCCTGAGTGCAGCTGGGTCCTTGAGGCTGTTCGCTCTCGTTGCCTTGGTTTCCAGGCAAGGAGGTAGCACGTGACCAGCCGGTCAGCCTGGGCCACCAGACCCTGTTGGCTAGGTGCTGCACTGAGCCCAGCACTTAGTGGCTGAAGCTGTGTGCGTGGTGCCTGAGGTTGGAGGTTTTGGGATGACACCTGGATAGCGATGCTAGTTGTGTAACCAAGTGTTCATCTGAGGTGTGGGTCAGGTTCATCTTCCTGCATGCTGTGCTCAGAGCAGCAGCTGCACTCATACATGTGCACCAGTAAGAGCAGACCACCATCGCCCATCTTACATGAATACAACACATAGGGGAAAAAAGTCTTTCATATTTTATGGTGATTACAAGAGATTTGACGTGGTACCATACATTCAGCAGCAAGTAACCTAAGTTACTTGAATTCCCTGTTTGGTTTCATATGGCTTGTATCCATTAGCCAGTCTGTAACTGCAATTCTGGCTGCAGGAATGGGGATTTTTTTCAGGGAAATGTGTGTGACTTGCTTTAGATATCTACTCTAGAGGCGCCCTTAAAGCATTTTGCTTCCATTGCCAGGATCAACAGGCGAGGTGCTGGAACAAACTGATAAATTACATAGCAAAAAGTTACCCAGACCTGATGGTATTAATCCAGGAGCTATGGAAGGCCTGAAGAATGAAGTGCCTGAGCTGCTAAAAACAAAAATGCAGGCACTCAAAGGAAGCAAAGAACTTGGGAGTAACCATCTTTGTATGCACGTTTTAAAATAAACACTAAGGCAATGCTGGGAAGCACCTCTGAGCCTTATTGCAGGGCAAAAATAACACCTAAGCAATTGCAATAATAAACAATGGTGAAGTTATAAATAGACCTCCTACATCAAAGATAAGAAAGACCCAAAATGGAAAGTATTTTCTAAAGGACAATTGGAAGTCTTCATTGTACCAGAATTTTTAGAATATGCAATATGCAAAAAAAAAGAAAAAAAAAAAAAAAAGGAAGAATAGGTTAATTTTTATTTAAAAAAAGCTCAAGGAAAAAAAGTGACATTCAGTCACCCATTCAAAATGGATAGGAAAGAGAAAATAAGAAGATAATGGTAAACATTCAATTTGCAGCCTGGCACCCAGGATCAGTGGCAGGATGTCTCAAATTGCATCCTAAATCTGGTGTTGTTTAATACATTCAGTAATGAGCTGGAAAACAGGAAGTGAGGCCCCAAAAAGATTGGGGATGATATACATGTTTATGTATTTTTTAGGGTATTCAAGACAATTGGAAGGAAATACAATGTTTCATCAAGCTAAGTAGAGAGCACTGTGCTATGACAGATGAATATGAAAATGTATATGAAAAAGTAATGTAGGCAGGAAAAAAATTGAATAACTATCACTGGGATTAAATCTACTGAATACTGCTTTTGACACACACTGCATTAATCTTCTTCCATGCTGAAAACTGGTCTCCTATTCTTCGCTTATCAATTTCTAATTTATGACAAAATATAAACCCGCATCCCGTGACAACTATTCCTCTTTAGTAACTTAGAGTTATTCTGCAGAAAGTATTGAGCTTCAGGTCCACTTGTATTCTGTCTGGACCAACCACTGATCTGCCTGGTGCAGTTGCTGACAAATGACAGTGATGGTAATTAGTACCCCAGTCTGTCGTTGTTGCTACTACGATAGGGCTCTGTGTTTGTGACTGAGCTTGTGACTGAGGTGGATACAGGATTAATGTGTGTCTTCTCCACAGAATCATTATTAGTGCTGCTGCTTCTGTTGGCTTTGGTACAGAGTTTGGTATCAGTGTATTTTTTTGAGGTACCTGTATAAAATATTTTTAGTTGACTTACACATACTATCTCTCACAGTATAAAAATAATAGAATTATAGAATCATTTAGATTGGAAAAGACCTTCAAGATCATCAAGTCCAACCATCAACTTGATCTACTGAGTCCCATTACTAAACCATGTCCCTAGGGAGAGGGACATGTTCATCTCTTTTTTATTAAGAAAAGCAAAAGAAGTTCAGTGTTTTCAGGAATAGAGAAATAGAATACGAAAAAGAAATACAGAAGATTTGGTGCTCAGTGACATACAGAAATCCAGTCTAAAACTCCCCTGGCTAAGGAAATCTCAATTTTTCTGAAACTATAACACAAAAGGTACCTGGCCACATTGTCAAGGGATCTCCTTGGAAAAATGATTTTAGTGAACCTCAGGGTTATCTGTGGCCCCTGCAAGGTGCTGTATTATTCTGTGAAGGTTCTACTCGGGCTTTGCATCTGTATTCACGTGTGGATTGGGCAAATGGAAGGGACTGCAGGCCCTGAGGACCATCAATATCTTTTGCTGAGGACGATACTAAGCAGGAAGAAGCTGGGTGAACATCCTTTCTGGCACGTCAGCACCTTCAGGCATGGCCTTGAAAACCCACTTGCAAGATGAGAGAATAGTTTGGTCTCTGTCCCTCTAGGAAGCCTTCTCCTTTCCAGTGGAGACTGCAAACAACTTGCGTGGGTGTTACTTGAGGTGTGGCCAATGTGTTTTTTTTTTTGGACATGAACTAAAACCACCACTAAATAACCACCTGTCTGCTGGGCACAAATTCTAGTTCCCCATCTGAGCTGGATTTAAAATGGTAATGTGGATGACCCAATTCCTATTTACAGTTTCCTCAGCTCTTCTCCTCTTTACTTGGGAAACTAAAGAAAGCAGTTGCCACACATTTCTTTCAGAGTTTCCATTAGTATCAGTTCATGCTGATGGTGCCAAGTCCATTTCTCACTTATGTCAGTGAAATCCCTGTGCTCTTTGAATTCACTCAAATTAGGGAGCTGGTGTGGCCAGCACTGCCCAGAACCACGCATATTGTAGGAAGTGTTTTGTACCTTACCATCTCCCATGACATGTCTTCCTGATGTCGTGTAGGTAAGGTCAATGAAACCCTCTCTAACTTAAATGCCACTTCTTCATTACTCTATGTCACTAAGGTTGAAATTCATCTCACCTAACTTTAGTTGTCTGAAAGCTAAACCTATCTTCAGAGTTAATGGAAAGAGAGGCATATCCAGAGAATATTTAATCCTGCTTTAAAACAGATTTCAAAGGAGCCTAGGAGGCAATTTTAGCCTAATTATCTAACTTTTGGGCAGCTAAAGTTTGGTAAGGATAATGTCACTAAAGGATTCGCATACATTGCTGTTTCTTGATTCTGTAGTAAAAAGATGCTCTCATGGGCTTGAAGAGACTCCTTAACTGAAAAGAAAAATTGCATGCCGACTTCATAACACCGGATCAGATGGAAAAAAAAATTCCACCAAATATGTTTCAAACTGCTTGGGTAGTTTTAGTACCCAGCAAAAGGTATCAGAGATACAGGGATTAGCAATTTAGATTTACAAATTAGCAAATTAATTTTTTATGATTCCTGGAAGCGTAGGAGGGAAAAGGCAGTTTATGACCTCATGGGACTGTGAGTTTTTAAAGTTTCATAACTCAGTTTTGTATGTTATTTTTCTTTCATCAACATTTGTATGACTACAGGTAATTTTAAAAGTATATTTAAACCTGTATGTTTTGGAATTTGTTGTAATATTTTACTTTAATGCTTTGTCTCTTCTTGGCTTTGCCTAAAAATTAAATACACACTAATCTTTACTCTTTCCTGGCCCCAGAATGAGGTCCTTTTAAATGGGTTCAAATTTACAACCTTATTACCCAAGTTGATGGTATCACTCCTAGCTAGGATCCATGTGCCTCTTGCAGATTTTGCTTTTTGCTGACAAGGAGGCATAACATTCTAGGCTATTTGCACCATATGGTGAATAACTTATATTTATACTGCAGCTTTTATCGTGAAGGAATCCCTGAGTGCTTTTCAAACTATTTTTATAGGAGTCACTTCACTCATCACTGAAATGGAGCCAGTTCTGGGGTAAAACATGGCAACCATTCAGTGGTAATTGAAGCCTGCAGCACTTCTGAAAAACTGGGACAGTTTTGCAAAATGTCAATATTTTTGATGACATTGGTCATGGGAGGCAAGGTTCTCAGTATGAATAAATTAACATTTTGGCTTTGCTGGTGTCTGTAGAGGTGCTGTTATTTCTTCCCATAGCAAAACACGCCCTGTATGAGTATTTTTTCACTCTCTGAAGTTTGGCTGATATGCAAAGGCCTCTTACATCTGATTTCCCGCTTTGTAAATCTTGAAGCAGCTGTCAGAGGAAGCATCTGACATTGTCCAGAGGGAGCACCAGTGCTGCCCCTCCATGGTCCTTGTCCTGGCCACTCACTGATCTCCCCAAGCCTTCTGCAGAGCAAAAAGCCGCAGTTGGTGCAGGTCCTACACCCTTCTCTCTTCAGGGTGAGAGGAAGAGAAACAGTCTTATCTTTGGCTTATCCTTATAGCCAAGACTGGGCAGAGGTAACAACCCAGGTGGCCTCTTTTCATCCATCTTCAGATAGATGCAGCAGCTTATGCTAGGTGCCAGGATGTAGGATATTACCTTGGAGAGCAGGCAGTCTGCACATAGCTGCCTGCCTCCTGACCAAGTGTCTGTGACTGTGAGCGTGGCATCAAGTCCCCAGCTGTGAAGTGGGGAAATGGCATCTCACCAGCAACAAAGGGGGCAACAGTATTTTCCTACTTCATGCAGATGTGATGAGGGTAGATGAAGTAACTCAGGCAAAGAGCTGCAAGGTAGATGAATAATTAAAAACAAACAAATGCTGGGTAAAATTTGTGGGGTGAACAATCCAAGGCCATCTTGGATGCCTAAAGCTAGAAATCACAGCTTTCTGTCATTGCTTGAAGACAGATAAAATTAGAGATTATCCCTTTGTTTTTGAAAGGAGACTCCCTTCCCATGCAATCAAATGTCCCTCTAAAAATCTGTGGAGTGTTTACTTGAGTCAGAGCCATAGGATCTGTCCCAGTATGCATCACCATTGCAAACATAGTTCTCTTTGTCAGAGGGAAATCTCTCACTGAAGAAATGGAAAAGCAGCTCCAAAGTAATGCTTTTTGTCTTTAAGATGTGCAAATTCTCATGCTTTTGTAAGTACATGGTTTAACTAGGGGATCTCCAAGACAGGTTTAATGTGAACTCTGGGACCTGCTAATACAGGACTTCCAACTGCATTAACTGGGCTTTTCTGAGAGTGTGTACTGAAAAATACACTAAAAATGAAGACCATGACATCATGGGTGGAGTTGTGTGGAAGATACTATGTGTCTGACAGCAGTTTTTTCCAGGAAACTGGACAGTGGGTTTGTGATTTCAGATGCTTTATTAGATATTGCTGGTGATCTTGATGAGCAAAGCAGCCTGCCTTTCTGGTGGGTGAGGTTCAGATAATGTCTAGCCCTACTGTTACATACTTTCATGTGGTTTACATATAGAATATTTATATTGTTTTGAATGAGATAGATTTTAATGAGAATTCAGTTCTAGAAAGGCTGGCTGTAACAGCAGCGCTGTTAACATTACTGGTTTTGGCATGGCAGACACAGGAAGATCAGATTCACATACATGTAGGTTTAAACCTACTGTCCATCTTCCTCCTCCCTCCTCTGGAGAAAAGTTCTGAGAGGGTTTCGTGAAATATTTCACAGATATGAGCATGAGAAAAATTTTTGTGAAGAGTGGGGCTTAGTCTGTTGGCTGCAGTACTCTGAATTTCATCAGTGTGAAGCATTGCAATGCTTCTGTATGCAATCTATATATTTACATTTGAAAACAAAACTCCATAACAAATATTTTTAGGTTAGTTTTCATTTGAAGAATCAAAAAATGATAAATCATTTAGAAGGGAATGAGTATATGAATATTTCCATTTCTTTAGCTGTATATCACTGAACACATTGTCAAGAAAGCAATACAAAATGTTATACTTCCCTGCTTTGAGGAGTTCAGCCCTCTGAACAGAAAAAAAAAAAAAAAAAATGAAGTCATGTAAAAGAATTACCTTGGTAACCAATCAAATAAATGAAAAAAGATGTAAAACAACTTCACAATTGTTAATATACACTCGGTAGCATCTCACAGGAAAAGACAGTCAAATGCAATCTTCTGAAATACTTCCAGTCTGCTTTCTCATGCACTGGCTAATCTTCATGCTTTTTGGATGCAACCACAAAATGGCAAAATACAAAGCGGGCAGTCCCCTGGAGAGGTTGCCTGCCCAAGGTAAGGAGCAGCAGAGATTATCAGGTGTGTCCCAAAGCATCCACGCATCAGCAAAGGAGCTCAGCACCAGTGCAGCACGAGGCCCAGTGTATGCCCATAGCCTTGGGGAAAGTCCCAAGACTGCCTCTGACCGACGCTTTTAACTCTAAAGGTCATGCTCCTGGACCCAAAGACCTGATGTGAAGATGTGGGACTGGGCAGGTAACGGTCCCTTTGCAGGAGAGTAGGGGAACATTGGGCAGTGCTGAGGGACCAGCTGCTACACACCAGAGCAGAGGCCCCATGGCCCAGCTGTTCACAAGCAAAAAGGTTTCTTCTGGGAGAAATGGTCTAACTTTAAAAAACTCCGCATCTCTCATATCATGTAAGTGTGGGAAAAACATTCTCCCAGGAAGCCTGGATTGCTCGCCCTTCTTTAACATCAGGGCATTTAAACACATATCTGGCTCTCCCCAGGAAATTGTTCAAATGACAGGGTCACAGAAAAGCTTAGGATGTGGTGGAGAGCAAGGCAGGGTGGAAGGAAAAACACTTTCCCTCCTGTTGAGATTGATCCAGTGTCTCATGCAGAGTTTATGGAACCAGAAGGCTGAATTTAATGACTCTTAGTACATCTTGCAGAAATCATTAGCATCAGTAGGTACTGAGTCCCAAAGATAAAATTTTGTAGCCAGTTCTACATGAACAGACTGTTGCAGATGTGACTGCAATATAAGGACTTTGCAATAAAGTTTCTGCCTCTAAGAAATGAGGGAAAAGTTCATATTTCATAGTATATATATATTTTTTTCAGTGTAATGTAAGACACTTTGGAGCATTTTTTTCTACCTGAAACTACATCTTAAATCCATATATAGGCATACAAATAGAAATAACTTCATTTTCAGAGTGAAAGTTAGGTAGGCTGGTGGTCCTCCTCCTTTTTTCAAATTCAGCAGCCTGAACTTCGCATCTTAGCAGATGACTCCTGAAGGAACAGAGGGACTCCTCTGTCTTCAGGGGGAGCCAGTCTGACTAGCTCAGAGCTTTCAGATAGCTAGCATAAGCAGAAATGTATGCCCTGCTTAAACTCAGATTTAGCCTAGTAGGCCAAAAATTTCAAAATTGCCAAAAGAAGTTTACTTTCATTCAGGCTGCTTTTTAAATCTTCCTCCCTCACACACACTTGCATTTTGGCTGCTATTTATCATTTTAAATTGTTCCCTGTCAAATATGAAAAGTGTTGTGAGTAGCTAGGATGAAGTGCAGGCTCTAAGGAAAAAGGTGACAAAACTCCCCTGGCTTCAATGAAGACAGGATTTAACCCTCACTATATATATATATATATATATATATTTAGCTACGTGTATACACTTTCATTGGTTATGAACTGTATCACTTGTAGCCATTTTATTTTGTCAGAGTTTAGTACTAGATAACAGTATATGTTGTGAAGTTAAGTTGCTAGCTTTGTAAAAGGAAATGAAATAATCACTTGCAAGCATAATTAGTCTGTTGAAAAAAAAAAAAGGCTTTATTAAGTGTTAAAAATAGGAGACAGTAGAGAGATGACAAGATAAACTGGAAGTTGGGTTCTTTATAATAAGGCAAACAGTTTGAATAGTTTTTAACAAACTATTCAAGCTCAAAGTACTGTCTTTTTCATCTGTAGTTGTACATAAGCATAGAATTTTCTACTTTTTCTGTATTTTCTACACATCTGTATGCCCTTTGAGGTAATTCACACATTGCATCAATGCATTCAGGCTGTGGCTTGCTCACAAGCTGTGAATTCACTACATTAATTTATGAATTTATATTCAAACTGTGTGACCAGTCTGCTCCCTTAATTTCCTGTAGTACATTTTCTGAATGAACAATCAAAACTGCCTAAGCTACAGGGCCAGAAACAAATCTAGCAATGCTCAATTGTCTTTCAATGGAGCGATCCTTCAGTACAGAACTTCCACGAATAAGGACACAGTGGAAAGACACTGGTATCCTTAGTTTCCAAAGCACCACAGTGCTGACATAATTTTATGTCAGTGACTTCAAAATGTGTCAAATAGAAAACTAAAAATATGCACATTTTAAGAACTGTAGAATGTGTTGATTAGTAGTAATTATTTCTGAAGGATGATGTAACACACAGCTTTTACTAGTAATTCCTTTTCTGTATTGAGTTGCAATTGCAGTAACTAGTGGTGCAACTTTTTAAGGGAGTTTGTGGAAACTCCTACTGAATTTTAACTGGCAGTGGCTATTGAAAATAAAGATCTTCATAGGTGATTAAAAATGAGCTTGTGGAGTGTCAAAATGCCAAACAGTTAAAATTTTTTAAAGTATGCAAATATTTGCATCAATGCCTGCATTAATCTAAGTATTTTGTCACATAATGAAACAGCATTAACATGAGGAATACATTATACAACTGCGATAATCACTGAGATTCTATAACATCTTGATGACCTTCCAAAATTCAGTCGATGTAAACTTTGTTAAGCTTGTAGTAGCGATGATGTAATTTCCCTTGTAAACAGCTTGAGAGATTTGGATGAAAAGCATCAACCTTGGCACTTGAGTTTGTTTAAACAAGACACCAAAAAATGTACACACAGAAAAGTCACGTATCTCAGCTTTTTTCTTGGTAGGATTCATCTCACCTAACTTCAGACATCTGTTACATCTGCATTCAAGCTATTTATCTGAAGCTCCCTTTATATGAGTGCTCCTCTCCAATGGGAGGGAAACAGTCATTTCTAAAGGCAAAAATGATCTGAGCTGTGAGTAGTCATTGAAAATTAACCAGAAAAACGATTCATATAGAATACAGTCCTCCTAATTCCCCCCAAAAGCTGCTCTGGAAATAGTGTCCCACTGAAAAAGGAGACATCTGGAAAAGGCGCAGAGGCTTTTGGGAAGAGGTGGAGGGGAGAGAAGGGTTCTCCTCGCGTCTGTCGTTGTAGAAGTGGAGCTGTCCAGCAGCCCCGGCACAGGAAACCGGATTGTCTTTGGGCTATGAAGGCCGCACGGCCTGGCTGAGAGCAGAAATGCTGTGTTGGGAAAGTCTTACCTTTTCCATCCACCAGCAAGGAAACACTGTTCTTGCATGCTTTGCAGCTGCAACTGATATCACTTCTGAAGCCTCCTTGTTTGCAGGAGCTAAGAAAGTACTGAATGTGTCTGACATCATCCACAAATGTTAAACACAAGGGGAGCTGGGTCGACAGAAGTTCTTTGAAACATGCTTTTGAAACATGTCAGTCTTCAAAGCTGGCTTACACACCCTGTGCAGTGATACACAGCCTTTTGTTTTGCATAAGTGTTTGTTTTAATGAGGTAGTGCAATGCAGCTCATCAAAATCAAAAACATATGATGCACCCTAGGCAAGAGAAAGGCAATAACTATACAGAGTTTTGAAGAGGGCTAGTCATACCACAGGCTACCATTATAACAGAAAAAAAAACAACAAGAATTTTAATATAGCTGTCTGGCCAAATATATTAATTTAAATTGAATGGTTTTTTTTTCTGATATTATAGCTGTGAGGCACAATGTTCTACTGGCAAGCATCTTCAAAACCTCTTTTAGAAGATTTGCTTCAAATTATTTCTGTGCACCAGATCTTGATGGTATGTACATTTGGGAGTCTAACCAAAGCAAAAGCTTTTGATTAAATCAATGACCTTTCTTAGAGGTTGAATGAAATGAAGATTGTAATATGAAAAGCTACCTCCTCCAAATAGTGTTTTATTCAAAATATTTACACTAAGCTCTCCTTTGTTAAGTTTGCGGTAACTTTTTCACAAATGTTCATATCCTTGTGCCAGCACAGAAATATACTTTCTCATTAGCCAGTCCTTTTTAATAAATTCTAGTCATTTCCACACTCAGTTCCCCAAATGGCTTGCTAACCACCAATTTCCATTCTTTGCCAGAGAAGACTGCTGGGTGCTGTTTATTCTTGGAAACTTGGTCTTCAATGTGCTCATGCCTTATTGTACTTTTTCACAACCTGGGAATGCTTGTTTGCCTCAATTAATTGCATCTCTTCCCACTTGGCAAATTTGAGAAATTTTCCTGCTGATGTGGGAGAATAGTCAGTGTGACCATTTCTTAAAAAATATTTTCTGTATTGATTTCATTTGATAAAAAATTATGTCATCTTATCCTGGCAAATATCTTTGCACTTTATGATTATTCCCATGAAGCAGAGCTCTGGGAACCCACCAAAGCTGATAACAATGTGTAACATCTTTCCCAGCAGTCAATGTTAATGAAAGTCAAGTCCCACAGGGAGATCAACAACTTCCATGATATTAGGCTGCCTATTATTAGATTAGGCCTGCTACATATCCATCAGAAATTTCACCAAAAGGCACAGGCTCAATAACAACTACTGTGCAATACTGGTGGAGGAAGAAGATCACTGTTCTACTCACCTGGGCTGCTTCATCTTCAGGTAGGTGTGGGGCAACCTATAGGACAGCTTTTACGTAGCTTGAACTGGTCCCTTTGAAATTCTTCTGGTTCTGTATGGGGTGGATACTGTTTCTTTTCAACCCAAATTGTCTTCTACAGCAAAAACAAACAAACAAACAAACAAATAATAGGTCATAGCCAACATGGGTTCATGAGGGGCAGGTCCTGTTTAACAAATTTGATTTCCTTTAATGATAAGATCACCCATCTAGTCGATCAAGGGAAGCCAGTCGATGTAATATTTTTGAATTTTAGTAAAGCTTTTGACACGGTTTCTCACAGGATCCTGCTGGACAAATTGTCTAGCATACAGCTAGATAAAAACATAATACGATGGGTGAACAATTGGCTGACGGGTAGGGCTCAAAGGGTTATGGTAAATGGGGTTACATCAGGCTGGCGGCCAGTCACCAGTGGGTCCCCCAGGGCTCCATTTTAGGGCCAGTTCTTTTCTATGTTTTCATAAATGATTTGGATGTAGGACTAGAAGGTGTTTTGAGTAAGTTTGCTGATGATACTAAACTGGGAGGAGCTGTTGACTCTGTCGCGGGTGGAAAGGTCTTGTAGACAGATCTAGACAAACTGGAGAGCTGGACAATCACCAACTGTATGAAGTTTAACAAGAGCAAGTGCTGGGTCCTGCACCTGGGAAGGGGCAACCCTGGCTACACGTACAGACTGGGGGACGAGATGCTGGAGAGCAGCCCCGCAGAAAGGGATCTGGGTGTTTTGGTAGATAGCAAGCTGAATATGAGCCAGCAATGTGCCCTGGCAGCCCGGAGGGCCAACTGTATCCTGGGGTACATCAGGAATGGCATTGCTGGTCGGTCGAGGGAGGTGATTGTCCTGCTCTACTCTGCGCTGGTGCAGCCTCACCTTGAGTACTGTGTGCAGTTTTGGGCGCCACAGTACAAAAAGGACATGGTCCAGAGAAGGGCTACAAGGATGGTGAAGGGCCTGGAGGGGAAGACATATGAGGAGCAGCTGAGGTCACTTGGTTTGTTCAGCCTGAAAAAGAGGAGGCTGAGGGGAGACCTTATCGCCGTCTACAGCTTCCTTATGAGGAGGGGCGGAGGGGCAGGCGTCGATCCCTTCTCCCTGGTGACCAGCGATAGGACCCGAGGGAATGGAGTCAAGCTGCGACAGGGGAGGTTCAGGTTGGATATCAGGAAAAGGTTCTTCACCAAGAGGGTGGTCGCGCACTGGAACAGGCTCCCCAGGGACGTAGTCACGGCACCTAGCCTGTCGGAGTTTAAGAAGCGTTTAGACCGTGCTCTCAGTCACATGGTCTGAATTTTTGGGTAGACTTGTGTGGAGGCAGGAGTTGGACTCGATGACCCTTGTGGGTCCCTTCCAACTCAGAACATTCTATGATTCTATGAAATAAATAAAATCTTCATTGACCCGTTTAGGGAAAGCTTTTTTTGGCCTGTGCATGTCTGATGTGTCATAAGTGACTTGATCAGGATTTGACAGTATGGCTCTATTATGATAACACAAAACTTATTTTAGAACAGAGAACAGGTCTTTGCTATACACTTTTTAGAAATACGTTCTACTGTTTTTAATTCCCACAAGACCACTGTCTTTCCCAAAGTGCTTTCCATAATTCTGGAACCATAAAAGAGATTTAAAACAATTCTGATAAAAT
Source organism: Chauna torquata (assembly GCA_013399475.1). Classification (NCBI taxonomy): domain Eukaryota; kingdom Metazoa; phylum Chordata; class Aves; order Anseriformes; family Anhimidae; genus Chauna; species Chauna torquata. The sequence continues at coordinate 105,841 of VXAL01018773.1, forward strand.
CAATTTAGGAAACAGCCTACTAAAAACATTTTGCCCATCCCTTCCTCCTCACATGCTACATTTTAAAAAGTTGGTGGGCATTTCTGAGCCCCTCACAGGAGATAACAGTAATTCTTCAAAGTGTAAGGTGTCCAAAATGTGCTTTCTCTTACACGACAGTATCTCCTCCTCTATCCATGGAAGGTATGAGAACTGCTAATGGAAATAGTAACTATTATTATTTTTATTGTAATAGTTATAAAAGCCCCGCTGCTCTGAAACATGAAGTAGTTATCAGTCCTCCTGCTAAATGTGCCCTTCTGTCACCTATAACCTGTAATACCTTCTCTGAAATCTCCGTGCTACCATCCTATGCAGTTGATAGGTGTGCACCACTGGGGCAGACCCAAGGGTTAGCATCCTCATTCAATGAGCTGCAGGGAAATAATTTTGGCCAGAGAGCTTAGTAGCTCCATCTTGGTTTCCAGGTTGCATCAGTTGTCTCCCCAGGAAGGTCTGGACGGAAATCTTGCTTGTAAAGCACCACTCATGACAGCAGCATGCCACCACCAGCGGTGGAGGGAGCATAGGGACAGTGCAGCTGGTCTGAGCAGTGTAGATCCTAGCATGCAGTAGGACTTCTACTGTTCCAGCAGATGGGTCACAGGCCACACCCCCTAAAATGGACAATATAATTGTTTTTACAGTTTAGCCCATGTTGTTTTTGTTGAAAGAACATAGTTTCACACTGCTTAATAATAGTGCAGATTCACAGTGGTTTTTTTGTTGTTTTGTTTGTTTGTTTGTTTGTTTTTTTCAGGGTGGAGGGCTTTTTTTCCAGTTACTTCCTTTGCTTTGATTTTTCTCCTTGGAGGCAGGTTGCTGCTCGTATTTTTTTGTTGCTTATGCTCAGACCAAAATTCAAGATCTGTCAAATCTGTTTTGCAACCCATGGGATTGCCTACTGAATTGTGGTCAGTTCCCACAAGGGCATAAATACCCACTCCAACTTAATGGCTGAAAAGTCTTAATCTAGAACTAAATTATTATGTTCAGGAGTAGTGCTGTTAGCTGCTCTCACACATGGGTAGCACAGGGACCTAATCACTTAGATACAATCAAGCTTAGCTAGAAGTGTTTCAAATGGGAGCTTTTCTTCTCAAGAAGTAGAGCTGTGCTTTAGCATGATCATTATTGTTTCTTTAGTACAACCAGCTAAACAGTGATTTCCTAAAATGAAAAGTTTATTTCTTTATGATGCCAAAGTAACCTACTGCAGGTCTAAAGAATGCTTCCAGATCCAGGCAAATTTTGGTGAGTTTGTTCACTTACCTGATTGTTTCTCTGAGTTTCTGACTCTAGTGTTGGTCACCAGGTTTGGTACTGTTGGAGTTTGGCAAAGCTGTTTTTCTGTCTTACATGCATTTGTTTACCTGATTTGCTGTTCTGTAAGTACTGGAGGATGTCCAAGCCTGTGTCAGATTCGGTTATTTTCCAGCAAAATGTTCTCATTTATAAGCCAGCCTTTTATGAAGCAGTGATGTATTTTTCTTTTTCTTTTACCAATGCCTCAAGCTGTAACTCTCCCAGGGCCAGATCTGGAGAGGTGCTGGTGGCTCAGAGCAGCCATTCACAGCACAGCCTGGGACTCAGCCCAAAACATGATAGCCCTTCTACCTCTGCTCAGAAGTGAAGGAGGCAATAAGCCTGATTGTGGGTGTGCTCTGATATCTCCTGTAAATCAGCTTGTGGCAGCATTTTGCATCTCTGTTTTGTTTGGCTGATACTTTAATGTACACAGGGATGATGTTTGTGACTTTGGGTAGGAGAGCAGTTTCCTTCTACTTCCTCAAGTTTTGTTCATAGTTTTCTAGAAACTTTTTTAGTAACATTTGACATTCCAGCAGCTCTCAGTCTGAGTTTTTTTCTTCTGCTAGTTTTTGCATTTACCAGTAGCAACCTACATTTCTACCTCCGTTTGGCTACTGACCTTATATTCAGGAAATTATGTACATGCTTAACTTTGAGGATATAAGTAAATTTTGCTAATTTTAATAGGATTTAGGCAAGTGCTTAAGATGAAACCTAAAATTAACAGTCCTTCCTGAATAAGGATGTTCTCCTGAGTCAGACCCTGCATGTAGTACCTTAGAATAGATCTTGGCTGTCCCTTGACTATGTTAGACATGCCGGATGCTTTCAGAAGTGGTTAATCTGATGAAAGAATTCATCTCAGAGTCATAAAGAAACCGCACGTTTCCTCCACTTTCAACCTCTTCAGTCTGCTTCTTTGATATCCTTAGTCAGCTTCTTGTGCTGAAATACCATTTGCCTGGAAAGTTTTCTAGTCTTACAGTCGTATAGGCAAGATGCTCACTTGTAAGAATCTGGTGTGACTTTTATTTCTTAACTCTGCACAGATAACCCCCTTTGTGAATACAGATTCAGCTTGTGTACTAACATTTCGAAAGTGGAAGTTGTCAGATGAAGACCAAAACCTCCAAGACTCAGGAAACAGCCACATGATAATAAAACACAAATACTGAAAGCATAAAGAAGGCAAGAAATGCAAGGGGCACCTAGACTCCAACGACTTTCTTCTTCCTTGGACAGACAACACACTGAAAACTTTGAAAAAGGAGGAAATATAGTATCAATACACAGCACACTACCACATACATGTAATATGAGAGAGACACTGTATGTGGCACATTGTTTTAAATAGGACACAGCTCGTTGAGTATATAGAAATATTTTGTTTTAAAAATATTGTAGAAAGTTTTGAAATTTCCTGATTTTCTTACTTTTTTTTTTTTTTATAATACAAAATAATTCATGGAATTCAAATCAAATTTACAAATAATTCAGATGGCTCCAAATTGTATTTTATAAGGAATTTATTATTCACTTCTCCCCCAAATGGGAACAATATTCCCATGATGATATGTTTACAATTTTCCTTAAAAACAGTTATTTCAGTAAAGTCCTACTCTCTGATGATCTGCTTTACTTAACCTAATTTATCCAGTGCATAAGGATGTTTGTCACTTTACAGTATCCTTTGCATTTCCTTAGTATGTTCTAAATATTTGGGGAACAGGGCTAATTTCATGTCTTGGCCAAGAAATCATCATGTAATGAATGAGGTGGAAGGCAAAAATATCATGGTGATGAGAACGTGAGAGTTCCCTGAGACACCTGGCGGCCTGAGTTGGAGGACCATGACTGGAGGAACCATAAACTCCCAGCTGACTCTGAACTTGTGCAGGATTTGCTTTTCCAACTGAACGCACATAAGTCTGTGGGGTCCAATGGGATTCATCCCAGCGTACTGAAGGAGCTGGCTGATGTTATTGTGTGACCTCTCAGTTATTTTTCAATGGTCTTGGGAATCTGGAGAGGCCCCAGTTGACTGGAAGCTGGCAAATGTTGTTCCAATATTCAAGAAGGGTAAGAAAGAAGATCCTGGTAATTACAGGCCTTTCAGTCTCACTTCAGTGCCTGGTAAAATTGCAGAGATTAATCTGGGAGTTATTGAAAAGCACTTGAAGTGCTTGATGATGCACTTCAACTTCTGTTCATTGATCATAGCCAACACAGGTTCACGAGGGGAAAGTCCTGCTTAAGGAACTTAATTGCCTTTTACAACAAGGTTAGCCATCTAGTTGGCCAAGGGAAGCCAGTAGATGTGATTTTTTTTTTTTTTTTTTTATTTTAACACAGGTTTTGGTACTGTCTCTCACAATATCCTTCTGGACAAAATATTGAACATACAGCTAGACAAGTACATAACACAGTGGGTGAACAATTGGCTGGTGGATCAGGCTCAAAGGGTTACAGTAAATGGGGTTACATCAAGCTGGTTACCAGTCACTGGTGGGGTTCCCCAGAGCACCATTTTAGGACCAGCTCTCTTCAATGTTTTCATAAATGATCTGGATGCAGGAGTTGAGTGCATACTAAGTAAGTTTGCAGATGGTACTAAATTAGAAGGAGCTGTTGACTCCCTCAAGGGTGGAGAGACATCTTGATAGATTAGAGTGCTGAGCAATCACCAACCATATGAAGTTTAACAAGAGCAAGTGCTGGATTCTGCACCTGGGATGGGGCAACCCTGGTTATACATACAGACTGGGGGATGAGAGCTGGAGAGCAGTCCCACAGAAAGGGATCTGGGGGTTCTGGCTGTCAGCAAGTTGCATGTGAGTCAGCAGTGTGCCCTGGAAGCCAACGGGGCCAACCATATCCTGGGGTGCATCAGGCACGGCATTGCTGACTGGTCGAGGGAAGTGATTGTCCTGCTCTACTCTGTGCTCGTGCAGCCTCACCTCAAGTACTGTGTGCAGTTTTGGGTGCCACAATACTATCATCCAAAGGAGTGGCACAAAGATGGTGAATAGTTTGGAAGGGAAGACATATGAGGAGCAGATGAGGTCACTTGGTTTGTTCAGCCCAGGGAAGAGGAGACTGAGGGGCGACTTCATCATGGCCTACAGCTTCTTTACAAGGGGGAGCAGAGGGGCAAGCACTGATCTCTTCTCTCTCGAGAGCAGCAACAGAACCCAAGGGAATGTAATGAAGCTGCAACAGAGGAGGTTCAGGCTGGATGTTAGGAAAAGGTTCTTCACCAAGAGGATGGTTGGGCACTGGAACAGGCTCCCCAGGGGAGCGGTCATGGCAGCAAGTCTGCCAGAGTTCAAGAAGTGTTTGGACAATGCTCTCAGACATATGGTCTGATTTTTAAGTGGTCCTGTGTGGAGCCAGAAGTTGGGCCCAATGATCCTTGTGGGTCCCTTCCAACTCGGGATATTCTATGATTCTAAGAAATAATTTACATGAAGTATGTTAATGCAGGGGATTTATTTTAATCTGTAGGTGTTCAGGCTTGAAAACGGCAGAGCAACTCAATCTAAAAACAAAACAAAACAAAACAACACAATAAGAAAATTAGCCTGAGGGAGAAAATTCTTCAAGTGAAAACTCACCTGCAGCAGCTGAGTATTTTGTTAAGAGCTGAACACATTAAAATCATCATCCTAATTGAAGAGTCGATAGTTTTGACTTCTTTTGTGCAGTCTTTAAAATTAGTAATGTGAATTGCCATGTATGAATCTGGCTATTCATAGTGAACAAAGTTATGTTGTTTGGTACAGGAAGCCTGCAAAGGTGAATCACCTGTTTTCCAACCTTGCTTGAACTAACATGTATTATTTGTTATCCTTTTCAATTTTGTTTCGAAGGGCAATTTCCAGAATAGCCGCTTAGTAACATCAGACTTGCTGTAGCTTTTACATTTTTGATTTTTCTAGTAGATGCTCAAGCCAGAAAAATATCCCACTCCTTGGCAGTTGATTAAAATCATTTACTATAATTTTTGACACAGCAATTCTATGTTTCTGTGTCATATAATACATTCCAAATTCTTTCCTCATAGAGAGAATTGTGGGGCTGGCAATATCTAGTTGGACTTGTTTAGAACATACTTGTGATATTGGCAGGTAAATAGCTTTGGTTCTGCATATGTTTGGCTTGAACAAAGCCTACGCAAACATAACTTCTACGGAAACGTATTCTTTTATATAACATTATTCTTGTGTGTTATTTGTCCTCCAATGGCAAACAAAGCATCTCCAATCCCCAGATCTGGGGCCACTGTTGTCCGGGTATGCAGCAAACCTACTGGACCCTGGAGGAGCTTATGGTTGAAGATCTTGATCCAGAAAACTGTCTGACCGAGTATTATATCATAGTTCAGTTGTTTGTAATTCCTTCTGTCCCACTTCATGTAGGACACAAATAGCAAGTAAGAGGCTGAGCTGGGGATCAAATGACTTAATGATGACACTGTTGTCTGGCAGGTGGCAAGTCCTGCTGGTGGGGGATAGATGTGTGCTGAAGTGCTGTGCCTAAGCACGTGCTGGGCTACTCTGTAAAAAAGGGGGGCCTTTTCCCTCCTTGAGAAACTGAGAATCTTACCCTTTCTTTCCTTTGCTTTCATGACAAGTGTCCTGAAAACAAAGTGTCGAAACCACTTAAAATATCTGCTTGAGGGAATTTCCAATGTTTTCAAAGCCTGCTGTCATTTTTGTTCCAGCCAAAGCTATTCACCAGGTTTGACCTGAACTAGCAGATGGCTTCAGCTATCCCCAAACCACATTCTTTGGCAAATAACTGCATTGCCAATAAATGAATACAGTTTCACTGAACTGTAATGGAAGTGTTCCATATGGTAAGAGGTCTTTGCAAGACTGGAACTGCAGCTTGGCCTTGGAGGGGAACAAATACTATGCCTGTGTGCTACAATATTAAACCACACAGTTATCTTAAATACCTGTGGCTAATTGGTGAAGTAAGTTGATATACTGCTGAACTCCTTATGAAGTACTGGCACTAATAGTAGTGTCAGCAGCTCAGTGTCCATCTAAACAGGACTGTTTTTAAAATGGCTTTCTTTTTTCTTTTCTTTTCTTTTCTTTTTTTTTTTTCTTTTTCTTTCTGGTAATCCCATCATCAATATTATCTCTGAAAAAAGTCTTATTAACAGAGAAATGAACAGTCCACTTAATAAAATTAATTAATTCTTTCTACTCTTCTATGCAAAAGAGGAGCTAATGATTAAGTCTGTTGAAGAGTCTTTTCCATGTCAGACAAGAAATTCCAGGTTTTCTGGAAATTGCCTGCAATTTTCATCTGCAACTTGGATCTCCTGATATTCTGAATATCTGATTACCCTGGTAAATCACACAGTTGGCTATCCTACACTGGACATGGAAACTGGTGACTTCAAGCATTTGTGCCTGAACAATGTGAAGGCATGCATATAGGCTAAGTTACAGTTAGAATGAAAATTCTCAAAGAAAGTAGAAATTAAAAAAATAAGGTTCCAAACCTGCAAAACCACATCCATTAGTTTGTTTTTTAAATTTTACATAGTCTTCACTGAAGTCGATGAGAATGTAGTATAAAGTATATATATCAATTTTATAAAGATAAGACAATACATAAGTCTTTGCAGGACTTATGCTCACATCTATGGTGTTATTTTCAAAAACAAAACAAGATCGTTAAAAAGAAACCCAACAGTTACAGTTGCTAAGGGACAAAAATACAGGTACCAGTAATGTCCTTTATTGAACCCAATTACTGAAAAGCTATGAAATATTAACAAAAAAAGCATAAATCTCTGCTAATTTGCAGTCTAAGGAGAATGTGTTGCTTTCCCTTTCCCTTTCCCTTTTCCATTTTCTGTTTCCTTTTCCCTTAATGCCAGATCATTAAGAAAGTGACATTGGTATGAATAACATTTCTTATCTTCTCTCCTAATAACACCTTTTGCCAGTTAGAAGCCAAACAGAATTTTCATCTTGACTCTCAAGCCTCAGTTATTAAAATAGAACTGTTTGGGACATTGTTTACAACCGCATGGGTCACCCCAGGATCACCCCTCCATCAAGGCAGCCATTCAGCATTGGGACAGATTTGACTGGAGGGATAATCTGAGACAGGTTTGCCTCAAACAGATCCTGACCAGATTTCGTAAGGAAACAGAGATCTCTGCTCATTCAGTGGAGGGGTAGAGAGCTCACAGATAATCAGCTTTCTACGAGGTTGTGTAGCTCAGAAGGGAGGTGAGGAAAAGAGGCCTGAAGTCCTGTGCCCACCAAGGGAGAGGCAGGAGGAGCATTTTGTGCTGCATTGGATGGATTTTGCATTGCATCTGTCTGCAGCTGCATGGCTTACGGGTGCCTGTATGGACCGAGACTGGCTGCAGCACCCTGACTTCTGCACAGCATCCATGGATGATGGGAGGGAGCGGAGTCATTTGCTGTGGAGTGGAAGGGCTAGGGGGCAAAGATGCAAAGGAAACCAAACTGCCTTAATGCCACAACTCCTTTTAGAGAAATGTGATATAGTACTTTATATAGCCTTATTTTCACAAGGAACTAATTCTATAGACCAGTCATGGTATGTTGTGGGAAATACTGGCCTAGTTCTAGGTTAAACTTTTTTCTTTCAGTTGATACAGTTTTCCGATAAGATGGAGATAAAGAAGTAGACAACCCTTGGAGTTGAGTGCCAGGAACTGGAAAAGTTTGGCATCTTCTAGGGCTGGGCTTAAAATACAGATCCTTTCAGAATAAGTGCCCCTTTCTATGGGACTAATGCAGCATACAAAATTTCATTTCTGTTTTACTGGATCCCAGCTAATTGAGAATGGTTGTTGGGAAAGTCACGGGCCACCAAGGTAATGTAACACACATGTTTTAGCAAGTTTTTCGCACATGTCTGGCAAGATTTTCAGAGTCGGAGAAGGCTTTAGGGATTCTTTTCTGGGCCTTAAATCATGCATTAAATCCTATCAGCTATTGATTCCTTCCCCCTTTATATTTCTGTTCAGTTTCTGTTATTGGACAGTAGTTTTTTTGTTTTGTAACACGACCTAATTAGAGCCCTTTTAAACTTGGAATTTCCAGTTTGCAGGGAACTGTGATAGTGCGTAATTTTGTTTAATTCTCAGTGGGTTGAAACCTTTGTGCCACCGAGGGAAAAAGAGTTTTGCCAGTGGAAGCAGGACATGGTCTTTATTTTTGTTGAAACACTGGGTAACCAACAAAGTGCTTTAGACATGGGGAATAAGATTGTAAGGATGATGACAAATCCCAGGTCTATGAAAAGTCTGAGTTAAAGTTATCTTGGCAATTAACTATATATATTGTTTTGTTTTGTTTTGTTTTTGTTTTTGTTTTGTTGTTGTTGTTTTTCCAAAGTGATAAGCATTTTATGCCCCAAAGTTTTTATCCATCAAAGTAATTAACACTTTTTCTTTCTTTCTTGTCAGTGTATTTAGTCCCCAAGAGAAAACACATTGTTTTATTGAGGCCAAGTCCTTCAAATTCATTGCAGTACTTTTAAGATAACCATCTAATTTTCTTGTAGTTTGTTGTAAATGTCTTTTTCTAAATGCACTGAGCTTTAGAAATGTGGTTATACAGAAATCAGATCAGGTAGGACTTTGTCAGCATTTCTTGGCTATTGGAAATTCCTGGTATTTGTCATCAAGTTTCACAGATCCAAGGTACACTGGTATTCTGTAAAAAAAGTACATTTCTTTCTGGTAGTAATAAGTTCTTTTACAAACTGCTTGAATAATGCCAAAAGTAGAGAGGTTCCAACAGGCTATTCCTGGAATCACCCGGTTTCCAAATAAAAGTCTTTTCTACCACCCAAGCAATCCTGCAAGATCATCATTGCAGATACGGGGTAAAGCTCCAACACATGGGGTCTAACAGAAGAAAGGAGTAAGGATTTTCAGTGCTAGAGAAATGGGTGAGCTATTTGTAGCATATAGTCATGCCGTGCTCTGAGGCCTATCTTCTGCACCTCAGAAAACCACATGAAACTAGTTTCCACAGGTAATTTTCATTGTTATTTCCTCTCAACGTATTCGCTCTGCTCTTCAAAAAGGTGATAAATATTTTTAGTATAATTGTATAGTTGATATTCAAAATAGACCGATGTTAGTTAACAGATTTTTTTTTTTTTTCCTCAAAAGGCATATGGTATTACTGAGACACAGATAAAGGCAGAAATATTAGACAGTTATAGAAATGTGTGCATTTTATCCTTTGTTGATCACACATCCTGGCCGCAGGAGTATTCCTAGAAGATATACTATTACATTTCCTGAGTGCTTAATATCTATTTATTTTTTTAAATCTCATTGCAAAGTAATTACTCAGTGATTATTTGATTATTGTGGTCTCAGTATTTAAAAGGGCCAGCTAAATGTATCTTTCTGTTCTAGACAGCAATGAGAAAAAAAAAAAAAAAAAGAAGCAAGTTACCAGTGCAATGGAAGTAGTTTGTTTTTACTGTATACATATGCAGCATACATCTGGTGTTTGGAAGCAGTGATGGGAATGATATCTCCTGCTACTTGAATTTCAAATTTCTCCTTCATGGTTTTGACAAAAAAAGAGTGATCTTGGAGGACTCTAATTAGTGCATTCCTCCATCAGCCCCTGCCCCATTGCTCTTCTACCTGTGGAACCAGGTTAGGGTTCCCTGTTCCAGACAGGGCAGTTATTTCTGTCTCAGCATAAGGTATTGTGAGGTGCCTGGTATAGGTTGAAACAAACTACATAGACCAAAGTTTTGTGTATACATCTATTGTTTCTTTTACCTGTCCTTTCTTCCCCACTGCTGAAGAACTCACCTTTTGTTAAAGACAGTTGTCTAAACAGAAAGAGGCTGATTGATGCTGGGGAAAAAGCTCCATGGAGTATCCGGGTTTTTTACTGTTGCTCAAATCTTGAACAACTTCAAGTTGTTCATAAGAGTTCATAATTAGCATAAAGATGTATAAAAGGCTTGAGGTTCCTATTTGTGTCTGTCTGTCTGTCTGTTGGGGCTGGGGAATATTTCTGGGTGTGTGCATGTATCTCAAGATGGTCAAAAGGTGGCAGTTTTCAGTTACTAAGAATGATCTGGATTAGCCTCAGTCTTTCTGGGTCACTAAGGTTCAAATGCAGATATTTCACATCTGTTTCTTGTTCACAGCCACTAACAAAGAAGTACAATACCGAAAGAGTCCCGATTTTAGAAGTGTGTCTGGTCCTTAAAAGAATTTGACTGGTTACTTAGAGAGAGAAAAAAAAAAAAGCACGGCTATACCTCCTATTCAAATTTGCAGATTAGGTAAAGCCAAGATGTGAAAGGTCAAATAAAACAGTTGAAAGCATTTTCTATAGACTTCCTGGTTGAGGAGAGAAAAAAGAGCACACAGTCCTCCAAAGCATGCTATAAACGCCAGAACAGTGTGAGAGACACTTTAATAGGTTCCATTCTTGATGAAAATCTCAAAACAACCTCACTAATATGGTGTAGAAATCCAATATGCCAGATGTATTTGCTGTGTGCAATGCCCATCAATCCGGGGATAGTAAGACCTTGAAGGACAGAGTTCAGTAATAACCAGCTCAAGCTATTGTGTAGTTCAGTTAAAATTATCTAAAACATTTGGGAAAAAAAGTGATGAAAAATGTTGCCCTTTGCCTTCACATTTATTTCTTTTTTCCTTGCAGAGAATTTGCTTTTTTGAAGTACTTTCTTTGTCCTGTGGTAACATTGTCACTTAATCAGCTTTAAATTAGCATCCAATATAAAAAAAAAAAAAATAGGTTTCACATTGGTGGCATCTTTCAGCCAAAATTTTCAGCACACTTTGATTGTTAATCCATACAGCACTCCTTTGACATTTGGTGGAAAGATTACTAACATTTTAGAGACAGGAAAATGAAGGAAGAATCAAAAGAAACCTGGGGTGACATTCATCTAAAGTAAGCAGAATTATCCCAAAGCTGGGTGTCTCATGCAGGTTCCCGTTGTAGGTAATAAGGAGAGAAAGTTCTTCATAAGTGTGATTCATCTCACGTCTTTTAAGTAGCTGTTGTATGTGGGACTAACATGATGAAGAAAATTGTATCGGGGGCTGCAGAAGATGTCTTGGAGAACTAATCTGGACACCTACATTTGAGATGGCTGAAGCCTGATGAAATGAATCCCACTGCGGCAGACAGTGGTTCAAGTCCCTGTCTGCAAATGAGTATGTCAGGACTTCCCTGTCCCACTAGGCTGTTATGAAGGACATATACTGAATATTACAGATAACTCCAGTGTCAGAATAATAGTGACTGTGCCAATGTAAATCATGTCAACAGAACTCCCATTTCTTTTGTCTGCCACTACTGTGATATTTTTTTATGCAGAGAGTAGAGCTGGTCTACAAAGATGATCAGAATGGATAAGGTGATCAAAGAGTGGTGGTGTTGTCAAAAATATTTTGGGTGCTGCAAGATTAAATAGCTTGAGTCAGAGTTACAGACTCGGAGTCGGTAAGTGAAGTACTTTGACTTCATTTTGAAAACTTCAAGCATTCTATTTCTGTAAAAATGTGTCCATTGGAAGACAACCCATTCCTTGCTGCTATTGTTCCACGAAGTAACGTTAAAAGATAAAAATGAAAACTCTCCAGATCAGGCTCTCTCCCAGCTCTTCACCCCAGCCAGCAAAAGAGGGCAATTCATTGCTCTGACAGTGGTGGAGCAAGAGGCGTAGCAAGGACGGTGAGGACTGGGGAAAGATATGAAGGGACTAATTGGCTGAATGGATTGGAGCAGCTGAGGACAGCACATGGGGTGATTGAAACGAAGCAAAGACAGGAAAGTGCGAAGAAGTGAAGTCCTAACCAGTCCTGAGGGCAAAACGGATGATGGGTACCACCGCCGCAGGAAGGGGTCTGCCTTATCTGCCTCTGTTAAAGCATTCTTTTTATGAAAACAAGTCATTTCAGAGTCCAGCAAGAGCTTTACGTGCATCCTGTCGGTTTGGAGGCACCGAAGCAGGCAGGGGAGCCCGAGCTCTCCTTTCCCGGGGCACGGAGCACCCTCTAGTGACCGCAGCGGCCGAGCCCTGCAGGAGCCGGCCCGGGCTGGGCTGCCCGGGGCTGCCCGCCCAAGGGCGCGCTCGGGTGCTGGAAATGACGAGGAGGTGTCCTCCTTCTCCGCTCTGGTGCCAGAGCTGATCGGAAGGCAAATGAGAGGCGGGAAGGCTTGCAAACCATGCTAAAGGAAAGGGTGCCTTTTTTATGGGACTCATGCTGCGTTGTCCCAGCGGCCAGGTAGTGGTAGTTAGTATTAATAACGCAGCTTTACGTGGGCTGCTTGCTTTGACATAGTGATTGGAGTTTGGCAAAAGCGCTCGGAGTAGTGCTGTCCTCCCGGAGTTACCCTCGCAGTCGTGGGTCACTGCGCATGGGTCCACCGTGGAAACAGACCCCATTTTTCCCAGGACTGAGCTTGTCCTGCGCCCTCAGTCCAGGGTGCCATACCAAACCCCCTCAGGTGTGGAAGGAAAGAAGTCCCCCTGGCATCTCTGCAGCCCCAGCAGCCCTCGGGATGGGGGATGAGAGTCGTTCACCCCCCGGAGCATCATCCATGCTGCCGGTCCCTCAGCACCTGGGGACAGGTTGTGACACTGTTCTTCTCCTGGACACCTGTGTGTTCCCCTGCTAAAAGCCTGTTAGTGAGAGCTTTCTTTGTGGGGAGGGGAGAGTTTCGCCCTCTGTGAACAGATTTGCTGACATTTTCTTCAGAGCCAGCTGAAAGGCATGAATTAAAGGGAGGAAGTCCTGCTGAAGCGTGTGGTGAAAACTTGATAAAAGCTTATTTGGGCCCCACACACCAAACGGAGCATGGCCAAGCTGAACAAAATATTCAGAGCTACATTTAAGCAAAATGCTATGCCTTTTTTAGAGGATTAAGACATTTACAGGTGTATCTTCATGAGCCGTGAAATAGCATTATTTTCCCTCAATTTCTTAAAATCTATTTCCAAAAAACTGCAATGCAAAGTCCATTATTAAAGTCAAGTTTTTTGACTTGTAGCCTGGTTCTGCTAAAGTGGAACCTCCTTTTTAGCCAGAATATTGATAAAAAGAACAGAGCTTTCCTTTCCTTTCCTTTC
>VXAL01018774.1:6857-18660 GCA_013399475.1 Chauna torquata
CTCCAAAATCTATCATCAAATGGAAGAAGCCATGGAAGAAAAAAAGCAAAAATGAAGCACTTTTTCTTTTCTTTTTCTAGATGCAGATAAAGTGAGCCAGATTTTATATGCAAGAAGCAGCAGTGAAGTAAGATCTTTACATATGTGTTAAATGAAACAGGAGATTGAAGTCATCCCTTCCTAGAGCTCAGACACCTCAGTGTCTATTTCAAAATGAGTCAAGTTGAATAAAATACAAAACAACTGAGATTCTTGGATATTCTGTTCTGTCTATGAAAAAAGCGTGTAGCTGATGCAGTACTTCCCAGATTCCAGGAAGAGGTCTGTAGTTACCCTGATTTTGATTTGTATTCATTCTAGAAACTCTACCCTGGGGAGTCTGTAGACGGAGCACATAAAAGGGCTCAGTTTTTCAAGAGAGATTTCATCTGGCATTAAACCTTGAAGTATGTGGTTTTAATTACTTAAATACATTTATAATTTTATGGCTGTTTGATTTTAAATGATTTTCCTTTATAGGTCCCTTTAAGCATTATTTTGTGACTCAGCTTCTCATTAACAACATCTTTAATTCAGTATCCTAAATCTCACAGAGATGACAACACATGTTCAAATCTGCATTCTGCTACCCACTTATCTACCTAAAAGCATACATACTATTTATTACACAGCATGCTAACAACACCTCCGCAGTTACTTTGTGCTCCAATGCACTTTTCTTTGTTTAAACCAGTGGTGAAGTTCTAGGAGCAAATGAATGTTGCACCACAAATCAGGAATCTGAAAAAACAGAGATCGTGTCTAACATGATCCCTTCTATGCCTCAGTGCTTCTGCATGCCCATATGGAAATCAAGTTTTAACTAAAGAAAAAAAGGATGAACTGGGAGAATATTTAAGCGTTGCAGCCAAGTATCAGTTAACCTGAATTCCACCGTTCTTGTCAATGCTGCAATTTATACTGATTGGCTGTATCACTGCTTAAAGCCTATGTTCTCTCTTTTTAATAAATATTACTGCGTCAATGGAATCACAAAAGTGAAATGATCTTGGCAGCAGTCTGAAGGGTCTCCCGTAAGCCCCAAACTACGCAGTAGTGTTAGCTAAACAAAAATCATTTTTAACAAGAATTTAATAAAGTCATTTTCCTGTTGTATTTATTTTATGTTTTTCTTTTCTAATAGACATGAGATCACTGTTCTTGCAAACTAGAATCAAGTATTTTTACCAGAATAAAATAGCTTTATGGAATATAAATATGGATAGATTGTTTGCATGCTTTAAGACAAAAATATTAAGCTGCTAAACTGCTATCATGGTAGTTCCTCTGTATAGGCACATATCTATGAAAAATAAAGCTGGAAAATTTTCACTCACCTGCAAATTTAAGCAGACAGATGCTAGATTTATGTAGGGTTCAAATCAGTATAATCTTGATACATAAAACTCTGATCATTTTTCAGGAGATTTAGAAAAGGTCTGTGCGCAAAACGCATCGAGGAAATAAGTATCATACTTCTTCAGTCATTACAGAATGCTTCAGTAATTTGTGATAGCACTACATATACTAAGAAGAATTCAAACTTTGCATTGACTTATTTCAGAAGCGCTATGCCAGCATACAGCAATTATGGCTATGTGTTACGAACAGCACACCCTTCACATAGAACAATGGAAGGAAGAATAGGTCATATACCACTGCAAATGCTATCAGAAGCTGGCAGTCACCAGAAATGTTTGTAATCTGGCTTAAAAAAAAACATGGATTTTTTGAGATGGTCTCAAATCCATCTGTGGTGCCTGTAAATACAGGTACATGATTTGGTACATAGCTACGTAAACACAGCCTCTTAAACAGATACCTGAAGAAGTAAGGGCTGAAAAATACTAAGAAACTGTCTGCTTTTATCTTTATCTTTATTTTTATTATTTTCTCTAAAAATATAGTTTCAGCCTTTTTAATTATTGGACCCTAAGGTACAATCAGTCCTGATGTTTTTATTAGGTAAAACAAATCTAGACTCAAGATTATAGGCTCTGGCTTTGCAGTCACATGAATCTCAATGTATTAGGGAGAGAAGCCATGCTAATTCCATACAGATGTGCTGTTGCATTCCTGTAAATTTTCAGACTGAAAAGGAAATGCTAGTTACACCCCTTTCCCCTACAGCCTACGGTAGAACATTTCACAGATTGCATATGTGTTTTGCATTCAAAGAAAAACAGTAATAGATCTCTTTGACCAGATTCTCCTGTTTTTAACTTGTCGCTGACATTTTAAAACCAAAGGCCTGTGTTTGCCAATTCACGCGTCATTATCTATGACATATATATTTTTAAACAATCTAGGAAACCTAGCCCTTGGGCCTCAGTTTTGTTTTTGTTTTTGTTTTTCCAACATATACACAGAATATGAACAGCTTTATTCTCTTAGATATTCTCCTTTGCTTGGAAAGTAAGATTATTTATATATTTATATATGTACAAATATATATATTTCAAAAGGATTTGGTATAAAATTCACAGATAGAACTAGGAAGACTGAGTAAAGAAAATGTTAATAATGCTTACCTTAGCCTAGAAAGTGCTTTGCACAGAGTAAGAGCAAAGACTTGTAAGGCTACCATGTAACAGCTTTTCGGACCAGTTGCTAAAACCAAGCCACATTCTCCACTGATTTCCATTGGCATAGATCTTAAAGAGACTTTCAGTGGTGGAAAATGTATGTGAATGTGGCAGTAGAAAACATCTAATATCCATCTTCCCAATCTGAGAAAATTGATAGACCTGGCCAGACAGGAGAATGACTAAAATAATAGAATGGCAGAATATGCTGGGTTGGGTGAGCCTGGTATAAACTTTTCAAACTGAAAAAAGTCATCTTTGCACATCACATTCCAGTTTTGAAAGAAGGCAGATTTCAACATAGTTTCTTTGTTCAAAACAGTCATCCTCCATGCTGAGTCCTGGATCTGGCTAGTGATGTCTATGCTTCAACAATGGGTAATAAGATTCCAGTTCATAAACACTGTGCAGTCAAACCCCTCTTAAGTCACTCCTCAGGGGACTCGCAAAAGTCTGTTGCCAAACAGAAGTGGTCTTTAACTAAAGGTCAAACAAAATTTGTTCTTGAAACCATGAGGATACTGTAGATCACTTAGAGACTGGTTGTGGTCAGAACAGCCACTTATTCGCAGTGGATTCTCTTTGCCCTTATAATCTAAGTTTTCCTGTTGTAAAGTACCTTTCAGCCATGTTGCAGGTAATTTATTTTTGCTCAAACAGTGCAGTTCTGGAAGTGTTTTCTAGAATCTCTTTTTTTTTTTTTTTGGTCTCAGAGAGTAAGACATTTATCCAGGTAATGCCAAATGCAGGAGGAACACAACCTCTATGTAATATTCTCAGAGAATGACAACTTACAAAACTTTTTTTTTTTCCTCCCTGATCTTGATTGATACCTCTTTATGAAGTTACTTGAGTGTCACTCAAGATCATCTTAATTGTAAAACAATTCTGCTACTATTTACAACCGTTAGTCTTTCTGATAATATTACAGTGACATCTAGGGGCTTTTACTAATGGATCAGGACTGTGTTCTGCAAGCATAGCATAAACATGCTTATAATAAATTGAAGAGTTTCTTGCTCCTGAAATACTGCTATCAATATAAAAGAGGCAGGGGTTATCTAGGAGAGACTGTACAGAAGAAATATTGGTAAGTTTGATAGGAGGACTCATTACACATGTGGCATAGCTAGTTATTAAATATTATTGAGAGATATGAATGAGGAAAAAAATGGATGTTTTGCAGATACCTTCAGGATTTTTTTTTTCAAAGCTGACAAAGATTAGGAGAGAATATATCAAGTTTTCAAGCATGCTTCTCAACGAAGGTTTGTATCGCAGGCCAGACAACAAGCAGCCTCTTGATACCAAATGAGAGATAATAGAGAGGAGTGACTGCAAGAGTCTTCTAAAGGAAGGTCACATAAACTATATTTAATACAATAGAGAAAGTTGAATCAGTGAAGCAATGCAAAAAAATTATCTTTGTATTAGCAATCTCAGTGTATACTGCATTTCAAAGGACTAGACAAAGAGTGATATCATCACCGGAATCATGAGATGACATCCAGAACAGGAGTTTCAGTCCTACAGATGGAACATCGTAGGCAGTGCAAATGATGCAAATTGCCAATGATGATGAGAGTATGTGCCTGAATGACCAGCAGGATGGCAATCCCACCCAAAGTGTGTAAAGAAAAGAGGTGGGAGAAACATGCAGCTAATATTTCTTTTATCTTTGCAGACCTTGCACTAACAGCCTGAATTCCAAGACAGTTAATCAGAGAAACAGGCTCAGATTTAGGGGACAGAGACTTACATAAAATGAGGAGACCAGAATCAAAAAGCAGATTAAAGGTTCAATTCTTTGGAAAAGAGAAAATCTATAGAGACAATCTAAAGAGACGATATATAAACGGAGTTCTGAGTTTTTAAAATAAAGTTGGAGGGCTAGAGAGCACATTTTATCTTGTCTCAGATACCTTAATCTCAGAAATTTTCATTTGTACTGATCATTATCTAAGTAATTTTTTTTAAAGCAAACTAAAATTTTTGAGCAATCCTAAGACTGTAAGATGACTCCTGACTATTTCCTATAGCCAGGTCTCTTGACAGGCAGCCAATTATTCTCAAGACTGGAACATTTGTCACTTGCTGTATTTGCTATTTCAACATATTCTCAACTGGCTCAATAATAACAAAGTCCAGATTCTTTTGTCACATTTTGACAACAGTGTTAGGAAATTAATATTAGGGAAGAGCTTGCAGTTCTCATTAAAAAGTTAATTTAGTCTATAAGTGAGCTTCAACAATAGAATATACTTTAAGGGTAGTGTGCAATACAAATTTCTACTGTAATTTCAGCTATGTGGCTTCAAAGTCAGATGCCCAGTTTAAATTTTAAGCTCTCTTTAGCATTAAGGGACCAATTCATGGCTCTAATTTTAGATACTTCTCACAGGAAAGTATGCCCTCTGCTCCCTGCCCCCTGCACTCTTTGCCTCTCTTAGCACATGGGGTAACTTAGAACATTCATAAACTTTCCTGATGCTTGAAAGTGTAATAGTTGTGAAGAACTATAGAGAGCAGATGAATCCTCTCCATACTTCACGAACAACATCGGACATCTAGAAAAGTATCTCTGTAGAGAAATTGGAAAATAACAAGAGGTAAAGCAAGAATACAGCATTTTTCCCCCCATTAATTTGCTTTCAAGATAACAATGATGAAGCTACATTTTAAAGTAAGTTTTATACCTTATAGCATTGCCTTCATAAATAAATATTTTGACTGTGGCATAAACAGTTGTCTTTCTGTGTATGAAATTATCAAGAAAGTTGTAAAATATCTCTTCATATACTTACATTCTTTTGGGATAAAACACAGACTAATTCATGGTTTATTCTTCAACATTTCGTTAAATGAGCAAAAGGAGATAAATTAATTTCCTTTCTTCTTGTAGCAGCAACGTAGCATGTTTCTCTGGAAAACTTCATTAATTTCATTTCCAGGTTTTACTGGCATTTTAAAAATATGATACCAGCACTTACTGAATTCTTCTAAATGTGATGTATTTAAACTCTGTAACTGGAAACTTCAGGGAGCTTTTGCTTTACTTCACCAAGAAGTAGCTATATGCTGAAGGAAAAAACAAAACAAAACAAAACAAATAAACAAACAAACAAAAACTAACAGCCCACAGGTATGAACACTTACTTTGAGTTAAACTTACACTGATCTCGAGAAACAGATATTGCACTGATCTGCCATACAACGCAGTATGGTATTGGTGATACTGACTGTATGTGCGTTTTTGGTAGAAGAGTGTTTTTATGCAGAATACCATCTCTTGCTTTCAACTACTTGTCTTAAATAAAGAAGAGGAAAACAGTAAGAATTTGGACTTCCCAGTATTAAAAGTGGATGTATTTCTCATTAAAAGTTAACTACATTAAATCGCAGTTCTCACAAAGAATACTAAATTTCTTTCTACATGCTCTCATCAAAATTAAAATGTCTAAAAATTTTAACTATCCCAGAACCTCACTCAGTTAAACTACCACAAATCCAGATAACTCAACTTACTCTCATTGCTTTCCTTTAGACTTGCCCATGGTATCCATATGAGGAAGTTACAGAGAAAGTGGATGAAAACAAAAGTGTTAAACAAGCTGAGAGAAGTCAATAGACATTTAATTCATATTCACTGGAAAACGTGTTAAGATGTGGATAAACAGTTCAGCTGAGAAAACAAAAACTTCTTCAATACTAGAATTGCTCCTGATTTAACCTTGGAGAAACTTAAAGCAGAAACTGGCAAGCGTGATTGCATGGGCCTACCTCTTATTAATGTTAATGGAATTATTAAATCTACACTAAGTTAAGGAAAAGTAGTTTAAAGCCTTTTTTATTTACTGATGTAATGCAACTTAAATCCAAATTCCTCACCCCTTCACCCTAATATTGTCATTCCTTGTATTGGCATCATGGCAATATAAACAAGGTAAAAAATTAAAATGTTTTCCTAACTATTGGAAACTTAATTACTAGCTACTACAAAATAATTCAATCATCTTGCTTATCTAACAACATAAGAATACACATGTACCCAATCATTTCTTCAGTTTTTCCCCTACTGTAACATCATTTTTTTTCTGAAAATATGTAATTATTTCTAATTAGAATTATAAATTTAGAATTATGAATTCACAGTTTCATCTTTTATATTGAGTTTGCACTCAAACTACTAAAATTACTTGTAAGGAAACACTGACACCGGAAAACACTGAGATATCTAGGACACTGTTCATCATGCACAGAAAAAGAGCTGAAGATATATGGCAATAAGAGATGTTCTGATAGAGTCATGATTAAGTATTTGCAAAAGCCTGGGCAGCTCTTTTGGCCAACTTTATCATCCTAATCAAAATAATACTGAAGAGGAAATCTTTTGTTAAAATTCTCAATGCATTATCACCACATAATCTAAAACATCTTTAAGGTGGGTAAAGCCAACTCAAACTCTTCTAGGCTTATGTGTAACAAGCTGAATAGTTGTATCTGGGTAGAGTATCTTTGTGTTCATTCAGAATGTAGCAATGAAAATCATGACTGTGAAAGAAAAGACTAAAGACAGTATTAGCCTCTTAGAGAAGGAGGCTTTTGCAGTGGCAGAATATGAGAAAACAGACATAAACTGAAACAAGAGAGGAGGGCAGGGGCTGCTCCCGATAAACTGTGCTGGTCAGAAGTCACCCAGAACTAAGGGTGCCCACAGCTGTCTGCTTCCTTAAAGATCTGAGTCCTCTACAAAACGAGAGAAGGAAATGATTCCCTCATCACGACATATCCTTTTAAAAGGTACAGTCCCTACTGCCAGCTTCCCGTGAAGGCTTATATTCAGATTTACCATCTTTTCCTCGTCTCTTTCGCAGCAACAACCCACAAGAACTCTTCAGACCAGACAGCATCTTTGGTCAGTTCGTTAGCACAACGGGGCTCTGATCCTTGACAGGGATTTCAGCTCAGACCTAGATGACTGTGCCTCCCTTGCACCTGTGAACTGCAGGTTCAGACCCGCTCTGTCTGCCACCGCACTCATTTTCTGTCCAAAACAGCATAACCTGCTTTGGTCTTTTGCAATCGGAGACAATGCATACTACATTCACTGTGAAAAATATAATAACAGGCTGTAAAAGCTTTCCAGATCAGAGTTTGTCTGCATTCAGTTTATTAGCACAATGGTGCTTTGATCCCTGCTGTAGACTTAAGGAAAAACTTCCCCATGAAGACAGTCGAGTGGTGGAGCAGGTTGTCCAGAGAGATTGTGCAGGCTCCATCCCTCCAGGCTCCAAGCCTGAATGGGGGAAGCCTTGAGCAAGCTGGTCTGACCTCCTGCTGTGAGTAGGACTTTGGACCAGAGACCTCCTGAGCTCCAATCCAACCTCAGCTCTATGACTCTATGGGCGTTACATAAAGAAATGACAGCTAGTTTTTATTAATGTTTTATTAGTGCTGCTTTAGTAAAAACTTTAAAACAGTAGTTTATATTTTTTTTCTGAGTCTTTAAGTATTAAGTGAATGATTTTGATAGCACTTTTTTCGTAACATAGCTCTATACTTTAATGATCTCCACCCTGTACAGTTCAGGGAGGACAGACCATCCCTATCTGAGTGTATTCAGACCAACTTACTCATTCTCTTGGTAGAAGTTCATGGAGCTAACATAGCTCTGCATTTGTTGTACACAAATGTAATGTTAATGTGGTAATTTTACCTTTTATTACTTCTGTAGTGGAGGAGAAACTCATTTTTGTAGTAAGATAGGCAAATCACATTTTCTGTTTACCTGTCAATTACTTAGTAATGATGACCTGGAATACTTCACAGGAAAGAAAATTCATTTAGTGGGGAAGGCAAGGTTCCTTCAGCTTGGCAAAACTTTCCTAAGAAACAGGTGGATGCTGCTGGTCAAATGCTAGGTGGATCCAAAGTCATGTTTTAACCATGACAGAGAAATAACTTTATCAGGTTTCTTTTGAGGTCTTACAAATCTATTCATGTTCTACGTATTTTTTAATGTGATTCATCATTCACTCTCCACCTATTCTCTTAACACTTTGTCTATACTAAACTGTTTTGGTAGTTACATTCTTTTATCACAACAAGATTTAATACATTTTCAAAATATGTTCTGAATGTAATTGCAGTCATTATAACTACTCCTAAATCTCTGCAATTTTTTAGGCAATTATATAATAATGTCTTCTTTTTAAAAAAATCATATTTTTTCTGGATTAAACACATTAAAATACTGCAGCTATATCAGAGAAAAATACCTACAGTAAAGCAAATATATTAACTACCCAATATCCAGAGGATAAAATAACTAGTCCAAAGGATAGAAACATCAACTCATGGACAGTTTGGACAAGCATAATATAACTTGCATTATCAGCTCACAGAACGAAATTTGTGCTCTGTATCATGGAATATTTTCCTCCCCAAACTGTAAAATTCTTTGAGTTATATCATATATAATCAAACTTCTAGTGTCATTGAACACACTATGTTCTTATCTATACTAGTACTATACTAACAAGACTCCTATCTGTCTCAGCTTTCCATTTGCTAAGCTGCTTAAATTGTAAAATATCTTTGGAACCTGAGCTGGGCCATTTGAGCAGTGCTATAATTTCCCAATTTTCACCACAATTTTGCCTGTAGGCTCACACAGAAACTTTATGTTGATGTGATTTCCTCCCACAGTCTTTCTGATTGCTGCTCTCCCAGTCTAAATTCTCATCCTGCTGTATGGTCTAGACGCTTTGTATCTAGACAATATGTGGCATCTGGTCACATTGAAATCCAGGTTGTTTTCTGCTCAGCTGTGAAAGTAACCGTACCAGTCTTTAGTATGTACCAGTCTTTGTGGGGGTTCATTAGAAAAATATAAATATCAGAGTAATATTAGGTAAAAAATTCCCATTAACACTGAATTTTGAGATCCTTCAGTTGGCAAGCTTTAATCCATATGGTATGCTTTATGGATGCTACATTTTTAGTGATGTTAAAACTTTTAATCATTATTACACATCACTACATGAGATGCCTTATAGACATATTACACACACAATTACTTCTATTCATCAGTTCTGCAAACTATAGTGCTAGTGACAAAGTAAGTTTTCCACATAATTACGTTCATTAGAATTGCCTATATCTCTGATGAAGTATTCATTGTTTGAAATCTATATCACCTATGAAATTACACACTTTTCAGTTAATTGTGAAGTTAATCTTGTAGTTCCTTGGATCATACGCTCTGATGACATTTTAGCAATACTGACTTACTTTTTTTTTCCACATACCTGGACTTTCTCTAGTATTTCAATGTACTAGAAATTACTAAGGTTAACCATGTTAAAAATTTCAGGCATATCTTATCTGAAATATGATTTGAAAACCAGCTTTAGCAGATGATAATTCATATCTCCTTAGCTATTGTTTGAATGAATGATATCTGCACATCTGCTCTATTTTCCCTCCTCAAAGGACACTCTCTATATAATATTGCCAGGATTCTTCTAGCTAATGATGAAGTCTACATTTCCTCCTATTACCTCTAGGTTTTGCCATAAATATTTTCATTAATACAAGCACTTTCCTCGTATATTGCCAATTACTTAAATATCTAATTCATATTCCATGCTGCCCATGTTCACTGTGTTTCTTTTTATCAGTGTAATCTGTCTCTTGTGATATTAAGAGACTAGAACAGCAGCTAGATGCTGAAAGTAATACTTTTCAGAGCAAGAGTGGTCTTTTGCTGGGTACGGGACTCAGGAAATAGGAGACATTCCTGGCTTAATGACAGAATTTTACGTAAAGCCAGAATAACACTTAGAAAGCAGCAAAAGCAAGGCAAACAAATCAGAAAAACCCCAAACAACTAACCAACCAAATAAACAAACAAACAAAAAACCTGACCCTTCATATTTGTTTCCACTAGCTGGCCACTCTTCTTACTGACTTCCATGAAAGCTGGTTCCTCAGCATCCCTCACCCGTAGACAGCAGAGTCCCAAGACTTCTGGGACCCACTTCATCCCCTCCCAGGTGATTAGAGGTTTCTCCTTAGTTTCTTTCATGTGATTTCAGGGATTACCATTCCATACCGTAGCTGAGTCACTAACCAGGGAATTGCTCTGAAATTTGCTAAGTTCTTTTTTTCTAAGATTATAGCAAATAATTATCAGAGACTATCAGAATCAAAAATTCAAAATCATACTGCTGTTAGATCGAATAAAATCTAGAGAACAAAATATGGTAGGTGACACTAAAAAACACGTCTTTGCCTGTAGTTTTCCTTTGCCTTATTTATATAGAATACATACAATCTTCTAAAACTGTTAAAATGCTCTTTCCTAGAAATACAGTATCATTTGAGAGACAAATTCAAACAGTGGTGCAAGGGTACTCCTCTTGCATTTTTTTAATATATTTTCTTGGAGATATCCTGAAAGGTCCTAGTCAGCTTGCTTTCAGCCCCAGTGACAGGGTTGAACTGACTACTCTTGAAGCTGTTGTTGATGATCTTGGCTGAAAATGAGGGTGGGAGTGGGGATAAGGGTGAGGAGGGAGTCTGCTTTTCAGAGTGGGGCGCCTGCCAATGAGTGCCCTTCCCTGACCCTAATCTCCTGCAAGGGTTTATTTATTACCCGGTTGTGTTTTTAGCAGGTGTTTTCATACCATGTGCAAATTGCTTGTATTTACTTTGCGTGAATTTTAAGTAAATTTGTATTATTTTGCTTAGTACATTTTTGTATGTCAGACTTCTTTCTCTTGGAGCTTTCCAAACCTCTTCACAGTAATTTAATTTTCCAGGATTACTGCCACCAGTCTACATACTTCTTTCATAGTATCTTTTAACAACCTTGGATAAAACCCATCTGGACCTCAGGATTTATTGGTTTTGAGTCATTGTAACTCATTTATCACTTCTGTCTTACTGACCTTGAAATCATCCAAGATAGTGAGTGCACAGCCAGTTCAGATGAGATTTCATCAGTGCATTCTGTCTCCAGTAACTGAATTCAGGAACTATGAATAACTGTCCTGAGTGTATAAGCTTAAGTAGAGAAAAATGCATACACAGAGGAGAATCCCAAATCTTCAGTTTTACTGAAGACAGCTAAGCGTGTGGATGTGGGGAGGAGGGGTGTTGTGGTTTAACCTGGC
>VXAL01018775.1:16845-34091 GCA_013399475.1 Chauna torquata
TGTGAATGTTGTTTAACATTTAACATGGTTAAACAATGTTATTTAGTCTCTTTTCCAGACAACTTATACAAATATTAAATAGTAAAGACATTTTCATAGATCTGTGTTGTCATATTGAAAGTTTGCTGTTTGTTTGTTTTTTTTTTAAGTCTAAACTTCTAAAGAAAAACAATGTGAATATGCTATTCTCTTGCTTCATAAGTGCACAAGGTACATATAATCCTTTTCTGTTCGCAAACTTGTAATATTTACCACTTTTAAATTGCATTTATGATTACATAAGGATGTATTTATTTTAATAAAATTTAATAATAAATAATAAACTAGCAAACTTACAGAGTCAGTCAATATTAGCAGGTTCAAAACAGAATTAGACAAATGCACGGACAGCAAGTCTATAACCAGATACTAAAAGAACTGGGCAGGAGTGAACCCACCAGCATCCCTAATCCAAAATTCTGGTTGCTGGAAGAGAACCAGGGGAAAAGCTGCATGCTCTCCCTAAAGAGCACCTTGCTTTGCTAGCAGCAAGGCAGAATACAGGACTTGATTAGTCTGAGCCAATAGGGCATTTCTTATGTTCTAATGGAATACTAATTTATCTTTTTCTAAAAGCCAATTAGACACCATACAAGATGGATATTATTATCAAGTTAGGACAATCTGTAAATAGAGTATTCAAAACTAGTAGCATTTAGAGAAATGTGACTCCTGTTAATTGAATGCTGATTATTTATGCTGTTGTTTTGGATTATACTGAGCAGTAAGAGACTGTGTTAGAAGGAAGGGTTCAAAGGAAGTCCATTTTAAAATCTGAATAAAGTAAAATGACTCCATTTCCCTATATCATTTTACATATATTCTTCTATAAAGTTTTTCATGGTGCCTTTTTCAAGGTCATTTACAAAATTTTCCTCCCATAATCTGTATTTCAAGGAGAATCAGAATGGACACGCAGAGGTGGAAAACTGGTCCCTTTTTACCTAGTAGGGCTGCAATGCAGCAAACACTAATGATGTTGAAAATTTCTGAGGCATATGAGGAGATGCGACACATTTCACCCTACTTCAGGTACCATTTTACAGAACTACCTGAAATATACCCCAAAGTTCCCAACTCATCATTCAGAAAAGAGAAGTAAGATCTTTGAAACAAAGGGGTTGAATTTATGTAATTTCTATGGTTGTGCAAATACAGCTTCATCAAGGACCAGACTAAAGCACAAAGCACTAGAAGCCTTTAAATAGCAACTCAGATGCTAGAGTGGAATAACACAATTTAAATTCCATGTTATGAGTCTAAGCTAGCAAACTTCTGAAAATCACGCAAGGTAAAATTCTGATTTATGCAGTACATAATGAAACCCTATAATCCCTGCACTGCAAGTGAGAGGAAAAAGGAAAAGAAAGGAAAATGGAGTGAAGGAAGGGAGAAAAATTATCATTGGTATTAGAAATTTCCTCATTTTTCCACTGTGCAGGGCTTTGCTTTTCTAATCTGTACTATTTCAGTGAAGTTGTTTTAAAGGACATTTCCTCACCTTTGCCTTAACTACATTTGTACACCTGAGAATTTATATAGGATTTTACCTGAGAAAATATTATCCTTTACACATCTTATTGCTACTTATGCTAATTTTTTTCTTAATTTAAAGTGCAAAATATCAGGTCAATCTATAAAACTGATGTTCTGGAATTAATGTCGCATAGACCAATTTAGCAACTTTTTCATTAATTTCATTGATCCGCCTTTGTGTCTGTAGAAAAAAATCATATATATACATAAAATTTTATTTTAAAATAGAAAACACCACAAATCATAGAATATTGCATTATCATAACAAAAAAATAATTACTGAAGTGTTTAATTCTACAGAGAAGGCCAGAGAATGCAAACAAGAAACAGATGTTTCAAAAGGGTATTAATGCTAAACATTTCAGGTATTTTCAAATATTTGCTTCCTTATTTCTGCTTCACCAGTAATAGCAATGGTAGAAGCAATGAATCCAGGTACTAAAGTTTTTTAAATGTTGTTGACTAATGGGTCAAAAGAAAAACTACATAATAAGCTTCTAAAAATGAATGGGGTTACCATTTCCTCTTTTAGCACCCATCATCTCAGAGCTGGGTCAAGACAGACTTGGGGAGAAGAAATTTACCTTGTACAGCCCTTATCCAGAGAGAAAAAGAAATGCAATGACCGCAACACATGCTCTACTCCCAAGGCCACCTGTTTAAGTGCATGCCAATATCAGGCACAAGGGTCAAAAAAGGAGAGAAAAATTACTGTAGTATTTCCACATTTCCAAACTCAATTTTATCAGCTTAACCTGCATACATAGAAACAAAGCTCAGGCAGAAACAAATCTGTAAATGACAGTCTAAAGAAAATATGATGAATTTTCATTTCTTGTTGCTGCAGTTCTAAATTCAGTTACTTTGCCTAGGACCAAAAACCTCATATGAGATTGTCATGAGTCTTTTTTTTTTTNATATACTGGCAGTCATATAAGCCTTTGGGTTTTACTCAGCTTTGAAAGATTTGATAAAAAATTAATATTAGCAGATAAGAATCAATTGGTTGGGCCCTTTAACACACCTGGAATAAATTACTAGGTAAGTCTTCTATTCAATCCACACTATTGTATAGATCATACCTATCTAATTTCAGGGTATTTGTTCCAAATATAGAACACTTCTACCTATTCTTAATAAGTATTTTTAGTTTGTATCCAATAGATCCATACCTGACTTCGTTCAAATTTGCTCCTGCTACATTTTAAAGCTTTTGCATTGTCCAGTGCTTTGAAATGAGGTCAGCTATTAGTTAAAACTGAAATCTCTCCTTCATCAGAGCCACCAGTTTGCAATTTGTGCAGAGGAAGCATCTTTGCACGTAATTCAGTGGCACATCAGT
Source organism: Chauna torquata (assembly GCA_013399475.1). Lineage (NCBI taxonomy): Eukaryota > Metazoa > Chordata > Aves > Anseriformes > Anhimidae > Chauna > Chauna torquata. Next base: position 19,763 of record VXAL01018775.1, read on the forward strand.
GAAGACTATACAGCTTGTGATTCTCAGTCCATTTTTACTGAACAGTAGAAATAGAGGAAAGTAGGTCAGCATCATTCCCCCATAAGTTTTATCAGTAAGTTTCCTAAGTGAAAGCTCAAATGCTAGATCAAAGCCTCACCTAGACTGACACGCTCAAGGATCCCTCTAGGACGTGCTTCCTTATGAAAAACTCTTGTTAGGTTCCATGGGAGCTTAAAGCCCGCACAAATGAAACACTAGCATTTCCTTGTTGTTGTACTTTACAGCTACTTGAAAAACGCTGTTATTCTCTCCAAAGACTGTAATTGAAAGTTATAAGTCATAAAAACTGATTTATTCTTGCTGAAGGACTATTTAAAATGATCTGAACTAACTGAAATTTAAAGTTTAAAAACCACATCAATAGTTCTATCCTCAACATTTATTTAAAAGAGGTTTAGAACAGAGCAGTATGATATAATTTAAAAGTGAATTCAACAGTTGTTTTTGCTTCCTCAGAGAGCAGTTACTGCCTGTCATATAATTAAGTGAATATGCCAGTGACAGAATACACAAAGCAGCAGGAAGTACAGGAAAATACAGAAGCTTCTTGTATCTGTAAGCCTTTTGGCTCACCACAGTGAGAGAAACCTGTCTAACATATTACAAAGAGAGAATTAAAAGACGTGATCAGAAACACAAGAAATTGCAAAAGAAAAGCTCTATCAGTATATGTCATACTGGGTGTGAATCAATCCAAATGATGTTCACTGAATTTTATGACACGTTACAAAACAGGCTGTATGCTTTATCTCACATAAACGCTTTATCGCAGATAAATTTAAAATTGATAAAAGTCAGCTAAAAATAATAATGCACCTTGCAGAGCTATGTTGAATGAAAGAATTTCATGTAGCTTCCATCCATGCTGAAGATCATAGTATCAAGAGTTCATCTACTCTATTTAAATCCATATAATATGTATGCACGAGTGTAGGCATCTTTGACTTTTTGTCTTCATTTATGACATCCTTTACAATAAAAAAAAAAAAAGGAAATAGAAGGTTTTTCCTCTTCTCCAGACAGGGACACTGTGAACAGAAGTTTTGGACTGGTGAATTTTGCTTCTCAAACAAATGTATACATAAGTTACCATTACACATGTCCAGATTCCTCAGCACAAGACAAAATGTTTAAAATTACATCTACAAAGCTAGGAGTCTTCCCCATGACATATAGAACTGGCATTAGCATGCCATCTTTTGGACAGCAGTCAGTAACTCTTCCAAAAAGATTTATTAGCCTGTTTCATCTCCATTATCACTGCTCTGGTATTCTCAGTATTCTCGTCTTAAGCATCACCACCAGATATCATTGTGCATGTTCAGAATAAAACTACAAACATGATAGACAGAAACATGTTAGTCAAAAACATTTTCATATGTAATTTTTGGAAAATAACTTACAAAACAATTGTTCTTATAAAAAGGGACCTTTTCACAAATGTGGGTATTGTTTTCATTAAGTTTCAAAAGATATTCAATATTTAATCTACTCTCATAATATTGTTCAACATCTTTTCTCTTTCCTTCACTTTTTACTGTAAATAAAGGGTTTTATATGCATCTTCCACAAGTGTCTAATTTTCTTGCACACGTCAATATTTTTAAGGAATATCAATGATTTTCTTCTTTCTTGTGATGCTTTAAGAAATTTGAGTAAGGCAAGGGAATATTTTGTTTTAAATACAGATTTTACCTGCTGATGAAGTTACAAGAAAATTTGAGAGCCAAAAAATGGATGAGGTCATGTAACTGCCTGATAAGCTTGTACCATGCTTCATGCAGACAAATTTATTTATTTTTACAGTTTCCTGTGTAGGAAGGGTAGCTGGGTGATGGAATAGTGGAGGAAAACAACTAGCTACTGTGCCTTTAATACAGTAAAGGCATCCAAGGCCAAAATTCAGACTGCTCTTGAGAAGTAGACTTGATCCTCAGTAAAGTATTACCTTCCTTCACAGTAAGAGGCTGCTTGCCTTAAACACTGAGTGTGGACATATATATCACATTACTGGCCTGTACTCAGCCTACGAATATTGTGAAATATGTACCGAACAGTACAGATTTCATATTTGTAGGCTCCTGGCAGAAATGCTTCTCTGAACACATAAATGATCTCTAACCAAGATTCATGAACACTATGGAAAACAGAAGTGACATCACCTTTGTGATATTCACTTTGTTCCTAGAAGGAACAAAAAGAGGGGAAAAAAGAGATTTAAAGTAACTACAAATCAATTTATTAAAATAGCTGACATCCAGGTTAGAATGATAGCACTGCTACTTCAGAACTTCTTACTCCCTTCCTTTCTGCCTGTTTCACCTATTTAATACCTTAGGCCCAAGACAAGTTTCCCATTATCTTCTTATAATGGGGGACTCTATATGAATGAGCAGCCAACTCAGCACAGGCAGTCAGTAAAAGTGCCAGGGCTGCGGGCAGCCCCAGGACCACAGGCCAAGACAAGGGAATGGCTGCATCCATGTGCATCTGTGGGAGCCATGGAGGAGACCGCACAGGTGAGAGCCAGCTACAGTTTTTCTGTTGCTTCAGGAGACCTTCACAGTGGGAATTACTTCCATTATGATTTTGCTATGGTGTCATTTAGTCCCATATTCCATAAATACATTTCTTGAATCTTTTTTATTTTTTAATCTATTGCTGAAATTTCTGAAGATTCATGAGAAATGCCTTCATAAGCTTAGTCTAAAATTGCAGAAGCTAAAGATGAAATTCCAGCAGAAAATTTAGCATGTGAGCAAAGTTAGTAACACACTATCTGCTTTTCAAGAACAGAAGCAATCCTTCATGGTCATGCCAGGGAAGATGAGCACAATCACAGAATACTAAACTCTAACACCAATCTCCAAAGCCACTGATGCTCTCTGCATGCGGCCATGTCCCACTGTTGCAGTATCTGGAAACAAGAATATATTTTAAATAAACATATGGTTGATGACAGAAATTAGGGTGCATTTCCTCAGAGGTGAGCTGCTGTTATATCACCTGTGTTGAATTCCATCACCCAGAATCCAGAACCAATGAGCAAATTTTGTCCCGTGATTCTTATTGCTGTGTTCAACACAGTAAGACTGCACATGTGAGAACATTTTTCTGGAAGATTCCAATTACCATGGAATTTTGCTTAGGGATTTTTTGCACCATTGATTAAAGATAATCATAGAAAAAAAAAGCTATGGCCACTAATTGCTGAAGTTGTAAGGGAATATATTGAGATGATTATCAACTTAATGAAGCTGGCATTGAAATACATTTTCCTGATCTGCTTACTCTGTGTACTGTGTCTTCTAACTGAATAATGTGCTGTGTTTTTATTCAATCTCAGTAAATAACAGACTGATCTCTCTTGTTTACAAATGACAGCAAACAGTTCTAGGAAAAATAATAAAACAAACAAGCACAACATGCACTGCAAGAATCAACCATTTCAGTCTCAGTGAAAATAAGCTTTATAGAGAAAAGCTTGTTTCAACATACTTAAAATTTGATGCTAATTTGTAATTACAAATAGAATTCTGAACTATTTACTAATTAAAAATAATTTGAGGTAGAATTTTCATATGGATGCCTTTGTTTAAGTGCAAATCCACACAGACTGATTTAAGAAAGTTGTTATATATACCTTCTGAGGAGAAAAAACAATCAGTTAAAAAAGTCCACCTTCCTCTCCTTTCAGTAAAAGTTAACATCCCTGAAATAGTTCTGCAATGCATTGTTTCTTCTTCTGTCTTTATTTACTACAAACATTGAGAACAACCTGTTTTATTTGAATATGCATAGAGAGAAAACTGGTTGGTTTTGACTTCCTAACACCAATTTACCATAACTATACAAAGCTTTGCCTGTGAAAGCCCGCTATTTTACATTATGTATATATTCCAGCTTTACTTCTCATCTTACTAACATAAATCCTCCTTTCCAGGGTCTGGAAATTTTGTAGCATATCTTAAACCACTTTTGATCTTCTGATGAATATCTCCTTTGGAAGAAAAAACTGTGAAGGGCCAGAGTTATAGCTCTGGACTACTACTCAAAGTTTCCAAGTTATTTTATGTGTGAATATAAAGCAGTTAAAGGTGCTTTCTAGAGTTCATAAGAGCACTATTATCTTACATGGACATAGCCAGACTGGTACTTCAAGTTGTGCCATGATGAGCAAACTAGTCAGGACTCATCTCTTTTGGTTTTTAAACATACTAAATGTTACACTTCTGGGATCAGTGAGTAACAAATGATAAAAAAAAACAACTAATGGTCTTCTTTATATGTGTAGTATTTGTCTGTATACAGACGAAATTAAGTTCCACAGATGATCGGTCTGTAACAGTACTTCACATAACTTTACAATTGCTTTTGTTATAAATGCTGCACACATATTAACAAATTAATCCTCACAACACGTGAAGCATATGTGTAAGTATCAGCTTATGCCCTGAAGCATGAGGTTTCATTACCTTTACCATTCTTTCAGGTTTCGTAAAGATAAACATTAACAGTAAGATAGAATGGTCCATAGGAAAAAGAGTTGGTTACCTACAGCTAGAGAATTTGGTTTAAAAAAATCTTCCAGGAGCAGCAATATTCCAAACACTGAGTGCACACACACATTTAGTTAATTCTACTGAACATATCGCTGATGTAAGTCATAAAAAACCAACAACCAATATATTATGTCTTTCATTATTCAAATATTGTACTCAATACAGCCTTTCTAATGCCATTGCAAATGGCTGCAAATCCTGTTTCAATTGCCAGGGAGATAGCTAAGATGCAGAGTTAATTCTGAACAATACTGATGTTTCTACAACTGGCTGATTTTGAATTATGAATTGCGATATGGCAAAAATGCAAAGGACAAAGCAATATTTACTTATTCATGACTAGAGAAGACTACAATTGAACAAGAAAGGTTGAAAGGGAAAAAAAAACAAGCATTAACTAATGTAAAACACTATGGGGTTTTTGAAAGAATAATGTAAGTTATTCATATACCAAAATGGCTTTGAACAATACTGGTAGGAATTAATGGGCAACTAAATCTGCTCTTCTGGTTTGTTCTATTTTAAGCCATTCTAGAAAGTTTTCCATTTTTATTCTCCTAGTTATGCTGATGATGATTCTTCTCACTGCATTCACCTAAGTTAAAATGCCACTGATAACACAGAGGTGAGACAGAAGAGGTGAGACAGACTCAGAAGACCCAGGTTCCTTACTTACCTAGTACACTGCGAAGGAGTGCCTCATTGCTATCATGGGTCGTGATGTGGGCTGGGGAGGAAATACTTTACTGTTCTAAGGATTTCCCCACCTGAATATAATTCAGTCTCTGCATACCTCTGCCCTGCAAACCTTCCCTTCCCCTTTACGACCAGCATAGCACAGGGTACAATAATCTGTGACAGTTACAAGATGACAGAAATACAAAGAACTTCTTAAGTATGACTGTATTAAAGGAGTAGGAAACTGTTGGAACAGAGTAAATGTCAAAAGGAGAGCATGAACCTTCAAAACTCACCCAGTGTGCTATACTTAAAAATGTAAATTTAAGAAACCTATTAAAATGCTAGATTTTATATTAGTATTTGTAAACCACAAGTTCAGAGTCCTTATCATAATTCTAGTAAATCCCTTTTGCAGTTTAATAAAAGAAGATATTCAACATTTGCATGTGAGTAAAGTCCCAATGGACTTTTTTTTTTTTTAAAGGTATGAGAGTTCAAAAAAAAAAGAAACCCTTTGAAAAGTTCTTTGATGTCACACAAGGTTTTACTATGTTATTTCAGAGGGATAAATGAAGTATTAGGGAACTGAAGATTTAAACTATTAGCAAATCATCTGGCATCTAGCTGGGTAGCTTAGACCTGTTGTCATCCTGTTTGACCGCTTCATGCATATGCTCTCTGTATTACTCATGCTATATACAAAATAAAGCTATATACAATGCATCATTTTTGCTTTTGGTGTAAAACAATCCATCTGTGCTACCTAATGCAAACCTATCCCTATCAAAAGAACAAAAAAGTATTGCATTCAATGACATACATATTTTACATCAAAAATACTTAAAATTCACACCTACCAGCAACAGAATTTATTAGACCAGATTAGGTGAATAACCCATTGGGTACAGCAGGCCTCAGAGTTGATGACAGAAGTCTCAGAGACCCACACTTCAATTACTGTCTCACTCCAGTGAGTAAAAGAGAATTCTAAAAGGTGTTTCACAATCAGTAATTTTCCTACTGATGAAATATTTTTTCTTAAATAGATGAAAAATATATAAATAAAGAATGATAGTCAGGTTCTTTATTCATCCAAGATCACCTCTATAGGTTTCATGAGAGAAAGTAAGGTATATTTTACACACCGGTTTTTCCCACTTCATGCTTGGTATTTTTTTTTCCATTCTGGAATTGTTTCCTCAATAAAAGTGGCTTCTCAAAGAGGCAAGAGGATGACAACTGAAATTTTACCTTTATGAATCCTGATTAGTGAACCTTCAGCACCATAAACTTTTTTTATTTAGTGAAATCAACACTGACAGTTATGGATTAAAAGCTATCAGGCATTAAAACATTAAATTGTCACTTCTCTTTATTTCACTGAAGCAAGGAGATTTTGCTAAGTCGCTGGTTTTATTAAATTATCAGTGACATATTAGCTTATTTCTTGTACTGGAATTTTAAATCATCAACATACAATAAAGGCCTATTTACAAGATGTCTTTAAGGTATTTTCACTTCTGCTGCTAGAAGTTTTCTTAAATATAAATTAATTTACTCTTCAGATAATGCTGTTGAAACTACAGTTGAATCAACTTCATACAGGATCTAGGACCCAGTAAAATGGTTGCACAATATTCTCTGTTCACATTCTTTCTGTGACCTGTAGCCAATTCTTATCAGGTATTTATCCTCCTCCTCATTACAGCATTTTTTTTTTTTAAACTTCATGTATGTATGTAGAAGTAGACAAATCCATCTCTTTGAAAATATAGCTTGATTTGTTCATAGTTACATGGACAAACATATGAATGGTGATAAATATGAGTGAATTATTGATAAAGCCAATACAAAGACGTGAGGGTATATTTTTAGTTTAGGAAGTAGTTATTGTGAAAAGTAGCGCAACAGTGAATTACGTGATCTAAGACCAGTTCCTGTGAAAGCACAGACTACATACAGAAGCAAGAACTGAGAATTTTCAAAGCATTCCACTAGCCTCTGCACACTTTGGATATGGGACAGAGATGGTTTGTGATGAGGCACACAAACAAAGAATTAAAGCCTCGCCAGACTGGCATCAAAATTAGCACTGGAGTAGTTCCATTTTGTCATCATCCAACAAAGTAAAACGAACAGTTATTTGCTAGAGCACAGTTAATTTATCAAAACTTGACCATGTAAGATCCAGTAGCTGACAAGGGGAAGGGGATACGTCTGAGCTGGGAACGGCCTGAGAACTTGGCTGTGGGACACAGGAACAGAGAAGTTGCGCGGAGCTCTGAAACAGCAAGCCTTAGGAAAATTTGAGCCCTGAAGCAGGACATAAGCTACAGACTTAGGGAAATGTCTGTTCTGGAACAAAAGGTACAAAGCAAATATGAATTTGGAGAGCAGAAACTTTGAGATAAGATTACCAAAGGGCAATAGTGTACCTGACACCTGTAAGTGGGACCTTCCACCTGTATGTTGCCCCCTCAAGGCAGGACATTTTTCCATTCGCTTTTATCACAATCCTAATTAAAATAGCAGCAATGACAGCAATTGGATGTTAATGGAAACATCCAATCTTGACTGCATATATTGGAGATTATTAACATTTTCTCTCTCCTTGATCACATTTCTGTTAAGCTGTGAAAAACAGGAATAAAAATGTAAAAAAATAAAATGAAACATACATAGAATTTTAAAAGTGTATTATGAGCTTCTTGCTATAATATCTGTTGGGTAAACAGAAAATGCAGCTGTATAACAACAGCCATTGAAATTTATAAGTATCCCAATAAACTCTGCTTCTTGCTGCTGCTAAGGCCAGTTTCAGTTCCCATGGAAACAGATGATGGATTGCCAAAAATGAGTTTTGATGTTTTAAAATAATCAGTGATTTGAACTAGTGATTATTATAAAAGTATTGCACTCTTCTTCCAGTGAAGAAGTATTACACTGGGAGTAGTAACAAGAACACATGGCAGCTGGTACACAGCAAGAGAGTTGTTAAAATTCTTGCAAATGGTATTGGTTGCTGAAGGACAACAGCAAATGCAGTTTCTTGAAAAATTATTGAGCAAAACCTAGCAAAATTGTATTTTAAAAAGTGAAGAACCTTTCAGGTTTTGCAGAAAAAAAATACATAAAATGGTGTTGTACAGATCTTACCTTCAATGCTTTCAAGTGCTTTTCCCACATAAGGTCTCCTTTATATCTCTAGTTTGAGAATTCAAGTAGCCGGAAACATACAAGATAGAAATTGCCAGAACTTGCCTACGCCGAATCTGTAACTTAAGATCTTTCCTCTCTTAAGTTATGCATTTATTGGTCAACTACACTTGGTTCCAAGCCTACAAATCCCCAACCACAAAGACAAAACGTGGGCAACATTCAGTTTTACCAGTGACAGAGGTGTATGGCCAGAGGGGAGGAATGTCTGGGAGGGGACAGTGGCAATACGGGGGGTTGTGATGGAAGTGTGGATTGGGAGGGTCAGTAAGATTTGAGGGAAAGAAATTGGAGAAGCAGCAAGGCAGCTCAAGGAACAGGCGCTGGGGCTTGCGTGATCTTTTGAGGAGGCTGGCTTTTGTTCCTAGGGGGTTTCACAACAGGATAGTGGCACACGCATGGGCCATGCTTTCAGGACACTGACACTCTCTCTGCCATGTGAGTGAAAGCTCTAGATCAGCTCCCAGACCACAGACTTCTCAACTCCTCCTCATCCACCCTCGCCCTCTTCTAGTGTTTGGGACCTTTTCCCCAGGCCTGGCTGTCTCATGAGTTCCCCTCTCTGCCTTGCCTTCCCTCCATTGGGGTTGGATGACACACAATTTAGCTCCCTCCCAGTACCCACAGACTTCACATGCACCTGTCTTGATCCAGCTGTGGTTTTCTTCATGTCTATGCTGATAGCGAGTATCAGCAGAAGGGGAAGAGAGGAATGGACTTCCTCCAGCATTTCCCTTTCTCGTCCCTTCCCCTTGCCACTGCTATGATGGCAAGTAGGCTGGTCTACCCTACTCTGTCCCCATGCTAGTAGCAGGACTTCAGAGGGGAAGGCAAAGAGAATGAAGCTGAGCAAGCAATGACTGTGGTCACTCAATAAACAGATGTCTTCTTGTCTATAGCTAGAACTGGTCCTGAGGTGTAAAACAACAGATCTGTGTAATGTATAAAAATAGTCACAGACATATAAGCAAATAAACAGTAATGCTAACATGCAGCAGAAAAATTTTACATGAATATTGGCAATTTGACTTTTTTTCTCTCTTAATTGCAAGACACCTTTAGAAAGTTTCACCACAGCTATAAATCTTCCCTCTCATACAGATCAGATATACCCATGAAAGCTCAGACAGGGCATTTACAATCTATTTAAATTCATTTGGAATCTGTTAGATGAAGGCCAGACACAAAACAGCTAAAGATTCCACTCACAACTACGGATCAGAGATAAGACACAGGCAGGCTGCCAACTTCTTCCCTTCTCTGCTGCGTTAATTAATGTAAGGTCTGCTTCACATTTGCTTCTCTGTACCAAATTCTTTAAATTCAAGTTGAATACTGTTAGCAAACTAGACTTGATGCAAATCAACCACAAAAACCACAACACATCCCCAGTGTGCAAAGTTCTGTTTTTTTTCCCCCCCCGAATCACACAGAAGTTTTCAATACGAAAATAAATCTGCCAAAATGATAGGCTTTTAAAATTATTCTACATAAAGTCATATTGTAAAATTACAAACTTGTCTTAACACCTCCACAGATCATATAAAAACCCACTAAAATCATGAGGAAAGACAGTATTTGTTTGTCTCTGCATAGAAAGAAAATTAATAATCCCTTGTAGTAAACAGCCAGAAGTACTGACAGATACATTTTACTTCAGTCAGTTTTGATTATTAAAGCTAATTGGTAAACATAAGACATTACCAGCTGCTATACTTGATATGTCACTAGCATTTTGCATCTATTTCCGTAAAGTTACAGATATCTGAGGGGTCACAGGAGATAAATTGTTCATAGGAATTTGTGAACAACTGCTATTCGTTAAGCAAAAAATGAATTTTATTTTGCGTATTTGCTCTTAGGAATGATTGCAACACTTCTAAATAGTCTTGTCTACATATTAAAATATTTCAGTTTGTAGACAGAATAATTCAAAGATGGGCAGGAAAAACGTTTTTCCACAAAAGCACATCAGCTGTTAAGGAATTATATTAGTGATTTGTCCCTAAGATTATAATTAGTTTTGGAAATGTAGCACATGCAAGGAGCAAGCCCCAAAGTTCAATGACAATGATTCTTCAGATCGGATATGATTTTTAGAAAAATAGTGCAAGTTCCCTTTTGAAGAGTAATGCTATTAACACTTTTCTCATAGTCCGTATGTTTTTCAAAGTACATTTGTCCCAAGAAAGCAACAGACTCATAAATCAATTTCTTACTGCAAGTGGTGATAACTAAATCATACTTAGAGCAAAAAGGTTTCTTTCTAGTGACACTTTCATTCATTCCCCATTGTTTTACAAATTCTAAATCTATGATTAATAAGTGTAGTGACATAAAAAATGTTTTTGTTCTTTGAATGTGATCATCTTAGAAAAAACAATATCTAGTAGTCAGATTTTTCTCTTAGCAATCTTTGAAGTTTCATTGATATTTGCAGCTGTTAAAAGATTGTGCTGAAAGATACCATGAGCAGCTGAGGCCCATTAAAACACAATATTAGTTCCAAGCATCCACTCTTTTTTCCATCAAAAAATATGGATTTTGCAGTGCTGATATAATGGCAGCAAATTCCCCTGGTTCACAAAAAAAAATATTAAAAAACACATTTTGTGGTCCAAATTTGTAATGAAACATATTGGTCAAATCCCAAAATATGCCTTGCACCTCAAAGAGTATATCTCTTGGGAAGAATCTGCTTTCAAATGAGCCTTTCTAAAAACTGCTGCCAAAGAACATGCCTTTTTTCTGCCCTCTTCCACACTGTGATAGGCTGCGTCCCTCCTACACACCCTGAATTCAGCACACACGTGGTCCCTTAATACGACTCAGTCTTCCTCTCCCTTCATCTAACCAACATGAGGTTTCATCCTAGAAGGTATGAGGTCTGAATAAATTAACTATTGAAACATGTTTAAAACCAGTGGCAAACAAATTATGAGCAGAGAGAAAAACAGTGAGGTTGAATCTAGACAAGTCAAACAGCTTTAGAAAACAATCCTAGGATTTTTTTACCCTGAGGTGTTAATGTTTTCCTCTACTGAACACAGGAGACAATAACACTCAGTCCAGAGTCCACTGACACCCAGGACTACTCAAACTGAGTACTTGAGAAGATGATGGGAGATTTCCCTACAGTCTTTCATATGCATATGAACCTTGGGGATAGCAGTAAAATTCTACGTAAAATGATTTCTAGTGCTGCCAATTCCTTTAAATTGGAATTACTCAATGCAGAAGTTTGGTTAAAAATTAATAACAGGATACTCATAAATTTCAGTTTAAGGAAATAATTTAGTTCTACCATATATTCTCTCTTAGGTTCTTAAAAGTTGACTTTAAAATTCATGTGGAATGTATAAAAGGTACAGACAGATAAAAGCAGCTTATGGTTTGCTTGTCATGCCTCTTATTGCTGAGAGGTGCCACTCCACAATGTTAGCAGACTTAAGAGATCTATAAACTTTATTCTTTAAGTTATTGCTCAGCTAATACACAGCAGAGTTGACAGTCTCTGAATTTATTGTTCATTAATGCTAATCACCAGAATTTTAATTAAAGTTATTATCTAGCGTATGTGAAAAGTAATTATGTGCAACTAACGTAAGTTGTATGACAGGCTAGTATTTGGAGAGAAATGCATTGTTGGCACTAGAACTGCTCATATAAAATGAGGTGGTGTTTGTTTTAAAGTGAAAAATATACACATGAAGCATTAAGTGAGCTGTTATCATCCAAAAGCTAGTCTAATGCTAATATCAACCCAAATCAAATATATTATTCCCAGATACTTTAAATTTTCTCATTTTTCAAGCTTGTTTAGGTATAGCTACTTTTTTTCTTTGTGAGACTGTCATTAATATATTTACAATTTTACCTTAATGAATGGCTAGTAAGTCTGCACCAGGTTTGCTTAGTTGCAAGGTATTATGAGTGCCCAAAACCAAAGCAAGTCATATTTGAGGGCTGCCTGTGCTTAACATATTTTTGTTCCACAATTTGTCAGCACATGTAGTCTCTATAAGAGCTAGTAATGACCAGACACATTCAAATGCATAATGAATTGTTCTTCCTGCAAAAAATAGATGTTCACATACACCTAAAGGCAATGCAATTCATCTTCACTGTCTGGCAGGATGAAGTGCATTTGTGGAGTGTTTTGATTCATTTACAGTTAACTAAGTGGCAAAATGTCCACCTAGCTAAAAGGGACGCCCCAAAACTCATTTTACATGACAAAAATGAACTTTCCCGATTTGTGACAGAATTCCACTAGCAAAAGACATATGAGTTAATATTTATCTATCTGCACCTTGCTGGGGAGGGGAGGAAGTTTCACTGGATAAAGTTACCGCAGATAGTAAAAATGTCTTTATAGTAGAAGTCTTCTTCTTAAAGAAGAAACCAATGAACTGACTGCTAGAATGAAGCTTTTCAGTGAAAAAATCCTTCACTTAGAAAAATGTAAAAGTAAAAATAAAATCTCTAGGAGTACTAAGGATTTAATTCCTCACTATCAGAACTGAAAGGCAATTGTAGATCTGGGCAGTGCTACCACCCTTTGTGCCCCTCCAAGGTACTGTAAATGCCTCGCATAAAGTGGAATACTCTGCTTTGAACTCTCACTCATCTGTCTGATGAAGTACGCCCAGGCAAGGTAAGCCGAAGACATGACATCTCAGAGTAGCAATTTCTTTTGATAGAGTTACCTTTAGAGAGGTTATTGTTTTCTGTAAGATGTGAAGGGAAACAGGTGGAATTATTCCATCAGTCAAGTCCCTGGATAACAGCACAGTTGTTATTCCACATTAGTCTACTGGTATATTTGGAAAACAATAATCTGTCAAGGTGTAATGCAAAGTGTCTTCCAAAGCTTCTTGGAAAATTTTCACATAATTTAACAATAAAAAACATCCCAGAACCTAATTCCTCTCCTTGCTTAATTTCTCTTGCTGTTGATCTTCTGGTCTTCTCTCTCAGATTCCCATTTCATACTTTTCTAGCATGTACACAGCTTCCTTCTGATGATCTAGGAACATCCCTTTAAAAATATCAAATTGACATTTTGCAAAAGATAATGCACAAAAGCCAAAATGAATACATACGCACACCATGCTAAGTGGGAGAGGAAAATTTTAGGACTTAAATTTTTAAGTACATGCCATCATGTCACACTAGCTGTGCTGCAGGTATGTTACTGGCCTTAGAAACTCAGAAACTATATCAACAACCCCATGAGTATATGCAAGCCATTTGCTTCACATTCTTGCATTATACAGGGATTTGTCGACGTTACATGCCCATTCATTTAGGAGCAACTTGTCATGAAAAAGGTTATATAAAAAAAATAACACCCATTATTATTACTCAAATAACAGCCATTATTCTATTTTGTGGCTTTAACAAAATATTATGGCACCAACACCGCTGGTGGGAACTAATACGTAAGTTATTTGTTGCAAATTTCTGCCATGAATTACGCTGCTGGTTAAATTAAATAGAATATGCAGCTTGGAAAAAAAAAAAAAGCCTATGTATCAAAAGGAAACTTTCTCCCAGAAAATATCATATCTGTGCTTGCTCACAGAGTAAGATTACCGTTCTGACTTTTCCTTCATAAAAGACTGTGAAACCTAAGCTATCCACTGAATCAATTCCCCCACTCCCAGCCTAAACAACTGGTACTTTTTAGCTTAATGATCAGAAGGAGAAACAAGAAATTATAGGTCTGTTCCATCTGGTCATTAGAATTCATTAGAGCTAGCAACTGTATTAAGGTATACAAATAATATTAGAAACCACAAAGAATGAGATTTTTATTTGCTATA
>VXAL01018775.1:36116-89447 GCA_013399475.1 Chauna torquata
ATTGTTTCAGCTTCCAGCTTGTTTCCCATCAAATTACTATTAAACTATTCATAAATTATTACACAGTTGCTTCACATCCTTGCAATACCAATTTTAACAGTTTCAAAGAGTCTGTAATACTAGCTTTCACATTTACAAAATGCACATGAGCAGCAGTAAAATATGCAGTACACATTAATAAAATTAAAATCCAACAAGGATTTTCCCTCTCTAATATAAACTGTAAAGACTCAGCAGCCTTTCTAGAACTTCGTGATATCCCATTACCATTAGCTGGTAGCATGTCTATCCCTTGGAACACATGAAAACACATTGCACAGATAAAATAACCCCCAACATTCTTGGCATTTCAACAGTTTCCTAACAAATTAGGCAAATAAGAAAAATGTACACACATATATATATAAAATATAAACATATTTCTATATACACACTTTTTTTTTTTTTTTAAATTTTACAGCTAACCCCTATGGTCTCTAAATAAGTTTAAGGTAAAAACACAGGATGGCCACATAACTGTTTCAGAAAATGATAAACGAGCACATCTTGAGATAATAACTAATCACAGTGGCATTCTGCCATTACTGGTGAGCTGCTAATTAGTCAAAAAGAAATAAAACTTTCCTTATAGGCTAAAAACATAAGGAAAAATAAGCAATATTTAGAATTTTATGGTGAGGAAAACAGTATTAAGCATACCTCCATATAAGAAAATCACTCATATTAAAAACAAAAATCTCAGTATTCATTTAGTCCACTCAAGTAAGTATAACTGAGAGATGAGCATTTACTTTTCCAAAATGCATCATGAAAATGAATAGCATGAAGGAAGCGCAGACATTCTGCATATCCACTCCCTTATGCTGCTCCAGAACCATTAAAACCACATGAATTATTTTGTCAAACTGCTTAGGAAGTTTGGAGATGGTCTTAAAATAGTCATTTATCTCAAGCTTAGTATGAACAAGGCTACTTTATTCTCTTTAAACCTTAATTAGCGTACTTAAAATTTAAGTTGCGTTATCAAAGGTAATTAATCATAGTTTAGGGTGGGGTTTGTTTGAGCTTCAAATTGACTTACATTCTGCTGCTTGGTATAATCTTGTGCCCGTCTCTAAACCATGTCACTTGTGGTCTTGGATAGCTGAGGATGTGCAGGAAATTTAGAACTGCAGCTTGTCCTTCAGTCACTGTTTTTCTCTGGTTTGTGTCCATGAAATTTCCCATATCTACAAAGAAAAAAAATATACTAAGAATCCTGGAAGCTCTTGTCTCACTCTCCATTGCATTTCCTTGGCCACAGAAAGAAATAACTGTGTTTTACCATAGTCATTGACATTGCTATAATTAGTCAATACAACATGACAGATCATGAGACAATGCTGATTAACGCAGATCTGGGTGAGCAGTAAGGCATAAGGCAAAGGCAATGCTGCTTGCGCACACAAAAAGTGCATCTGTCAGCAGTACAAAACAGTCCAAGCGTTCCTTTTCAAATAACTGTGTTTTTAACTGAAAGTGACATTTTAATGGAGGAGATTTTGGTTTTTTGTTTTGTTTTTCTTTCTAAGTAAATCCTTGTGGCATATAAAATAAATTCTTGCGCAATGCAAGGGAATGCAAATGTTGTATATCATTTTATGAATTTTGATATTCTTCTTTCTATCCATAAGTACACAAATAGGCAGCTGCATCGCTTGCAGTGAAATCAATGTATAGTCAGATCTATGTGAGTAAGTCATTATACCCAAACGTGCATCAAAATAACAAGACTATAGTCATATTGGCAGCAATTAGTTCTTCTGGCACTATACTATGACTCAAACAGATCTTTGACATTTACAAAAGCATCAGTAGAATTAAACAGCCACTTTTAGCAAAAATATTAATAGAAGAAAGAAAACGACAAATGCAGAACCCTTGTCTCTGAAGGTTTCATTTCATAGAAAAGTTCACCTATCTATGGAGTCCTTGTTAAAAATTCAGTGAACATTTTTCTTATTTTTCTTTTGCTTTTTGTATCTTATTTCTATCCAATAACAGAGCTGTAGGCTCCTATTTATTCACCCTCCAAAGAACTTCTATACATTTTAATTTGCTTTAAACAAAGAAACTGATACGCACAACTATTCTAGTTTCTGCCATTGAATTCTTTTGGTTTGTTTTTTTTTAGGGACCACAGGGTTCTTTACAAGCTCTCTGGGGCAGAGGGATCCAAGGGACATGAAACACGTAAGTACACTACTAGGTCTGTAGATGGAAGGAGATTAGAAGAGAGAGAACAAAAGCAGGAATTAAGAACACATGGTATTTTAAAAGTTTAATTATCTTTGTGATTTTCAAGTTATTTATTCAGACATAATCAGCATTGTACTTCCTCTCTGTTGCTCCATATTTCTTACAAGTGTAATCATATCATCCACTTGAAGTTTCAAACAGTGTAGGTGGATCTAATTAACTTCACTGTCATATGGTTATTTCAGTCTTCACAACCAAGAGTTTTAAGCCCATTCTGTAACTAAGATTTACTCAGCAGTTTTCTTACAAATATCTGTTCCCATTCTATTAAGTCATACATTAGCATGCATGAAGAACATTTTTTTAAGCTATTTAACAAGTTCCCTGCTACTTCAGAGATCTAGGACAGGGAAAATACCTCAGATCCTTCTCAATCCACATTATTCTTGCACCTTACAACTTTTCACTATAAATCTTGAGTTTCTTGAAGTCTATCAGGAAGCATTCTCTATCCAGTGGAAAAAATAGTTCATTTCCTGTGAACTCTTCCGAGTTAAACATCTAATATACAGTTCCTTGTAACTCTTAATGACTGGATGAGTTTAGTAACCCCTTGGAACGCTACTTTCCCATACGTTTTCAGGAATAACAGATACTAAAATATGGTAAAATATCAAGTATTATATTATACCTACATACCTTAAAATAAAAAAAAATTTTGATTGAAAACGTTAAAATACAGCAAACAATCATGTGGTATCAGTAGCCACCCTGGGTAGAGGAGAAAGGATATTTAAAGTTTGTAGAACATCTGAATCTGTGCGAATAAAGTGCAAGTCTGACTGACAAGTTTCACAATAAAAGCAATATAGGTCACTATAGGATCAAGAGGAAAGATCTCCCAGGTCATATAAGATCTGCTTTGCTTTGTCTCAATGGCTTTATCAGTGAAAACAAATAAATAAATAAGCTGCTTAACTTAGAGACAGAAGTCTTAAGACAGCTTTTTAGCCTTGTTCAGCAGTGCAGAACTAGAAATTAAATTGGGGGGTGGGGGTGGATTTAAAAACAAAAAAGTAAAACAATTACACTTCTTTCTCTCCCAAGAACAACCAAACGCACACAAAAAGCCTAGAGAAATAAAGTACTTCACTGAAAATCTTTCCTTCACTCAGAAGGGAATAAAGCTGTCTTTTCAGGAGACAAAATTCCTGAGCAGCAGTATCAAGGTAAAGTATTCCCTGTGCCGCCTCCTTGCCATCACTCCCACAAGTACTTCCACAAGAACTGCTCCCTCTGCTACGCCAGTACAACTGCCTGTACAGCTGCGCAGGGAAGTAGATGGGGGGTGGGAATGAACAATTTTAACAAACACTAAACAATTTTTTTTTTTAAAGTATTGGAGAGGTTTCTCAGTCCACAGCTGCACAAACAAGTTTTCCAGCTCAGCCTAAAGGGATAGTGTGCTACATTACAGTACAAGAAGGGGAACAATTAGTGGGAAGGAGGAGAAAATGAGGACGTTTCTCTGGTACTGGTACCAAACTATTTGTCCCCTGAAACCATACCTGTAGATGCACCTCGAGGCATTCAGACTAACCTAATGGCACTCTGCAGCAGAAAGAAAAGCATCTAACCCTCACCTTCCCCTTTCCTTCCTGCTCCATCTTTCCCCCCTAACCTTGTTCAAGCCACCCCTGCCCCATTCACACCTGTGCTCACTTGCACCAGCTTTCACTAGATCCTCTGTGACCTGATATAACCCACTAAAGAGAAGTGGGTTATTCCGAGAAGAAAATTCCGAGAATTATTTCCAAGGGTCTGACACACATCAGAGCAAGTGCAAGATCACTGAGAGGAGCACGGAGCAAGGGCATAAGGGGTGGGAAAAGGCAGAGGAGAAAAACCCCATTCTGACAGCAGAGCACTTTTACATTAGCATCTCTGAAACAATTCCACTGAGAGATCGAACATCAAATTACTGATATTACAGACGTAGTCACATAATTTACTGTAATACAGTAAGTTGGTAAACATGGTACCAAAACTTGCATAGTATCACTTGCAACTGTTTTTATTTTAAAGCACAGAAAATTCCATGTAACATCCCTCCCAGTACAGTTAATAACTTGCATCAGTTCCTTGGAACTGGTTTTCTAATAATTCAATTTATCTAAATTCCACTTATCAGGTGACATTTACTACTACTGAATTTCCATTTATTGACCCTGAGGAACAGAAATTTGATCCATGTATCAGATTGCTAACATTCAGGATAGAAATCTCTCTCGTGCACTGTCAAATGTTGTGGGTTTTTGTTTGTTTTTGTTGTTTTGTTTTTGTTTGTTTGTTTCTGTTTTTTTTTTTTTTTTTGAAAAAAAACTACAGGCCTAATTTTATTATTATTTCCAAGCAAGTTATTTCGATTACATTTGCTAAATGTTAAACCAAAAAAAAAAAGAAAAATAGAATATAAAACCATTTCTTAGGCCACATTAATTAGCACTAAATCCTGAGAAAATCAATTTAACATTTCCAAATGGGAGTTAGATGTGACATTGGAATCCCATTCTGAAAAATTCTGCTCAGTCCAAACTGAAGAGGTACAAGCATTGGAATGTGTTGAGATGAGAGTTTTAGTGTTTGGTTAGCAAGGTTCTGGCTGTAAAACAACTACTTTTGTATCATGAAAACTATGACCTGAGATCTTCATAGAGCTGTCTCCACCATACGGTTTTCTTCCCGATTTTTCTCTCCTGTCTTCTGGGTTTTTACTTGTTTTTTTTTTTTTTTTTGATTATGTTGTGCTATATGGCCTCTGTTAATCCCTGCATATTGGAGGAAGGGCATAATAGTTTTCGCTCATCCTACAACTATCTCCACATCATCTCATTTTGATGGCTTTGAACAGTTCAAATCTTGCTCTAAAGACTTAATATTGCACCATTTTTAACTAGTTTCCCAGAAGAAAACTACAGTAAGTGTGAAACTTCTTGTAATGCAAAAATTTTTTTAAATTAATGTTATATCTAATACATTTTCAGACTAGCTGATTTTATTGGAATGTTGATTTTTTTTGTTACCCACAAAAAGAATCAGTTAGCTTATGAATGACAGAATAACTTCTATTCAAACCTACATGCCACTTGAACTTCAGATCTTCTTTGCAGCAATGCCCCCATCCTGTTTCGTACAACGCACTGATAAAAGCCAGCATCGGACCTCTGCAAAGCTGGGATGATGTACCTATAAGAAAAAAAATGCAAAATTACACCACACTTTTTCCTACATGCAGATTAATGCTACTTTATGTGGCATTTCTTATTGCACCTTTAACATTTTACACACTGTCTCACAGGCATACTGTATTTTTTCTTATGAATAACACTCATACATTCCCTGGTGTATGGCCACAATATTGTCTGTACTGTATCAAAGAAAAAATACTTGAAATGCGTAAAACACCTTTCTGTCTTGAGAACTACATTTGATAAATACTAATTAGTCCCCAGAATTTCTTTTCAAATATATACTCAGATGTTTTCCTTAGTTTCATCTATGCTCATTCATAAGGCAAAAATGCCTGGTATTTTATTCAGAGGTGGCAAGATACGACTGCCATCTAACTGGAGGCAGCAGAAAGCCTCACGAAAAACATCAAAGCTCTCCAGTGAAAAAGGGTGTTTACTATACTGTGCGACCAGTGTAACTCAAAAGCACTGGAAAAGACAGAGTGCACTGTACGTTGTGTTTGTGCTGCCTTTCAGTATACTTAAGTCACTTATTCCACTAATGCTCACCTTCCTCATTCAACTATATCTGATTACCTAAAGTGAAAATGAGCTGATAGGCACAGTTTTAATGTGAATAAAATACATGAATAATATAGATGATTCTGCATTAAACAAACATTAATCAAAGCACATATTCCCCCTGGTCACCTTCTGGAGATACTATAGTAGGATTAATGAAAGTCTTTATGAAAAGATAAGGAAAAATAATACTGCTGAATTTTAATCTTTGAAATTTAATTCCACTAAAAGAAAAGATCTCTTCCCATACTTGCATATACTATACACACCCACATGCTGAGCTAATATGCATACAGGATCAGACAGCATAAAAACAAAGGATATAGAAGAAATCTAGTTTAAGTGATAAATGAAGTCTATAATCACTGCATCATAATTACAATGAAAGATATTATAGAAAATAGGTCAAACAACCTAAAACAGTAAATAAAAAGAGTCCAACACCACCAACAAATTTCACCAATTTAGTATGATCCCTAGAAAACTTTGGCCTCCTAAGGATGCGTTATAGACAATCGTGTTGTCCGCCTGCCTGTGTGCCTAAGCTGACTCCTCCCGACCTGCTTTGGAGCAACCGGCAAATTCTTTTCAGGGATTACGATAATTTGTACCGGGAAGATAAGGGAGACTCAGAACAACGCTCTGTTTGGGAGTAGTAAACCAGACAATCAGCACATGAATACCTGCTGTCCGGTGAGCATATACAACTGAATTAGCCATGTTGCCTCATCCAATGAGTGTAGCATAGGAAATAGAAAAGAGGTGAAAATACAGGGCATAGGATAGAAATCAACACAACTGAAGGCTTCCTAAGTTCCTTCCAGAATAATTTCCTTCTCTGCCAGGCAGATAACTGCTGCAAAGCATCACTAGCCAAAAAATAATATTTAAAGATTCTGACAAATATTGACAATTCATTTTAACAGTTAATTTTACCACAGCTTATAGCTTAACAAGCTTTTCTTCCTCTCATAAAGACTTGGTATTGTACTTGGCTAACATTTATTCTTCTGCTTGTCTATTAAAAGGAGCCAAAACTAAAGGCTTCTTTCATTCCTATTCATCTGTACCAAGACAACAACGCAGAGTTAGTTTTTCTGCCATTAGGACAAAAAAAGTCAATTAGATCAGAAGTGTCCTACGTTGGTTTTCTTTTGTGACTTATTAATGTTTCAGCAGAAAACATTCTTAATATGTTGCCTCATGAAAAGAAAATCTTTTAGCAGAAATGCTTTTAAAAGTTTACAGTGAAAATCCCATTTATCTTGGAAATTCCAGCACAGCCCAAACCTACTGAGCTTCTCAGTGGACCTACCAGCTAGCACCGTGCAGGTAAGGCAAGCAAACGGGCACGTTCTGGAAGATGGGCTTGGAAATTGGATGATTTAGATTTTTTTTTTCTGGGTAACAGTGTAATGGGATACATGCAGATTGTTGAAGAAAAAAAGGCAAGAGCTTGAAAAATATTTTGGAATTGTGCTTTGTAAGATAAGAAGCAACAAGGAAGAAAGTAAGAAGACCTCTAATGGAAGAAGTAAAAGGAAACCAAAATGATTTGGCTGGTGCATTGCTCATGTTTGGGATAAGAGAGGGAAGAAAGCTAAATAAACTGGAATACATATATGATGCAGCCTTATCATATCGGGCCTTAAAAGAAAAGAGATGATTTGAGGCTGATACCAAGCTCCTCAGAGAACTAGTGAAGTGACTGTTCAGCACAAGAAACTGGTACTTGTGCCAACTTCTACTATTCAGAGCTCATTAGTTACTTGGTTTTTCAGAAGAATGTTCTACACAAGCTTCTGAAAAGGCTGCACCAGTTTCTAAACAGGAACACATTCTCAGTTCTTTTTCTAACCTAAATGTCAGAGAAAAAGCTAACTTGGACTTGGGGAAGAAAGTGGATTCAAGTGTTCTAGCTACAAATTTAATCACAACAGGATGTCTAACATCTAGAACAGCCTGACATAGGCTTACCATTTTTATATTTCAGATACACTTCATCTCACAGTAAAGTTGTTAATATAGCCCTGCAATTTGTATAGGAGTCTGAATTTTAATTGTTTTTTAATTAAAAAAATCCTATGTATAATCCAAAACTCTACTAAAATTAAAAGAACTAACAAATAAAAGTTAAAAAAATATAAGAGGACAGAATATATGTTTACATTATTTCAGACTAACTTGAAAATATCTACTTATCTCCTGCCCAGGTTTTATAATTTAATTTCTAGTTCTGTTTATAATTGTAAAGTCTTTACACATCTAATGTGTACAATTTAAAAAAATATGTACTTTTCTATTCACCCAGTCAAAATGCTGCTTATTGTGCTCTCCTTTCACCATTCTACATATTTTCTGTCAAGCAAAAATGGATGAAACAAAAATAGTGCTTTCTAAATTCTAACGAATTCTTCCATGAAATGAATTATATCAAATGCTACTGCAGGTTTTTGTTTGTTTTACAGTGACAACGCACTAGTTTGCTTTAATTTTGTCTGCTCTCTTTCAAGATAGAAGATCTTTCTATAGTCTAGATGCCAGGAGGCTACTTACAGCTTCTGGGGATCTGTGCAAGTGCTTTAGAAAATCAGATCAGATAGTTTATCTGTTTTGAATGGTACAGCCAAATAAAAACTGGTTGCTTAGAAAATTTCCACAGAAAGATGTAAAGCACCATGTATGAAAGAAACCTTCAAGGAAGTCTCCCAGAGCATAAAAACATGCTCCATCACTAACTGCAATGAGGCAGAGCTTAAGGATGAAGTGTTATCAAGCACCTAAGGAGGAATGCCAGTTAATGCTTCCTTAAAACTTTCCAATGTTTCATTCCTAATTTAAAATTTACACAATTTTAATTTCAAAAGCTCTAAAAGTTAAAAGCAAGCTTATAGGTTATAGGTTATTGATAGCCCCGATTGTGAAGGCAGAATTAAAACCAAAGATGTTTTACTAGATAATCGCATAACTTATTATCTTTTCAAACTTTTTAACAAGGAGCTTATACATCAAATGATATAACTTTTTTTTGTACATGATAAAATTAAAATGTGCTCATTGTTAAAAACACAAATATAATAATGAGATACTCTTAAAAATTTGCAAGGAAGGTGTACTACTGCTTAGATATAACCTTGGTTTCTTAAGCTCAATTAAATTAATATCCTCAAGCCACAAATGCAAATACAGAAGACACGTTTGGTCCAGAACTTAACCCCAAAGAAAAAAAAATTGAAGAAAGTCACTGCCTGAACTTTGAGTACACAACTTATAGACACAAACAAAACTGCTACTTCTGTCAGCAATATTGATTTGTTTTCATTACATGCATCTCAGATCACAAAATTTACAGGGTTGTTTTATAAATTCTTAATACAAACTAGTGCATGCAGAGTCACTATAAAAGCCAGGCTGCGTGCATAATCATCATTTACAAAGAAAAGCTGTTCATTCAGGGTCACCAATGTCAAAATGCAAAGACTCCAATTAGTTCTTTACTCACTTGGTGTGTTATAACAAGCTTTGAATATTTTCAGCCTGTTAAAATACAGACATTACTTTAACTAAGATACACTAAGTAACTACTGAAAATCTTCGATTGATGATTCAACTTGTAGCAGAAGCTGCTTACGCAGGAAAGATTCTTGCATTTAAACAGAATATTTACCTAAGTGAGCCACAGAACGAACTATTACAGGGTCAAAGTTTAACTTTTGCAACCGGAATTTTTATGTCTAAGCATATTCTTTCTTTGCTTTCATTTATCCTAATGCACCTACGCCATATAATCTTCCTTGGAAGCTTAAAGCTTTGCATTGCGATAGAATCAAGATCCTGTTTGGCTATTCTCTGACTGCAGTAAAGAACTATAAATTAGTAGTAGGGCTGCAACATCTAAATTAATGTTTTCTGTCAATGATATTTTATTATTATAAATTTGTAGTTTCTAATCTTTTTAATCACCTCTGTAGCAGATGTTGTAATTACAAATGGAAAAGAACAAAAAATGGAAAATGAATAAATATAGCTTGTAGCATGACCTGACGTTCACCAGTGAAGTCCAATGATGAGAAACAAGGTACTTATATTCAGATACATACACATACAGCTTAGGAAGGGTGTTCCAACACACTGATTCTAACTTATACTGCAATACACAGTAAAATTAAAATTTTGGATTTTAGTGAGTTTTTAGGGATGTACACTTATGTAATAAGTACCACGGCACTCTGATCTTAGTTTCAAAGTGCCATACATTATTATTTAGATTTTTTCTGCTACCATGAAATGTGTCCCAGTGACTAGCACACCCACAAAGCTCGAGTTCTAGTCTTTGCTTTTTGTTATTACTCCACCATCACGTCTTGCCCTCCCACACAGTTTCTTTGTTACTTTCTCAGCATTTTACAAGGATAGGATCTGTTGTCAGCTCCTTCTACCAAGAAACTGCAATGGACTCTGCTACTGTTGATCAAAACAACAGTGGCATTTATCCCAAGCGATATTCAAATGTTCTGTGATTAATTGGGCTATTAGAGATTTTTTTTGTTTTCTAAGAAGTTTTCGCAAATCCCTTCTATAAATTGAACACCACCTCATTGTGTATGGCTTATTTTGAGGCATCAGCGTCTCAAGGTTTGAAAACAGCAACCATTAATTGATGCAATTATTCAGGACTAAGTTGTCTCAACTAAATCAAGTCTAATTTTTAGGGAAGTTCAGATGGAACTATACATTTGCTTGAAAACACAGTTGCTGAATATTTTATGTGCTAAATGACCCCCAAACACTTTTAAATGCTGTTGAAGGGATTTTTTTGCTACTGTTCTGTAAATGTAAATAATATGGAAAATAGAACTAATATTGCATTATGATTTTGAAAATCTTTAAGAAAATTAATTATGGACTACCTCGTGTAACAACATAGAACTTTATATCATTATCCACACTCTTGTACTAATCTATACTGTAATTTCTTTTTATAGTGGTAGAACAGAACTTTTCCCTACCTTCTGCAATTATATGGCTTATATGCAGTATTTAGCTTGCTTTGTTAAAGACAAATATTATTACTAGGGGTCTGTCTCATACCTGCCCCTTATAACTTCTGAATTCACTGGCTGATTTCAACAAAATTTGAAAGAAGCACAGAAGCTGCATAAGTATTAGATTTCTATAACGTTATGGAAATCAGCAATTGCATAGGGGAGACCCAGTTAACGCTCCCACTAAGGAAAAGGCAGACAAAACTTGGCTCTTCTACACTTTGATGTTTGGCCAGCCATCTGCTGCCTATCAACAAAAAGGTAGCTCAGATTAGCCACAGTATGCTTTTGCTCTTGCCTGATGGGATGTGTTGAAGAAACAGGAGGGAGTCAATGAGGTCCAGGGAGCAAAGTGCATTATCACAAAAGAAAAGTTTCTTAAACTCTAAGATTTTCACCTTCTCAGAAGTGAAACTGGAAATTACATAGAGTTTAAGATATAGAAATAAAAGAATGCGGTCTAATTAAAAAGAACAGTCCCATTGAACTTAGTCCTTTTCAAGGATGGTTAGCATATCACATGCAACATTTAGCCAATGCTTGCTGTGCTTTCAGCATGCTATACTTTGTCTACAAGGTAGAGAAACAAGGTTTCTAGAGTAGCAGACAAACATGAAGTAACAAACTTTCTTTTGATTCTGAACCAAAAAATTCTGATTTTTAATCGCACTCTCTAAACAAAAGCGTCAAGGAATATGCCTGCTCTTCACTACAACTATATACAAATTTTCATCTCCAGCAAAAAGCATTTTTGGTACTTAAAAGATTCTATGTTAGAACCTTTATTTTGGAGTGTTAAATATTGTTTTTAGCAAAGGAAATTCTCTCAGATCTTATCCATTTACAATAAATGGTCTTCATGATAAAAAGCCATTATCAATGTATCAGTATTTACAAAGGTGCTTTTAAGGCATTGTGGGTTTTTTTGTTCATTTATTTACAATCGCACAGAGAAGGCTATTATATGGCTTTTATTTACTTATATTCACTGGAGTAGGCGGTTATTTCACTGTCATTGCGTAACCACTTAAATTCCAAGGGCCAGCTGCCTTCAGCAAGGCATGTAAGTACAAGTCGATTTCCTTCCAAGTGTATCTGGGGCAAGCCTGGTTCTGTCTTGAAGTACGGTGCAACATCATCTGAAACAGAGACAAAATACTTCTGTAAGTTGAGTACAGTATAAGACACCAATATTTAGCTCATTTCTTCTCAAAACGAGCAATATAAGAGGCAACGTGTCTCAGTAGTTAAGGCTTATACCATTATATTTGTAACTAAGCTTTCTAAGCTAAAAAAAAGCCATCATTCACAAATGTATAAGATCTTGATAACCTCAGTTCTCGGTACATATTTAGAAGGGAAGCGCCCACTCAGACAAGTTTTCGTCGGTGTTTAGTACTTTGACATGAGATACTTCAGCATTGTCTACCGTGGCAGGCAGCAAATAGCCCTATCAGCTTCCCCCCTCTCCCCCTTCCTCTGTGAGGATTAAATCCACTCAAAACTTTTCTTTTTTCCTAATAGAAACCAGAAGAGTTGATTATGATTATCACAGTAGGAGAAGTCTCGGGGTAAAGGAAGAATTTGGATAGAAAAAAGAGTTTAGAGCAAAAGACCTCAAAGAATTGCAAGATTAACGTGTTTTTCAATGTTATTGCTAACCAAAATGCATTAAATTTTGTTATCCAAAACCACTAACAGATTTTGAATTAGGGTACTTTAACAATGTTCAAGGGTCACACGTAGTCTCCAACTCTTTCCCTCCTATGGATCACAAATGTTCAAAATACTCCAAGCAGCAAAATTCTCATGTGCTAAATTGCCGCACCTCCACTAAAATGCAGATTTATTACAATTCTGCACCTGCTGGAGACCCACCCCTTAGTCAGCTCTGGAAGTTCGAAGTTTTCATACTTCACACCTCAAATTTCTGCTTGTAACTGTCAGAATCATAGATTGTTGATTTAAAAGTTTACAAATACCTTCTGTCATCAAAGGAAGGTGTGTGCACGTGCATAAAAACACACAAATGTTACATTCAAAGTCAGAGATTTAATGCAAAATATGGAACAATATTACAGGTTGCCCAGAGAGGCTGTGGAGTCCCCCTCCTTGGAGATCTTCAAAAGCTGCCTAGACATGGTCCTGGGCAGCCTGCTCTGGGTGGCCCTGCTGGGCCAGGGGACAGACGAGATGGACCCAGAGGTCCCTGCCCACCTCAGCCATTCAGCGAGTGTTTAAGAGGCAGCAGCAATCTCACAGACTGACTGCTTTATGTACAATTTTATGTATCTGCTCTATCATGTGAATGCCCCAAAGTTCATTGGAGCAGCTGTTAGCAGACAGGCTAAGGTATGTTAAACTTGTCCACTTTAGCGTTAATTCACAGATAAACTAGATTTCACGATATTTGCTAGTTAAACCTTAGAAATTAAAGTGTTGAAGCTGAACAGTATTGCAAAACTTTGGTTACAATCATGACTTAAAAACAGGATCTGCTAATATCATTAAAAATTACTCTTTCCTGTATGTTGGGATTGCCTAAAGATTCATAGAATGTTTTCTCAGATTTTAATACTTACAAATATCTATAATATAGACTAGCACCTCTCCCACCCTCATACTTAATTTTTACGTTTGTAAAGGAGAAAAATCCTTTTATTGTGCAGGACCAAACAACACTAAGTGTATAAAATCAAATGCTATCCTAGAAGTAAGAAGAAAAAAATTAGCTTTCTGGAGGTAATTTAAAGTAATTTAAAACAAACAAGACCTGCCAATTGCATGCAAATCATCTAAACTGTCCTCAGTGAAGAAACAACAACGTTTATTAAACCATCATAACTAGCCCCATCAACGAGGTTCAAATCCAGGCAAGGAGGACATTTTCTTACTGCGCTTAGCTCTCTAGGCAGCCGAATTTCCCAAAGCTAACCTTCCTTTACAAAACTTATTTTAGATTATTTAGGTATTTTTCTACTTGCTATTTAAAGAGCTTCAGCTATCTTTTGCAGTTTATGAGGAAGTGACCTCGTATTATTGAAGTCTGCCTGACATTTTTGAATCCACAGGTCCCATATTGTAATCTTTCACTAGTTGACAGGCACCAGCCAGCAACCACACACGCTAGGGAAGAAGGAACTGACAGCAAGGGGGGGCTTGCAAGGTGCCCTGCTGTCCCACAAGGACTGGCGCTGAGGCAGGCACGTAGCTCGGCCTGGTGACATCAGCCTTGCTACGCTCTTCCCTGTCACTATGCCTTTTAGCAGGGAATTTTTTATTATTTAGCAGACCACTCGGCAGCACAGACACATTATTAGCCTAATGATGTAGTCCTCAGGTAGCAGCTGCACTTCAGCTGACCATGGTCAAGGAGTGACATGGTGACTGTCACTCAGCTACTTGCTACAGCTGGCTATCCAGCTGCACATCAGCCGCATACACATTTGATGACTTGCAAAGATAAATTGTCTCACAAGTTAAGAAATTAACTTCAGAAAAAGAGTTACTTCTGTAGAAAAAAGCATAACATCTTAAAGCAATACTTTTAAACTATTACATACCAAATCTGACTGTAACACACCTAACGAAATGAATTAAAGAGGCAATGTCCTTTTCAGATCTGTAGCATTTTAAACAAATTATCTTTCAAACAAATTGCTAATGCAGATCCCTAATATTTTCTTTAAACAGGATATACAGGAAACTATGAAAATTGAACATGAGAGAATAGAAACAGTTCCAAAATGGCAGATATTCCCAGACTAACCAGAGATGTTTTGTGCACTTCTCCACTATAAGTGAGATGAAATTCTGCAAAGCTTTTTTTATTAACTGTAAATATATTTTTTATACTTTGTCTCAGCTCTCATGTTTTCCTAGCTAGTGAAATCAACCAATATTTTAAAACTTTATAATGAAAAAATTAACTTGACAATGTTAGTATGAAAGTCATTTCAGCCAGAGCAAAATGCAAGTTTTATCCTGTTTTTGTTTGTTTTTTAAACAGACATCATTGTAATATTGTACATAATCATTACTGGAAACATTTATAGGCCTTTTTTAGTCCCTAAATACAATTTTTACATAGAAATTTCTAAACAAGGAACTGTTTAATCTTTTCAGAAGTTTAAGGTATACTTTTGGGAGTCTCCCAAGGGAGTTGAGACAGACTTAACCATATACTGGCAAGATGAAAGGTGCCAGGCTTCCTTGTGGAGATGAAAAGACAGTGGCACGGTTGTGCTCGTATTTAGGGGAAGGGGTTGTAACAGCAGTTTCTACAAGTCCTACAGTACAGAGTCCAACTGCTGACTTGGAGTGATTAGCACTGAGTTTGCTGCAAACAATTATATTCACCTGCTAGTATAGCGAGGCTCATGAAATGAGCTCATTAAATTATTCTTTCCTGAAGAAAGTTGAAACATTCAGTGAGATGAATGAAACTGGTAACTGCACTATAAACCTCTACCAAAGTAACTTGTTGATCCTCTTTTCCAGCAATTTCAAGAACCAAACAGCATAGCATCTTTCATTATATCACTCAAAATTATCCACTTACTCCTTTCAGTTTATATTTTTCCAAGAACAAATGATTTACTTGGAAGACAGACTGCTGCCCACAGCTCTGTCATGCAGTCCTGCCTCCCCTGCTCAAATGATTCCAAGCCAGTGATGCTGCAAACCCACTCAGAGCTTTCTCCCATTTAAAATACCACAATCAAGCTGGTATTACATGAAAACGGTTCTCAAAATTCAATCCGATTCTGTTAGAACCTAAAATTTAATAGACCTACGGGAATATTTTGATAAAGAATATGGCATGCTTTATAAATTACCCCAGCTCCCTCGAAGATTTACTTAAAGCCTTGAAGTAATTTTATCTTCTAATCTTTCACTCATGACTTTCTCATCAATCACATACCATCAGTTTATCAAATTCAATTATGTAATCAGAGCTCACTAAATATTCACTGAAAGCAGAAATGAAAATAAAATACTGGGCAAGGATTCCATGAAGAAATGTGGCAGTAAAGGTCTGACGACTTTGGCATTTCTACAGCACTGTGCTGCTCACACCTCAGACAGAAGATCAAAACGGTGTCACGCTAAGTATTATGCTCTTTAAGCTGTAAGGATAAGCAGAATTTTAAACTGGACCTACAAGGACAAGTTTAGTTGTTATAGAGCATCACAGGGAAACAGGAAAAGTAGCAGGAAAAATGAAAGCCATTTCAGAAAGAAAACTGTAGGAAAGGAGGAACTGGCTATGAGATGGAAGACAAGTGCATCATTTAATAGGCATAAGATACTTGGACTTCATTAATTAAATATAGGAAGGTCTCACTTAATCCTAACCTTGGCCAATCAGTGGTGTAGAAGACATAAGAGCACCTCTTAACTTTCATTCTCTTGAAAGATGGAGCAAAAAGATAAGAAAAAGCATATCTGAGTCCTAGAAACAGGAGTAAGAAAATAATGGAATTAGGGCTCTTAGCTGAAGAGTTTTATGCCTACAAAAAGGCAAGCATTGATGCTATATGCTGTTGCTTTCCTCTGAATACTACATGGGTTAACACTTCCAGACTCTCTGACTCTTCAGCTATGCTGATTTAAAAATAAAAAATAAATTGTCTGAGTTGCAAGGAGGAGTGAAAGGATAAGGTATCTATCTGGCATGCACATACAGCTTCTGCAATTTTTCATTAGGTCTGCTTACCTAATCCTGACTAGTATCCTTAAAAAGGATGCTGCAGATTTATTTTCATGGAAATCTTAAAAAAAACAGGACTGAATGTCGAAATTATCTAGATGTTTGCTCTAAAACCTGTTTGCCTTGCTTTTGTGCATCATTAAACAGAAAGTTACATTATACTGCCAGGCTAGCCTATTTGCTTTCCTTAGTACATGCAAAGCTTAGATGGATTTTATCTCAAAATATATTTTCAAGACCTAATTCAACAATGCACAATACACTTCTGTTTGGATTAATGCTGACATTTAAATAGACAAAAATTTTGCTGTATGTAATTGTTACCTACCTTGGGCTTCTCCCCAGCCCTAGCAGACGAAGTGCATCATAAGAGCTGAGAGCTCTCTCATATTCTATTCTCCCTGAAAACCGTGTTCGGGCACAAGCTTACAAATAAAATCTGTAAGAGGAGAAGGCAGTCTGACTGTACAGCCTTGTACTGAACGGAAACAAAAGTGAGTTGCTACTCATTAGTTAGCTAAGGGAACCTAAGGATAGCGTGAGGACAACATGGCTTCAGAAACTGAGTACCACCATCTCAAGGACCTCAAACACACCCTCCAATAAACACATAGCAAGTTTTGGCTAATGATTCTTAGCCCTCTAAGAGATTAGATTTTTACTATACATAAACCAAAGTCAGATTAAATACATCTTTCAGTTACTACAGGGTATCAAGGAATCTTGAAAGCCATCCTGCAAGTCCTATCCCTCAGAAATCCATATATTTTAATTAAAGATGCAATTTGATCTTGAACACCTCTATCCTACTGAGAAAAAGGAAGTTACCAGACTCCAGAGAAGTACCACACCATCTTCACCAGTGAAAAGCACTGCCGCTACCCTGTTAAAGCCTCAGTAATTTTTTCTCTAGAATCACGAGCCCCAACAGTTGCATGTAGAAATTGCATGCTCGTATCCTGAGAAAGTCTGTTACTACAGTTCTGAAGACACTCAGAGGAACATTGTGGTGAGTGCAGAGAACAGGTTAACAGATCCTCACTGCCATTACTATTTGTCTTTGTTATTTATTTATATATATATACCCTTAAATCATTTTAGATGAGCCAGTATTGAATATTATAAGTAGATTAACCTGTTCGTAAATCAAGCCAGAGCAAATACAGCTCAGTCACTAATAAATGCCATTCTAGCATCTCTTTCCATCACTCAGTTTACCCAACAGCTGATATTGAAAGCAGATCTTGACTCTGATATTTTTCAATAAAACTTAGCAAGAAAACAATTGGTTTATTGAAGAACACACCTATATTGATTGCACTTTATTAGAACCTAGTCAAAGCATGATGCCCATCACCCTTTTTCATATGCGTGTCTAAAGCTATGATCAACTGACACAGAAAAATAAAGATAATGTCACTGAGGAATTTTCCAGGAAAATGAGACTACAAAAACTACATACAGAGGCTGAATGATGAGTCCAGAAGAAGAGCAATGACACAGAAATTCATTTGCGCCCACTGTTCGTAAGGAAAAAAGATGTGAGCCATCTTCAGGTAGGTTGATGACAATCACCACAAAAAGAACATTTTAGAAGATCTGTCGTGGGGATTAAATACAGAAGAACAGTACAATTGAAAAGGAAACTAGAAGCAGGAAGCTCAAACTGAAGACACAAGGAATCTTTTCAGTGATCCAATATAAGTATATAGGTGCAAATATGGGCAGCCAAATCCCATCAAAAAGATTAAAGTTCAGCTGTGACACTGATAAGTCAATGCTTCAGAGTGCACACAATTGAGCACGAGCTGCTCTGTACTGACTGACAGCTGATAACTAACCTTCTGGGGAATCACAGCCACTTTCTTCTTTCATTCATGACTTGGACCTGCAAAAGATTTTTCTCTTTTCCAACATATCCTAATTCCTTACGTGCACGCATGCACTAGCCCTGGATGCAAGTTGTATTCTCTGATGGAAATGAACTTTGATAGTCTATATGGCATAAGTATTTGCAAAAATTACACAGTAAATCTTGGAAAATGTACCAGGAAGTCAAACTGAACCCAGATATATTTGAGTCAATCTTCTTTTCATTTCAAACCTTCTAAAATGCATTGGTGAAATGCTGTGAAAGTTAGTGTATGATCTATTCATAAACTGTCAGCAATGTCAAACATACATTAGAGCGTTGAGTCACTTCAATCGCATTGATTTTCAGGAAGGCTATTCTACCCAAAATATTGGATATTTGAGATTCAGATTTTCTTGGTTGGAAGTATGACATAAATCACTAAGAACAACAATTAAATTAAAATTGCATTTCAC
Organism: Chauna torquata; assembly: GCA_013399475.1. Lineage (NCBI taxonomy): Eukaryota > Metazoa > Chordata > Aves > Anseriformes > Anhimidae > Chauna > Chauna torquata. The sequence continues at coordinate 55,253 of VXAL01018775.1, forward strand.
TACCTCCTGCTAAGTCTGGATTTGAAAGGACTGATGCAGCATAGCGAATATTTCATTAAAAGATCAGGTTATTTTTCTAGTATACTGCCATGATTCAGAATTTTCACACAATGGTACAAAACATTCCCTTGAAGGGGATTTCCCAAACTTTTATCAGAGGCAACATATGATTTCATATTGGAATAATACCGAAGCATCTGTATTTAAGTCAGTCGTCATCTTCCTCAATTTAATAAAGTCAACTAAATGAGCCCATTTTTTTCTCCTATAAACAAGAAAGATAACCTGCTTGTTGGACATGTCTCCCATATTCTCTAAATGCAAGTACAATAACAGCTGAGGTTGATCGATGGTGCTTTTAAAGGTTTAATTGGGGATGGAATTAAATTGTTTCAGGACTCAGCAAGTTCTGTGAGGAAACCTGCATATTTCTAGAAGAAGTGACGTTTATTTCTTTTAAATGTACAGTCAATGGAAGACAAAATTTCAATAGGTAACTTTTCATCTTGAATAGGTCAAATAACTAATTGGCTTGTCAGTTACTGGATAATTGCCAATCATTTGTTTGATTTGGATGGAAGAAATATTGAACTTAAGATTACATACCTGTTGCACACTATCTCAAGAGGAAAACTAAACATTCTGTAACGTACAGATATGCTTACTCTTCAACAGTTCAGTAGAATAGGAGTCCCAAGTGACAAGGATAAGTGTTTCACACTGATAGGTAGATTTAATTTAAAACTTACTTTAAAAAAATAAATTAAAAAAAAANAGTTCTCTATTTTAGAATTACCCAAATGGCACTGCAAATTCCATTTTGCTTTCAAGTTCCTCATTTCTTAATGCAAACAGACCAAATGTTTTTTCCAAATCTTGACTAATACACAGTATTGTTTACAAGAACAAACAACACAATTCATTCCCTTAGAAACTTAAGCAGTGCTACGATACACATCACAAAACGCATTGCTATAGGAAAACCTGCCTTAACATTTCAACCTTTCCACCTTAAGGCAGAAACATTTCAATGTTTTATCTTTTTGCCTTTTTCCATTTTTCCCTACAAACTGCTTAAAAAACTACAAAAATAGCTCAGCATAACATGCAAATAAGACAAAAACCAGAGCAGTTTTTTGAAGATTAAAAGAAGAAAATCCTATAATCACCTGTTGCCTAAAAAACCTTAAACATAACCTGTTGCGTTCATAAAATCTACTCCCTAACACTGTCATCTGTTTAAAGAGCATCCTTTCAAACACTACAGATTTCTTGAAGATTTCTCGTCCCTTTTGAAGAAATGATTTCTTGAGACTTGCAGCGTTTTAGCAGAAACATTGAGAACAGGACTGAGAGGAGGAGCGCCCACAGAAGCACAAAAGTGACACCTGGATTCTGGCAGAAAACACAGTGGTCAGTAACATCATTCTGTTTAAAATTCCACATGAAATGCTCTTGGTTATCCCCAGTGAGAAAAATTTTCCCACATGCAATTGTACCATTTTTTTCTTAAAATCAATTTCTTTAGCAGACCAGATGAAAAAAAAGAATGAGCTGATATCATTTCAACTGAGCCTGAAGCAGATCCTGATACATTTACCAAAAGTCCTGATATGGTTTCTTTCCCAGTCTAATTTCTACATCTCACATTTCAGTTTCTTTCTGATCTTCTGTAATACTTCAGAAGAGTCAGGGCAAGGGGAAAAAAAAGTTTATTGTATCAGAAGGCAATAACAGCAGATATGCCATGAATTCATGAAACTGACTTGCAAAATTAAAAAAATCAAGAAGCTACAGGTGATGTTCTTAAACTACGTTTAGTGTAATTCATCCTCAAAAGAGACTGCAGAATTATTCTTGGAAATATTCACAAGCGTATCTCAGTTGCAAAGTTTCTGAGAAGAAAAAGCACGTCAGTGCACAAAGCAGGTAAATAAATGAAAACCCATTAAGTATCAAAACCAAACAAAAAACCTCCAAAAGAAGTCTACAACCTCTGTAGGCTGAATTTAGCACCAAAGCATAGCCTCCATTCTTTTTATACTCTCTTAATATTTAGTGATGTTTACAGAGACTCGAGGAGCTCCCAAGGAAATTAGTTGTTACAGTTTAAATCTCAGCACACAGCAGGTGGAAGGCAAAGACCGCCTTACAGAAAAAGAAGCTAAATATTGCAGGATTTCCTTCATTATCTAACTGCAAAGGAAGCTACCGTTGCCACTACACAATCTACAACCTCCAGCCATGGTAGGGCCAGCTCCAATCACACTGGTATCTATCTGTGTAGATCCACTAAATACTCCAACAGACACCAGGATGGAACCTTACAGACAAATTAACAGGTAAGAATGAATCGTAAGTGTGCTTTCCACAACTTTGTCCTAAGATACATTCTCAGCTGGCTATTTTGTAGAAGATGAATTAAATCAAAAAGGCCAACAGCATACGAGTGTCTTGAAGTACCGGAACAGAAACACTACTGCAGCAGCAGGAAACAATGGCACAGCAAAGGCACTGCCAGACATGAAAAGCGTGTAAGGTCACCTATTTATTATTTCAAGGACAAAATTGTTTCTAAATAGCAAAGAGACTATGAATAACCATAAAAGATATAAACACATCCCTTTTGATGAAGGGGATTGAATGGGAAATGATTCATGTACAAACCTTTGTTAAAACACAACACCCACTCCTTACTGCTATTATTATTTTGTTTACATGTAGCTTGTAATTTTCTTTTTTGCCCTTTAAACTTGAAAATGTAAATAGGCTTGTAAATTGGATAAGGCCTGCCTCAACGAACTCAATTCAAAGGACCTCAGTGGTGCTATTGAATTCAAGGGTGGTAAGCACACGATCACATGCCACACCAAACAGACGCAGGACTGTTCATATCCTTATGTGATGCTGAATTAGGGCAAAAATGTAATCAAAGCACAGTCCAGAGTTCACAGAACTCAATTCAAGTACTCCCATCATCTTAAGCAAACTCTGCAACAGGCACCTGATTAGTGCTCGAGTCAGGACCAACAGTGCGTAGTGATCCTGGCAGAGCTCTAAGCATCTCAGATCACAAGTTGTGCGGAAAACTGGAGAATACCTTGTAGCACGCAAACAGCGAGATGCAGCTTTGCGTACTTTCATGAAGGGGAGCAGGCACCAATTAAAGGCTCTTTGAAAACCTGGCATAAATTGGCTACCTTAATTTTCCCTAATACCATCCCTTATTTCTCCACCTTTTACGCTAAATCCTTTCAGAACTATCCAAGTGGAATCCTTTCACCACCTCAGGGATAATACACGTATCTAGAGACTACGGAATTATTTTCAACAATACTGACGAAACATGTAATTTCTCCTTGTCAGAAGTTGGAAGAAACATATCACTGTTCTTGAAAATGTAACTCAGCTTGACATATCTGAAGGCAAAAAAAGCAGTTAGTTTATTAATCTGGATATTTTATTTAATTTTCTTTGGGTTATAAATAAGCAGCAAGTTAATACTGTTTTCAGCTTTTGACAGTTCTAATGTTAATTACATGTACTGGATTTTATAAATCAATACTTCTTACATAACGTGTTATTAACTTGCCAAGCGTAGCAATAGATCAATGCATTTACTGTTCCTGCTAACATTGATGGATGACATACATCAAAAGGATATGTAAAGGAAAAATAAAAGATTTATTTGTAAGTCAGACAGGGTTAAAACCCAGTTAGGCAGAGAGGGAATTTAAACAGTGTTTTGAAAATAATGTCATAACTTTATTAAGGTTGGAGAGGATGTAAAAGTAATAAATTGTGCCTCCCAAACGTTAAGTGTAGATATATAATTTTTTTTTTTTTTTTTTAACTAAAATACCATATTCCTGTGTTCAGTACACCATACCTCTATTTAAACATACTACTAGGTGAAAGCATAGTTGATAATTACTATTGGTGAACACACTACAGTCAATCTGCTTAAAATTTTAAAGGACATACAAGTAGGATTTAGGTTGTAAATCTACTTTAAAGACTTCTTGTAGTTCATGGTGCAATGAATGCAAAGAAGCCACTATGTTCAAAATCATTCTAAGAGCTAGTGTGAATGTACCCAAACATCTTGAAGGAATATACAGCTCAGTGTTATTAAGATTCCTTATTTATTTGTACCATTTGTAAAGAAAACATTAAGTATGTTAAAATTACTAAGTACCATAGAACTAAAAGCTATCATTATGTAACAACAGCAAATCAATAAAATATTAAAAACCATTACCAGAAGTGTGTGGATATACGCAGAGTGTATGACTACGTACTGAACTAGGAGGAAAATTTGTTTTTCTTCTAGCACGAAGAGATTTTTTTTTTCAGGACAGAAGTAATAACTACTCAATACGTTACGTCCAAATCACAGAACAGAGGAAAATGTCCCTTTACATAAAATACTATCAAAAGCTCCTCCTGATAACTTATGATTTTTAAAGTTACAAAAGGTTAAGGAATGTAAACATGAAGTGTTGCCCTTTAGAACTAATTCTTGCCTTCATTATATTTTCATGCAATTTATCGGACTAGAAATAAAGACAGCTGCATTATATCTGCACTATATCACCACATCATTAAATTAAGCACAAGCAGGCTCTACGCCATCAGATCTATCACTCTAGACAACAGTCACGAGAAACAACAAGCGATGACTACCACCTACTAGTCGTGTCAGTACGTTTGTGAACTAATTAACGAAAAGGAACAACTGAAAAAAGAGTGGAGAGTCAAAGAAAAAAGAGCACTTAGAAACTTTTCCACAAACCAGGTTGGAAAGATTAAACCATTTTTTAAAATTTTATTTTAAAGCAAAATAAATGAAACCATTTAGTCTACTAGCCAAGGCTCGTCTTGGAGGACACTGTAGTATCTCTAAGGAAACTGTCAATTAATGCAAGAAAAGTCAGGAGATAGTCCTCACAGTTTGAGTATTTTGTCTTAAATAATCTGACAAAAGATTTCCCTTCACAAAAAATCATTCTTCTAAAGTGTTAAAATTAGCATTGGTATAAAAGAGAGCATGGATCAACTGCTTTTGGTAAAGCTCGGTTTAGTAAGGTTAGCAGAATTCTGTGCAAGCCCCCTGTCACAGCAGAGAGATGAGAAAATCTTATTCCAGTGAAATGTGACAGTTCTGCACACTCCGGCTTTCTGTCCACCTTGAAGCTACGAGTCAGAAGATGGAAGAGCCCGTGAGTGACCAGCTTAAAGATGTAACCAAGACTTCCTTGCAGAAATACAACGTGAAGCTTGGTCACATCTTATTGGTGCATACAAGTTGCCAAGGAAGAAAGAGACCACCACATTCCTATGTTACACTAATTAAACGATATCATAAACCTGCTCTCATTTAACCCAACTCAGAAGCACTTAGTCATTTCTAGTGGAGCCTAGCCAACTAAATACCGATAGCCTTGAGAAATCCTGCTTAACAGCATTAAACAAATGAAGGGCACAGCCATACTCTTTGCTTTGAACCTAGACCTCTTAACAACACTGAAGGCATATTTAAGAGGAATATGGAATAAGCCTAAATCTTGATTCATGAAAAACTCCTGCATCCTGTAACAGGTAAGCCCTGGGTGGGTTTACACATTCTATGAAACCGCTCGCTGGGGGAAACAGTCTGCTGCCTTAATTCTCTGCAGGATTTCACAAGTCCCTCCAGTCGTGTTTCTGCTGCATACACTCCCATACACCACCCCACTGACAATTTAGAAACTGTACCAGATGGATGTATAACCCAAAACAGTGTTGTTTGTTAAATCTAAAAGCTACTAATCAAAATAATTTCCTTTATTAAGCTCTGTGGGAGAAAGGAACAAATATAGTTGCTGTAGTGCACACGCTTGCTGGGAGTGCATCATAGTACAATACAGACTGAGGTTATTTGCACCAGGCTCCACCAGAGAAAAGTCTTGATAGCAGAAATGTTCTTCCTAAAAAAGCAGATTTTTGCTGGACAAAGAAAGCAGGAAAGGGCATCTAAATGCTTTCCTTGAGTAGATAAGGCATGTTGTTCTTTTTTTCTCCCCACAGAGGAAATAATTACATTCTTTGAAAGGACTCACAACTTCAGTTATTTTTAAACAAAGAGCAGTTCTGTGCCTAACATGAGCACTAACTTGTGTTACGAAAACAATAGGTGAGACCAGATCAACAACAGTAACTTCAGCTTTCACCAGACACCTAATGCCAACCCAGCTGGAAAACAACCTGGGCTACTTGAGGTTTAAGATTCATAAATAACATTTACTGCTCTCCTTCTTCTGACTCTGTAGTTCCTCACATATTTAGATGTGGGGCTAAAAAAATATCAGTGTAAACTTTCTATAAACTTTTTTCCAACCTAAAATTTTTACAATGAACTCATTTATGTAAAATAGATATGAAAACGTTCCAATTTTAACAACAGAAAAAACTTGTACAAGCAAATTGAAGAAACAGTCCTCCAGAAATACCTGGAAAATGGTTTTCTTAAATGTCAAACATAGATTTATAAGCATAAGGGAAAGCCTGTAGCTACTGTGTAACAGCCAAAAGCACAGCTTTTTCTATTTTGAGATTGACTATTCCAAAGGAGGTCACTGTATTAGTAAACACCTGTAATCCACAGTGACACTCTGATGCAGTATTTATCGCAAAGAAAGCTCATTTTGCAAGTTTAACTGTGAGGCAGAATGCACATGCCCTGGCACAGCAGAAATCCAAGTGCTGCCAACACGTGCCGGTAGCGGGCAGCCTTCTGGGCACTTCCCTTCCTGGGCTTCCTGGCAGGGACTGGTAAGAGAAAAGGAAAAACTGCATGCAACGTCCCTGTTCCTACTCTTAAAAGAATTGGCATCTGAATTGCTAAAAATATACAGAACAGGTTGGCTGAAAAATTATTCAACTTTGTGACATATTCTACAGTCAGTATTTTAAGAGGTTATGATAAATACTTATCCATAGGTTTTTCACAGAGCTCTCATTGGCATAGTTTATGACAGCGTCTTCTATTAGCATGGATTTTAAAAGCCTTGTTCACAGATTAGATCTTCTGAAACACGTGCTCAACCAGAAACCGTGTCTGACTGAAATGCTAGCACATTATTACTGGCTCATTAAGAAGCAAATTAGTTGGTTTTGTATTTGTTTAGCAATACTCAACAGGTACTTACTGTGACACTGTTTTAATGTGGAAACATTAAATTAACATGTTCCATGGTTATAGGAAACATTTATTGGACAAAGGCCAATAAATAATAATAAAAGGCCAATCCACCAGCCTCACAACAGAAATGATAGTTTCTAAATTAAAATAACATGCATTAAATAATTTCTCTACATGTGCTTCTTGCCAACCTGTTGCACTTGACAAAAGCTGATGAATTCTATCCTTCTACTTCATATTTACAGCATACCTCAAATACAATTTAAAAATAAAAAAATATATACTTGACAAAAAGAGTGAATTTACTCTGCATATGCAACCAAATCCTGAAAGTTGTATATGCAAAGTTCAGCAACCTCAGTTATTTCTCTTCACTATGTATAAAAAACAAATCATATTAATAAACATTCACCCTAAATTAGCATCAACTTTTTGTTGTTGTTGTTTCAACATTTGGCCTTTAGTTTATACCAGCTTAGAAGTAAACAGAAAAAGTACACTAATGGCAAATAAAACAATGAAGCTGTAATAAATAATATGATGGATTAAAATATATTGTTCTCATTGGGAGTCAACAGGGCAAGTGCTTTCTAAAAATTATGTTTCCCTTTGACAAAATCAGTACAATACTTGCTGGTACAAGCACTAAAAAAAACTCACATAAAACACTTCCGACTTTGCTTTCCATTTTAATGGCCACAGGCAAAATTCAGAATACATTTGTCAAGTTGATATTATCAACACAACAGGGGCATGCCTGACTTGTTCTACATTTGTTCTGAAAGTTCACTTTTAGAGGCCATCAGCCAAGAAGGGAGAACACTGGAAATCAAAATTATTCATACTAGATAGACACAGAAATATACCTTCAAATATTTAAGAGAAGTTTCAGTAAATATTACCTCATTTCTCTGCAAGGCATCAATCACATCCACTTTAACATCAAACAGAAAACACCAACCAGTCTGAAAATTAGATGTGATGCACACTCTCTCTTTGCTCAGTTTAATGAGACATCCTGGTCTGATCTGTGGCCACTAGTGCCAACATCTTTAACTTTTTTCCTGACATCCAAAATTGTTTTCAAAGACAGTATTCTTGCCTTCTCAAGGATCTACAGAAAAGGAGGAACTAAAAGCATTCTAAAAGAGAAAAGCGAATGTATAGCCCTAGCCTTTTTTGCACCTCTTTGGTACTTAAAAATCACATGCATCATTAAGTAACCTGAAGGAAAATTACATTTAACAGTTGGACTAGATGATCTTAGAGGTCTTTTCAGAATTTTTAATCTAAAAAAATCTAAACCTTACACTTGTGCCTTTGAAATGAATACCAGACAAATATATTAAAAATAATTCTTTGCTGTTATATTATTCATGTTCTATTTTTGTTCTCTTTGATAATACCTGGACGATTTTTTTTCCATACTTAGTGAAAGCCTATTCTTTCATGAAAATTCATGCCTTAGCGCACGTATTTTCTTTAATTTCTTAGATTTCTTCTTTTCCAGACTAAAATTTATATAGAAAGAGCAATTACGGAGACTAAAAAGCAATCGATTGAATTGTGTAATTCTACAATTCACCCACAGGTTTAACAAATGCTTAGTTAGTATGACTTAACTGATAGAAACAATATTCAGAAAATTATTTAAATGTAAAAAAAATAAGAACTCCTTATTAAACATATTGGTTGAAAATTCTACAAACCCTAGCATTGAGGCTCTACATAAAGAACTGCTACAGAACACTGTTGTTACACCAGGAATTACAGTATCATTTAATGGACTTCAAGGATAACACAGAATGTGTTCAGGCTGCTTATTTTTAATGAGGGCACAATGATATTGGGGCAAGAAGCTTCACTTTGGCACCAATACAATGCTTGTAAGAGAGGGATTTCAACAGCTGTCCTGTACAGATGGTTGCTTTTACTTAGAAAGCTTTGAACTGAAGAAAGATTAGGTCTATGGATGAGGGACCTTTACCTTGCTGCTTGGTTCACATAGTTGGCAAAGAAAAAAAAAAGCAAAGATTATAATAAACATCTTGTTTACATCATGCACATCACATTTCTAAAGTGTACAAAACCACATGTTTATTTGATTTTAACAGTATGCCGTTTCCATTGAAGGCCCTGGAATTCTTCTGCAAAAAAAAAAAAATCATCTGTCCAGAATTCCCATCAGAATGTCCAGTGTTACAAAAAAAAGAATGCCCCCCTGCACACACACACACACACACACACAGAACCCAGCAGATAAATACAAATAGAGGAAAAGAATCTGAGTTAAGTGAGTCAGAAGCAACCAGTACAAAAGCAGTATGCCACACATTGCATGACTAACAGCATATGCCTTTGTTCCAAGGTAACTAATCCTATTTTTCATTGGAAATTGAAAGATTTGAAAGAGTCAATCCCAGGAAAAAAAAAATCTTTTTTTTTTTTTTAAAACAAGGCATAATAGCAAAGCATTACATTTTGCTGTGTTGACATAACCTTAGAAAGCAGCAACATATGCTATTCAGTGAAAATGTATTTGCATCAAGTTCACAAAACGCAAACTACTTTGCAATTCTGACCTGAGGTTTCATTTTTGAAATCTGTCTCCATTCTGATTTCTTTTCTTTTTTTTAAAAAAAACATTCTAGTTTACTGGAACTGTGTACTGCAAATCATTGCCTGATAACAGCTGTTCATGTCACACAAGCATCTGCATCAGCAACAGTTCTTCTTGAGCCTTAAAATAGGATATCAATACACTAGATAAAGGAACTACACAATCCATGGCAGCTATCACACAACTTCCAGCCTTTCACTTCTAATGAGTGCTTCTGTTGCACACCAAGGTTCAAAAGAAATATTAATTAATTCTATTCTGGCAGCTGTATACCATCTGAAAGCCAAAATGGCACAGAATCTCTATGGACAGAATCCATAGAGTTGTAAGGTGAAAATTTACTTAAAATTGTACATGAGAATTTGAAAGCTCTAAATCCTCTCAAGAGATTTAAAACTGAAACTGATCTTTTGATCTCATCAACTGCATTTATATGAAAGACCTTTTTATAAAGAAAAGTGAGACAATAAAACACTATTCAAGCATAAAAAAAAATAGAGTTCGAGAAGTCAAGGAAGCATTTGTGAATCCTTTGGAATTGTAAACTTTTCCTGGAAACTAAGAACCATGTGTTCCTCGTCATCTTACAGTAAACAAACATAAAACGTACCCAACAAGCAGAAAGGAAAAGAGTAAAAGTTTTGAAACACAGCGTATTTCTCAGTCTCAGGGTGGGTCAAGATATTGGCACAGTTGATTTTAACTGTAAAATGAGATGCATGTTAGCAATTTCTTTTAATTTATGAGTACATCTCTCATGAGTAGATTCTAGACCAATTATTTTCATGGTAACTGTTGCAGGAGGCCACATACTAGCTCCTTCCTTCTACAAAACCTACTTGGAGAACTCTGTGGCATCAGCCTGTTGACATATTTTTGAAATCGTGACAAGTTATGGTTACATCTTCATGCATATCCTGTAGGATACAAAGCTCAACATACCAGATTTCTTCTCCCTTCCCTCCAGGGAAGGAGGCTTACTTCAGATAGCCTGATGGTATTTCCGAACATTGCTACACAGTCCCCATATTCATATCGTTTGGGAATCTGAATTAAGAAACCTGTCAAAATTACTTTTTTATCCTCTTTCAGTGAAAGAATACTGCACCAATGGATCCATGTTTTCCTCTTGATCTATTCATAGCTCCATCATGCTTCCTGTAATGCCGCTGTGCTTTCAGGCACCACCTATCACCAATACACCAACTAGTGGGTGCTCTTTGGTCTGGTTTCTTTTCCCCTTTCCCCACAGCTACTATAGACGCTGGAAGCTGTTGTGACCATTCCTTTCTCCCTAGAACACACCTTCAAATGAACTTTTGAAGGAGAAGCTTCCCAAGTGACTGTAAATAGTTTCCAAATTAGAGCCACAAAGGGCAGACATAAAAAGTTCATTTCTTTAACTCTGTTTGCAAAGCAAGCTTTCCTCCTCATCTCTCCTTGCCACCCAAATAATAGATGACAGTCATCTGTTTTATGTTAAGACTCTCATTCCCAGATCTCTCATGCTGATTCATTCTCAGCTTTCAGCGTGGGCATTAGTTGTCAGGAAGAGCTATGCTGGCTACGTTTCCCATATGGAATCCAACAGCTGGAGTTCATTCATTAGGACAAGCAAAAAGTCTTGGTATAAATTACAGAGCAAAACGACAGTGACAAACACTTCTTCCTGTTTCTCAAGTACAACATTGAAAAGTGTTGTAAGAAAGTACGTTGTTCTGTGAGCTAGGGCATTAATAAAGTCCAATGATCTATGGACTTGCTTGTGCCTGTGAAGTCCCCTCACTCTCGGATTCCAGCAAGTCCAAAGTCTTTCCCCTCGTTCACGACTCCTTAAGTACCATTAGTCCAGTTCCACACTTAACACCAGGTCCTTCTCCACACTGCTATACCTTCATTCTTCATTAAATCCACGGACTGCTCTCTCCCCTCAAAAGCCCTCCCGCTGACAAGTTACCAGCCTACAAGAAATCACGAGATGGGGCAGGAGGTTCCTACTTGCTGCTGGGACAACTGGTATCAGTGACTGGTGAGCTAGTAAGTCCACAACAACAGGCAACTGCTGAGGTTATATTTAAAAGGAAAAGTCATTTTGGTCCTCAATACTAACCAGCTACCAATTTTCAAGAACTTACTGAAAATGAAAATTGAGGCTTCTACCCTAAATGTGTTACAAATTATTAGCATGGGAAGGATTAATACAGTACAAGGGTATGATAAAGTAACAAAGATGCCAGACCCAAATTTATTTGAAATACACAATTAATAAAAATCCTCCTCAAATAAAGACAGTGTTACCACCCTTCAGAACAGATTCTGACTCTTAGTATCAGAGAACTCCTCCTGATACAGAAAGCCAGCAGATAAGTTTCACTCACTCTCTACAGCCCTGCTTTCCTTTTCTGGGCAACCATGACATTCCATGCATTCTGAAACACAAGTGAATCCAACAGGATTTCATTCAAGCTGCTGTAAGTTCTATAACTGAAGCTTTTTTGGTTCTTTTCAAATTCACATTTTGTGTACAGAAAGTTACTAGAAGCTCCATATAATTTTTATTTAATATTTTCTCTCTTAGATGTGTCAAACCATTCAGTTCTAATATTTGCTTGGAGAAGAACATTCTCACTCTCCTTTAGTCTATGATACAATATTTTGTAACACTGGTGAACCTATGAATAGTTCTTTCTTGCTAGCAGTATCCCAGGATTAAATTTTCTAAATCAAATATGCCAGTATTACAACAATGCATACACATGATGGAATATACCCTTACTGTATTCATTGTAGTTAATTCTTTTTGATTTTTAGAGAGTACAAAAAATAGTCTTAAAAGAGACATCCTAGACCTTAGCCAAATAATAAGCAAATTATACTCCTGTCTCTAGGTTGTTCTCAAGCAAATCAAATTATTTAACTTATTAACTGAAATACCAACTTTAATAGCTCTTTCAAATTAACTACAAGAACTTACATCCTTAAAATAATCAGCTTTCTGCTACTAAGATTTAAATATAGCCCATAACACTTCAGAAATGATTTTGAGATAAGCTACTTGCCAGCTTCAAACTTTACCATTGGTATTATTGGTACTTTTAATCAAACTTTTAAATTTGTGTCAAGGAATTCCTAAATTTTTTTTTTTTTTTTAAATATAGTAGCATGGCATTCTTCCACAGTTTGCATTTTGTTGCTTTCATAAAAACATCTACTTTTAAAAAATATTTCTTTTCACAAGTTTAACTATTATGAAAGTAATAAGAAAATCTACTACAATCATTTCAAATGGGCAAGCTGCCTAGAATAAGGAAGCTTATTAAAAGGGTCAGAGAGGTTAAATAGCAGGATAGATAAGGCAAGTAAGAAAAGGTCCTTCAAAAAATTAAAGTTCATATGATAGAAAGAAAAAAAGAAGAAAGTTTTGTGTGGCAGAAGTAAAAATGCAGCAAAGGTGTCCAGGTCCCAAAAAAAGAGTTTCAAGAACAACTTCATAAAGACAAAAAAAATTTCTTTTAAATCAAATACTGTATCTTTCACTCTGCAAGGATGTTCTAAAAGAATAGCTCAGAAAAGGCCACACTAGAAAAGCTAAATAAATTCTTCACATCCATATTAACCATATTAACTGTCTAAAAGCCTAGAAGCTTCTCAAGCCTCATGTCTTTTTTTCACAGGAAAGATAGTGAAAGAACCACTTGACATAGAAGCATTAAAAGCTTCTCTACTAAGTCCTGTGTGGAGCTGGGAGTTGGACTCAAGGATCCTGTGGGTCCCTTCCAACCCAGGATATTCTATGATTCCATATTCTAGAACAAAAGAGTAAAGGAAAATCAAATAAATATCTAAGTCCACTCACAAATGGTGGGTAAACCAAGGCTCTGACATACCATGATTTTGTTCAGCTCAACAGGGACATGAGGTTTCACAGAGAGGTTTTCCTCACCACTGGTGATAATCCCAGAGGCGTGCAGAATGCTTATTTGAAATCATAACAATTTCGTTCTCTGCAGCACTCTAACATACAGCCATGGGCATGCCTGCCTCATATGGAGGTGGATGCCCAGAGCAGAGCTCCGTGGCAGCCCAACTCACTGCCTCATGCGGATGGCTTTAACTTCTGTTATAAGAGCAAATTGGCTGCAACAGGGTCAGTATCAGGTCGACTTTCTGGGCCATCGAGCATCCAGAAAAGTGTTTGCAGCCACAAAAGCATAAGAAAATCTGTGCTTTATTTGTTTCCCCAGACAGGATAGCGGAGTTGACTATGTAACACAATAAACACCAAAAGCAAGATGTCGTGCGACCCGAGGACTAGTTGGAGCCTTAGGTCTCTCGCTCCAAAGGCTTGTGCCCACAGGCCTACAGAGCAGCGGTGACAGAGCCCACCTGGCTGATGCTAACACCCAGCCTCATCTGGGGCATCGCCGGCCTCCCACCCAGCAGCTCTGCACACAAGTTCTGTGGTTGTTTCCCTCTGCTAATAAAACTCCTTGTCACCGGCTAAGGGCTACCCAATGCACTTCTCACCACATTCTGCCCCGCGTTACCACGCACCTCTGCTGCTCCGCATTTTCTTTACTGCTGCCAGTTCAGCTTTTGCAGTAGCCCAGTCTGTTCCAATTGCTGTCATCAACATTTTATTTAATGAAAAGGCATCACAACAGTGTCTGGAAGACTGCACTAATCAACAATGACTCAAGATGGAAAAAAAAAATGTCATTTTGATTATTCCTTAGTTGTGAGCTTTTTTGCTTTGTTTTAATGTGCCTTGCTTGTCTTATATCACTTTAATCTGAATAGAGAGGAAATATGAAGACATATCACAATAATATTTATAACGAAGACTGAACAGCAATCTTGTCCTTACAGTGTAAAGTTGATATATTTTGAAAAATAAATTAGTGAATTGGACTACTTTAGGTAAAGAACTACACAAATGTAATTCAAAGAAATGACTACTGAATGTCGCCTTAACAGGAAACAATATTTATGATACTTCCAGGATTCATGCAACAGCTCAAAATTATTATAAAAAAACAACAGATAAACGCATTACTGAATTTCTGACAGGCAGAAAGAAGTCCCAATAGATACAGTTAAAAAAAAACAAAAAGCCACATGCCAATACTACACAAATCAGCCACTTCAAGCTCTAAGGCAAAAGGAGGTCCATACGAGCAGCATATTGCACAGCTTTAGATGTGCTCTGAGCAGTCAGCACTAGTAACCACACTGAGGTATCTGAAGACACAGCAACTAGAATAAAAAGCTGAAATGATAACCTAATTTTAAGAAATGTGTTTCAAAACATGGTTCATATGTGGTTCAGAACTGAAGATACATAACTAGCATACAACCTTGGAAACAAAACCTTTTCCACATGGTGCAGGACTTGGTACTGTGAAAATATGTGCTGGCTTTGATTCCTGTTGATACACATAGTTTTTCAACATACATCTGGAAATGATGCATATTAAAGAACAAACCACTTAATCACTGGTTAATGCTTCTTTTACAATGAAAAAAAAAACTTTAGCACAAATAATAATCATGACCATTGACTGAGTTTTTGATGTTAAACAGAACATTGCCAGACTAATCAAAGATTTTAAAAACTATTTAAATATAGATATTAAATATGTATCAGAGTAAGAGATGAATAGCATGTGACCTCTCTTCTACTTAATTTAAAATCAAAAAGACAAGAGCAGCCCAGTGTTTTTATTGATTTTGTAAACACTGAAATAAGTTATTTTCAGAATTGATTTCTATTTTTAGATGAGTTCCCTAATATTCCTAAAAGTTATGCCTATATAACTTTAGCATAAGGCAGATTATTAACATGATCGCAGTTGTAATATTAATATGGTTTTTAATAAGCTATTTCTTACAAAAAAGGAAAAAATTGCTTCACGTTTTTCTTAGAAGACTTAAATCTATTCAATAAATGATAAATGAAATTGTTGAAGATGGCATTAAGTGATACCACAACTCTTTCAGAACAGACTTAGCAACAAAGCCTAGCACAAATAATGCCAGTGTTCCAGAGAGAATTTGTGAGATACTTGCATGTTAAAATTCTTAGATGTGTGAGAACTGTAACAAAAAAGATTCTCCCATTCTAGGTTTATTATGATGTTTCAAGTATTTTATAAACCTGGAAAGTGCAGTAAATTTTATTATCTGCCATGATACTGAGTAATCCAAACACTAGAAGGCTCTATTTAGCTTGTGCAAGAAGCATAGCAAATACTATTTGATACATACAGAATCATCAATGCTATCTGTATTAATTAGGAATGGGTTTAGTGTCAAATGGTCAAAGAGAATTCATATCATTTGAAGACTATCTGATAAACCTGAGAGCCCAGGGAGCAGACAGCATCACTTAAGTTTTTTACTCCATCATACAACAGAAAAGACTCCAAGACACGTTTATGTTTCAGCATGGAGAAGTTCTACCGTAGCTCCATAATTACAGGTGTTCCTGTTGTAATAATGAATATATTGATGTGAAAAATTTTAGTATTGCACTGACAGTTATCATGGAGAAACCTAAGTTTGACAACATTCCTCAAAATACTCCTTTCTTTGCTTTTTAACTTTTTTCATGAAATTGATCATAAGTTTATTCTAGAAAAAGCCACCAGTATCTGGTATAGTTTTTGAGTACGCTGCTTCTTTTTGTTCCAAGAACAAGAATCTGAATACTAAAATTGGATGTAATTATAATTTAGATGGAATAATTTGAAGTGGGAGATATCACTAGGAAGACAGCTCCTAGATGAGTCACAACTTTCACCTCAGCTGAACAAAACCTAATATTTCCGTATGGCTGAAGAGATTAAATGGGCAAGATGGAAGACCATGAAAAAGTAGCACATCAATATGGAAATAAACAGAACTGTCCTTTAAATATGAAAGAGGAACATACACCATACTTCACAGGGATAGTGATCTCAGGTACAGTGATGGGAAAGTGTCCTAGCACCTTTATTTAAAAGCAGGCTTCAGTGAAATTGTTGCTCTATTTTTAAGAAATTATAAAAAGAAGCTAAAGGCCATGCGTGATGAATTGGAAAAACTTCTGATTGATGTAACAGACTTGTGGATCAAAAGATTTAATGCAAGAACTGTAAAACAGTAACTCAGATAAGAGTCATACTAGCAAACATCAGATTTATTGGCTGAAAAGTAAATTGTCAGCCTCCACCCTGGCAATACATCTGCTTTGTCAAGTTTTAGAAACGACTGATATTAGCGGAGCCTTGGCCTTGAAATTGTATTAGTAATCAGATATTATGCTGTGAGTGACAGTCAAAGTTGATTGAATAGAAAGAAAACACAAAGAGGCAGAGAATGGCATGCCCAGACCAAGTTGTTTACTTCATCTAGATAGAGTTTTGAAATTAGTTAACGTCAGGGCACATCAGAGAAGACCTGGTAAAGGAAGATTATGGTGTAAGGGAGATCCACACAGGTACATTTTTCTGCTTTGTGGTTCTTGCTGTACCTTTCACTCTGCATCTTCAGAAAGATGAGTAATTAATGCTTTATGTTGGTGACAATGGCTTTGAGTCATTTTCGTCAAGTTCCTAATAAACTCAAAAGTCAAACAGCTTGCAGATGTCCAACACAATTGGGCATGCGGTAGGAAAACAGCTACAGAAAAGACATCATGTCTAGGAAAATGGATACAGAATTTTCAGATGAAAGTGGAAAGAGTCAAAATAGGCATCACTCAAGGTATAGAATAAGGGGAATCAAAGCATAAAGAAAGTTTCTCCCACCACCATGACATGTCTAATAATGAAAGACCTAGAAATAATTAAATAATTCTTTCTGCGCTACAGGCAGAGAACCCTGTGAGACAGAATTATTTTATGAAAATACTAGATATAAAGCCCATCTTCCCTATCCAATCTACCAAGGTGTGCAAGAAATGCTTTAAAAGGCCTGGGGGTTTCCCAGGCCACTTTAATCCAGTTTTGTAGCACAATCTTTTCAAGAAAGATGCACTGCCGTTACAATTAAGCAAGTTACTTTTCCAAAGTTTATTATTTATGATTTTAATAGGCAGCTTGCAATTGTACTATATCATTGCAACCCCTATCTTTGTATCATTCTGTCCTATGAAGGAAAACTGGTCAAGTGTTTAGCAATTTACCATTTTCAATTATATTACAAATTCACCTGGAAGTTGATTTTTATACTTTGATCTAAAACCATTACCCAAGTCTTGTGCAATGTAATTAAATAAATTAAACCAGCCCTTGGGGACCTTTTGCTCTAAAATGAAATTTTAGATCCAAAGAGTGCCTGTAACCTTTATTGTAACCATGTCTAAAATGCTACTTGTAATTTCACAAGTAATCAGATCTTGACAGAAAGGCAGACACTGGTTGATGGAACCCCTCCTTCCCTATATCCCAAGGATAAATTTACCACATCATGCCTGAAACAAATCCTATTATATCAGAGCCCGTATTTTAAAAAGGATATTATGAGTCCTAAAGAAAGGTTTTTGGAACACTACCAGTGAGTTCTAAAGCATGTGCATCACTCATCCCCTACACTGCTGCTAGCCTGGTCAACTCATTGAAAAAACTTCCTATTGAGTGACATTTTTCTTCCATTTCAGACCTCCTGAAAATCAGACTGACTGCAATACTCAAGTTAGTACTGATGAGCCACAATAAGCAAAAAAAAAAAAACAAAACAAAAAAACCACCCACACCATGCAGTTGAAGCACTAGCGTAAAAGGCCAGCTTTAAATATGAATCACTGACCTTGTGAATTAAGTTTAAAAAAAAAAAAAACCTTAAATCCTACCTCTCAAAAAATATCAATAATCACTTATTAAAAAGCAAAAACTAACTTAACAGATGGTAGCTTGTGTCATTATGCAACTGTCCAACCAAAATATATGCAAAAAGCTATGCTCATAATTAATGTAGGTACACCATAAAACATTGGCTTAAGACAATACAAAAACTGGTCACAACAGATTTTTGCATGACAGCTGAAAATTTCACCTTCTCCTCCTGCAGTTCA
Organism: Chauna torquata; assembly: GCA_013399475.1. NCBI lineage: Eukaryota > Metazoa > Chordata > Aves > Anseriformes > Anhimidae > Chauna > Chauna torquata. The sequence continues at coordinate 74,111 of VXAL01018775.1, forward strand.
TTAATCAGGGTGCTTAACAGTATTGCTACCATGTGCAGGATATGCAATTTCATTACTTTATACACAGAAGTTAACAGGTACATGCTAACACACCGGCTGAGTGGATGTGGGCTCTGGGTTCCTCCCTATGCCCTTCTCCAGACTCCTCTGCGCAAGTGCGTATAAGCTCCAGCTGAACTCGGATACAGCACCGGGTCTGGGGTACCGCACATGGCTGAATGCCACTTCAGAAACACCCTAGACCAACAAACTGCTCCGATTCACTGTTAGTATATCCCCTGATGTTATTTGCTATTACTGACATATTAGAGTTCAACAGCTGTCTGGGACTATTGATCAAATACATGGTTTTGTAAACCTGGATATCATCAGCCAGAAAATTGCAGGAGCCAGTAATCACTGCTCAAGACTTTGCATGCTTCACTTAACATGCTTTTCTTTTCATTAGAATGCCTTTTATACGAATGACATTGAGCAAGACAATGTTCTGCCATCTGAAAAATGTGTCATTCTGTCCACCGAAATAGGAGCATCAGCTTTCAAGGGCAGCCCTCCACCTTTCTGCCTCCATCTGACAATCACCACACTCATGTACTCTGATATTAGCAAAAAGCTGGGCTTCAAGGTGTTCTTATGCAAGGGGGCACCATAATTAAGTAAGCATCAGCTGTACTACTTGAAGCTCTGTAAGAGTAAGTGTTGATTTCTCACCCAATATCATACTTTCCTTTTTGCCAGTTAGGCAACAGTTTGAAAAAACAAATCTTCTACATCCACTTCGATATCTTCTATGTTTTAACTTAAGTATTAAGCACTTTACTAAACTGAGTCTGCAGTAGTCACTTCATTATAACTAAATACAGAATATCAATAAACACAAAAAGAATCCGTATGGAGATTCAAAGAAAGTATCCCAATGCAAACATTTTTATTCTTTCCAGCTACAGAAAGAACATACTACCCATCCTGAAACATAAAAGTAACCCAGGAAATATGTCATTAGCAAAAGGTTCGCTGTGTGAGAGCAAAGTGTTTTTTTATTATTATTTAATTTCAGCTACTTCCGTGCATTTCAGCTTTGAAAGCAGTATCACACAGTGTCAAAGTGTTTCTGAGAAATTACGGGCACGTAACAAAAAACACAAATGAAGAGATATTAAGAAAACATTAATTCCTCCATATTACTACTTTCAAAGGTCATATTTGATTTTTTTTCCATTTCTCCAAGCATAATTCTACCTTGTCCAAAATATCTCGGACTTTTTTTTTTTTTTGCTACACACTATGAAAAAACTATAATGCTAGAGTAATTTGATCTCCCTAGGAGATGAATCAATGTCTGCAGAGCATCATTAATTATAATAAAAATATGTCCGTTAGTAATTTTAAGCCTTTTAATGCATAACAAAATTTTAATTTTTCAAAGCTATGGGTTACAGAAAACACATAGCCCAACAAATATAATTATAACATGCTTAGTATGAATGCCACTATCATATGAATGCATAATCTCAAAGCGCCTACATACAGGGAAGGCATATATAAGCAAGTAGATTTGTTGCATTACAGCCAAAAAACTACTTAGGCAGCATGCAGTAAGTTCAGGAAAACAATCATAGAACGGTTTGTGTTGGAAGGGACCTTTAAAGATCATCTAATCCAAAACCAATAAAATATGTAATTTATATTGACCATATAAACAAAAACAGCCACTCAAAACCCTCTTGCCAAACTTCAGTCTTATTGTATTTAGCAGCTGGGGGTACAGACAATCTTTCTTATCTTGCACCATACAATGAAGAGACTGAACTCGTCCTAGAGTCTTTCTCTGAGTTTTTTTTTTTTTCCCCTCCGTAGTGAACTGATAATTGAGATATACCACGTGTAACCCTTCCAGTTAGAAAGAGGCTTTTTGATCCCCTCGTTCACTGCTCCTTGCAGAGTGAAGCAGCACTGCCATTTCACCTGAGAGCCAATGAGCCACGACACTCCAGCATTTGCAGTTCCTTCTTTCTAGATATGATTCAATAACATAAGCATGCTGCCACGTAGAAGACAACTTTATTGACATGACAAAACTCACTAGGAATTAAAGACCTGCATGAAAGGACTCTGGCTTCTTACTTGCAAATACATTAAATGGGTTAAAAGTGACAAACCATGGAGCCTCAGAGGGCTTTTTTCATATCTTCCAGGTGATCTTTTACTCACATGGTAACAGCAGGTAACAAGATACTAAAATTTCTGCCTGTTTCCTGATTCTCCTGAGGCCTACTGCACCTGCGTGGCTTTGTACAGGTTATAACCTCTCTGGATTTCATTTACCCACCTCTAAAATGTGAATAATGCTTCGCTTCCTCCTGGGAATTGCATGGAGGCCTAGAATATTAATCCTGGTAAAGTGCTTTGAAATCAGAGAATTGAAAACAGCACAAAGTGCCCAGTTTCATCTTGTGAATGTATTTCCAACTGCCTTTCCATTGTCAAGCTCATAGAGAGTTAACTATGACCATTTAAATCAGTATTGCTTCCAATCTTGCTCTCTTCAAGAATTTTCTTTTTCTTAGAAGAGAGGTAAAATAACTTAAACCAACATTTCAGCTTTTCCTACTTATATGTAATAGTAGAATGCATATTACATCTGTGGCATTTCCATTGTGCTAGTGCTGTGTTTACCATTTACAATGGCTTCCTCCATGGCCTTCTCCACCTAGATGAACAGTGTTTAAGGAACCTTCTAAAAGCAATAATCTTTTTCATTATTAAAGCCTTCTTTAAAATAGTTGAAAAATGGCCCTTGTGGATGATTTTGTGGTGATATCTAAAAGCTTTTTTTTTTTTTTTTTAAAAAAAAGACAGATTACTTCAATTCTATGGAAAATTAAACATTTTGTTAAAAAATCTAACCAGGCATTACTATAAAATGTAAAATATTTTTCTATTTATATAAATTAATGGACTCTCATTCAGAGCTAAAGAACAGTAAAAAAGAATACTTCAGTAAAAATCCTGCTGATGTCCATCATAACTAAATACAGTTGGGATCTGTTAGATTAAAACAAAAAGTTAAAAAAATAAAGCCAAAAACATTTAAAACTTATGAGAAGTATTTATATTTTGAAGTGAGTTCAAAAGGACTAGAAAAGTCCTGAAGTGACTTTCATAAGAACTACATGTATTCATTTGGTTTCAGTGAGCCCAATAGAATGTGAAATGCAATAAAACCCAATAAAATAAAAAATCCAAAAAAAAAAAATTACATTAAACCCAATAAAATATGGGGCAAAAATCCACAACTAGCCCCAACATTTACAACATACAGACAAGTACCTATAAGGAACCTTCATGGGTTAAGTACGCATCCAAATGAGCAGATGACTTTTTCAAAATTTGTTTAAACATTTCAGTACTTTTGTTTCATTTATATCGCCTTCTTCCTGCTCACAAAATTCTTGGGATTTCTGTGTGCACAGATCACAAACAAGCTGCCTTTTTCTGCATTCAGCTAGGCATTTATCATGACATCATTAAAACCACTATAAACGCTCTTGAAATTTCAGCTTTTTGCTGTACCCTAACTCCATCTTGATCTCATGGAATTTCCATTCCTTTTTTTGCTAGAAGTTAGCCTAGATAGTCTTCCTCAAACGTTCACCAGAATGTGAACATATGGAAATACGATTAAGTCCATTTTGTACTACATCACGAAAGGAGTTTATCAGTTATGACACCGCATCAGAATCTGGCTGGCTGATAAGAACAGCCCCTGAAGTACACGAGTCTGTACAATAATGTATTTACAGCAGACCTGGGCAGTTAAATCAGAGAGAATCCTGTGCAAAGGTGTTGGACTGAAAGGTTCTGCAACACATCTTTCTGGATAAACATAGATTTTGATCTAGCAACAAATAGTAACTAAAATACATTTTTTCCACAGACATCATTCACAGCATTAAAAATAGTTTTAAAATCCAAATCTTCCTTTGTAGGAACTGTTAAGAAAGATATTAGGAGAATTTTAGAAATATACTAATCAGAAACAGATGAGTTTTCACTACAAAGTCACAAGTTTTGGCATTAGATTTAATATTAATTTGTCAAGCGATTCCTTCAAAATAAGTGAAAATAATCTAAACATTCGTTCTTTGAGAACTACACAGGAAGGTATTCATCTAAGTTAGCTATAATATATTTTGAAAGCAGGCTCAATGTAATAGCAGTTAAATCTGAGAACCTACTCCACATTGTTCCATATTGTTTTACTGAACCCATGGGAGTATGTCTTTCTGTACGCTTTAGTGATGCACACAACTTTGACGACACTGCAATTATCTCTGGCTGAAACTGAATCTGTTAAGAACACTGTAAACCGAATAATCCAATTCCTTCTAATACACCAGACTGAATCCCTGAGCTCTAATGAACATTTTTCCTTTTTCATTCCCTCTCCCTAGAGCTAACTAAATTGTTGAGTCAAGAACCTAGCAATTACGTATCATTTAAATATTTTTAGTTTATACGCATTCATCATTTGCAAGTGAGGGCATGATTGCAGTAAGCTTCCCAACGATGCTATGCAATTTGAATTACCAGAAATCCAACACAGTAGGTGAAACAATGCCATCAACACCTAAAACATTGCACTTAATGTCACTAGCAGTATTACAATTACAGGAAAACAAGGTTTACAGTACAGGCTGTGTGTATGCGCATACATACATGTTAACACTTCTTATGCACTCTTTCATACACAAAAGTTTATATTGAAAAGAATCAAAAATCAACTTCTAAAACTTCAAATTCATGGTTAGTATATGTTCTCCAACAGACCTCAGAGTCTTAAATACACAGTGCCAGGAACTTACAAGTTTTGAGGATAATTCACACTACTGATATTTTGTAAAACTCAGCCGGACAAGACCACGTGCAACAGATGTAGCCCTGAAGCCTGCATCAGCTCCTGCAGCCTCTTCCTGCCTACCTCCCTTCAGGAATTCTGCAATCCCTATGCCTGAAATCAGAATTTGTGGTCCCAATTGCACACAGTGGCTAAGAAGAAATATTTAAGTGATCTTTTAATAGAGTATTTTATGCAATTCTGTGCGACATACTTTCAAACCACCATTACTTTCTACTCTTGCATGTTTTTATATTAGAGAAACGTTCAGGTTCGAAAGAACCTTGATAATGCTCCTTTATACATAACATTACAATTAACACACAAAAATCAATGCATTGATTTTACTCATAGCTGAAAAATAGTAAGACTAAAATCTATTGCATGATCTTTTCTTGTACAGTTAAAGAATTTTAAAATAGGGTTACTGATCACAATACTGTGATCCCAGTCTTTTGAAGAAAGTCAGATATGTCCCAAGTTTCTGAAAATACTAACCAACCGTCAAAGTAAACACACATTTAGTGAGTCAGTTCATTAAATGTTATACTTATTTTCTCTAAAAATAACCTGTAAACCTCTGTAAGTGCCTTTTCAAAAGTAAAATGCACAGCATTTAGAATAGTACACGTTTGAAGTTACTACAGGCCATCTTAAAAGGATGCAATCTCACAGAGCATTAGCTTTTAGCTAATATTCTTCACTCTTACAAGTTTAAAAGTACCTTCACAGTGTATTCATTCTGGGAAGTAAGAGCCAGTAATTCTTAAGATAAGTAGCAATATAGCATCTGGGAGAGGGGAAAAAAAAAAAAAAAAGTTGGCTACAAAAATTCGAGATCCTGGGAGCCAAAACTGAGGAGTGTGAAAGCTGACAGCAATCGGCTCTTTACTGTTAATTTTCTACTTCAAAATAATTATGCATTAGCTTTCACCAAACAATCAGATAAGCAGGATGACAAGACCCACCTGTTACATTAAGTCCACAACACATGCAGTTTGTGTTCACAAAAATTCAGCAAGAGTTAGGCAGTTAAATAGAATGGCTCTTGAAATGCCTGGTAGAGCTATTGCGGAGAACCCTACAAACTGTTGTGGGATTTCAGGTTATTAGTTCAATTCAAGGGAATTCAGTGATACAAGTTACTGTAGTTTCTCCAAAGTCATTACACATTTAAGCAAAAGCAAGGGCATACTGCAATGTTAATTTTCCAACAAACAAAGCAGAATAATAATAATATTAATCAAATTTTGATGATATTTTAAATAGTTAACACAAACTTCTCTGGGACATAATTCCAATCAACATAAAAGCCTTTGATTTACAAGCCAAACATCAGTTGGATCAACAGTAATTCAAAAATACTGTCTTCCCAGCACCATATTTTCCAAACTTTGATTCTGTAAGAACTTCAAGATACTTTGATGCCTTCATCTATGCATATTACAAGTAAATAAACATCTCACTTCAGAGAAGGGTAAAGCTCTTCCCTTGCCTTTTGGTGACTGTATGGCCTTTTGCACCAAGATGCATCTTTACCTAAACCTTCCATTCAATATTATCTGTGCATTAAAACCCTGCATAACAAACATTTTAAACCAGTCCAGAGAATCTCCACCCCTCTTCCTCTTAGGGGAATCAGAATATTTTGATTTTTTTTTTTTTAATTTAATGCTGCCATTGGATAACCTATGTGAATTTGATCTTAGTTTAAATTATCCAGTCACTGTAACTAAGAGTGCTCTTCTACAAAAGAATCTGAAAAATTTTCCACTTTTTTTCAATAGCCAATTTAATGGTTGATCCGCTGATACAGCACAATCAAAGCAAAGTGTCACAGCATGGGGAATATTAGTCCCAAGCTTTACCAGACTAAAGAACCTTGAGTACAGGCAATTATCAGACACTCAGGACAGTAAGAGTGCCTTCCTACACGTTCATTATCTCTATTTAGGCAATGGAACTAGTGCAATAATTTCCAAAGGAGGCATATATAACCTTCTTCAGAAAGTGGATGCCTTAACATACTCGTTTTTATTTTTATTTTTTTTTTAAATCAGAAACAACAGGTTTTCAAAGGAGTTTGGTATCTCATCTACCTTTGTATCATCATTAATTCTCTGTTGTTCATGCTTTAAATAGTCTTCTTTCTTAAAACCCCTCTCACTGATGGTACAGAAGTGCTTTTCCTCTAGGTGCCCAAGCCCATCTCAACAACTAATACCAGTTCATTCTGCTTTGCAGTTATTTTTATATTTTACATGCAAGTTCTGCTCTGCATTTGTTTTGATATCATTCCCTTTGTTTCCATCCTTACTGACACTCCAGTAAGAATTTCAGTGTTTTCTCCTTTTAAAATTTTCAGATCTCTACACATCCTCTTGTGAAAATACATTGGCACCGTCAAGACCCTAAGACTTTTTTTAAAAAAAAAAAACAAAACCTATAATATAGTACAATTTGATTTGAGATGGCTTTTGACCAAAGCAAAACAGGAATAGATGTTTAGCAACTGACTGCCTGGGGGCAAGTCAAACATTTTCAGTATGCCATACCCTGACCACTTTGCCTGTGCAAGAGGCAGTTGTTAGCTGCAGCAATACTTTCCTGAACACTAAGAAACATCTGCAGCACAATATTCTGTTCTCGCTGTTTCCATAACACATCTCTTCATTTCCCAACGTTTTTCCTTCCGACATCGTAATATGGCACCTGATTCCCCCACACTGGCTAGGAAACTCCACTGAGATCACCTGCCTCCTATTCAGAGCACTCTTGTTTTTCCAACAGCATATTTCACCTACACTTCTGAGAGGACTTAAGACAGCTCTCGCAACGATGTCCTCAAGGACTACCCATTCCGTTTTCATACTGGGTAACATAAATAATATTTCCAGAGAAACTCCAGGTAACCATTTCCCAGGAACACATTAAGCAGCAATAAAAGGACCACTTCATCACTTTTGCGTGAGACTAAAAACTAAGCCCTAGAAATCAATGTCCGTTAAATAACCCCGGGGGTGGGGAGTGGTCTTTGTAGGAGGATGATATTCTAGCCAGTATTTGGTATGTCTGACACTTCAGGGCTTATCTGCAGCTCGCAAGTCTCTCAGGTTTGCCAGTAAGCGCTGATTTAACTCAGATTCATCACCCTCAGGATAAAGTGCTTTATAATTGTCATATTCATCCCAATTCATCCACATCCTAATATCATGCAATTAACACTTGCTTAATTGCTTTCACTCAAAATTCTCAATGTGTGCCCTAGTAATTTGACCTGGATAACCAAGTGTCCAGAGTAACTCCCTCTCTGCATCAGACTCAATGCTGACCACTCTATCCAGCCGTTCCCAATATTTATACATGTTTGGGTTTACATTTGCCCATAATGGCTTTACCTGAAGCTAGGCAGAGTACTTAATACTGATACTCCCCAAACTCCCTTCCTTCTTACTTGGACTTGATCTGCAAAGGACTATATGAACTATAAGCTTCATCAGTGGGCTCTATCACTATGACCCTCAGTTCTTTGATCTACAGGACCACCAATGCTTGTTTCATTTGTTTGTATTCATCATGGATCCACCCATTCCTCACCCAACCTGAACTGTTCCCTTTACACAGTCAAATATGTAATTTATTGCATATATACGCTTTACATTATGTAATATTTTGTGCTGCTTTTTTCCTTTGAGACGACACAAAACACTATTAATACAAGTGACCCATAGTATTAAGTCACTCTGCTTTAAAATGTTTGAGACAAAAATCGTGCTTTCAACAGTTCTATCACACATCACAGTACTGCATACCTGAAGTCCCTCTTCAGTTCTCACAGGTTTTCAGAAGATATGAAGGACAGTTAGGTCTTCCCTATGTGATGCTGAAAACGTTCCCTCTGGAATTTCTAAGAGTGCTGAATTGACACCCCCGGTTGCTAAACCCCTTCATCCTCAAAAGAGGTACAAAGAGCAAAAATGAAAGTTTCCTTAGAACTGTCCTCCTGGTGAACTGCAAGAAATCATCCTTAGGAATGCAAACAGGGTTCAGACCCCGTGTCCATTCAGTTCCTGAACCATGCTGGCTGCTCTGCTGCTTCAGTGAGATACAACTCGCTTCAGCTTCTGAGGCAAACCTATGCTATAGCCTCGCTGTACAATAGTACAGCCCCTGGAAACAGCAGAATTTCACTTCTCAGTGAAGAGATGCTTATTTACTGCTTCAGTGTATTTCAGAATGGATAGCATTCATGCAGTCTGCATTACACAGTCTCTCTACTACACATGCTGCAGAATTTGAGTGTAGGATCTACACTTTCTTGAAAGCAAAACCTTATAAATTAAATGTTAAGTTACATATTTAAAATCTAAACGTAAAAATGAAATAAGTTATCAACATTATTAATATACTGTAAAGAAAATACAACTGCAAAAAAAAGCATTGATTTACCTCTAGCCTGAAAAATAAGAAGAAATAGACAGGAATATATAGCCAATTTATGCCTGTAACTTACAGGTATTGAACTGTTATAAGATAGTTAAATTATGGACAGGAATGTCTACATACATACAGTATTTACATGAAAACAGTAAGAGCTGGAGAAGTGGATAAAAATATTTATCTTTATTTAGAAAGTTGTTGAAGAGATCCTGTTGCTCTTCAGGACCAATGCACAGTTGTCTGCCATTCCAGCTCCAGTTCTGTTCTTATCATTCTGGAATTTGAGCCACCTCAGATATTTAAGGCTGTGCTTTGGAAAGACAATAGCGGTTTACAACCAGAAGACACATTTTCAGATTATGTTTTACAAATCACATCGAAATGAGAGAAAAAAACACCCTAAAGGTTAAAGTCTCCAAATAAAATGTCTGTTTAGCTGTGGGGCTTTACAGCAGCAAGCTTTGGAGGATCACTTTCTTTAAATCAGTTATGATCAATACAAGCCAGATGGCCAGCCTGTCATACTGGACGGAGCTGTCTGGATGATAAGGTCACCGCATCTGTCAGCGGGAAACTGCTGCAAAGGCGTCACATCTGAAACTTCCCGTACTCACAGCCCACCCATTTGAGGAGAGTGCATCAGGGACTAAGATGTGCAGTGAAGGAATTAGATGAGGTTACCACATTTGACAGTGTTTGTCAAGTAATCTTTTACCACCTTTGTGGAAAGACACAGGAAATAAAACTATGCTATATTACCCCTTCAGACAAAAGGAGTTTCCAACAATTTTCTCCCATGGGGAGGTGTTTTCTTTCCTTGCATCTCCAAACAACATTTTCATGTAATTTCCCAAAGACTGCATAATTTTAATGCACACCATACTGTGCATCAGCTATCAGAAAAGTTATTACCATAATTAAGTGTCATCTCTTTGAGGGGACAAATAGCAAATTCCTCCTATATCATAACTGGTATTGTACAGCCACTTGTAAAATAACCCCTCCTGCTGCTCCAGAAACTCACTCTAAAATATCAGTGATTACCAAGTTTTGTTATTTTTATTATTGCTGTTATTGTATAGACGGAGATGCACATACTGTATCACTACAAGGAAAAAAATTAAGAGAAAGTTAAATGCTTCAAACCAAGTACTAATGCAAACAGTCTTCAGGTAAGCTTTGAAAATACCCAGATCTCTTCTTTGGTGCTTAAATGTCAGTTTTGGTTATATACACCAAATCATAGGAGATTAAAGCCTGCTGCCTTTCAGCATCCCTCCAAGCAGCCTCACAGAGTTTTACTGGGCTTCCTGAACACTGTAATTAAAAATAACAGAACTGATATGACTCAGCTGAGAACAAGCTGATGTACGTGTTTTTTTTCCTTAAGATATGTGTTGTTTAATAACATGAGTAGTAATAAATAATTTACTACAGAAACATTAAAATATTCAAACATTGTTTGAATGGGATACTTAGCCCATAATTTCCATGCAGTAAATTACTAACTAAAACTGTTTTCCATTCAATTTCTTTTCAAAGAAACAATGAAAACAAAAAATTGGAACTATGCATCCTCTGACATTAATAAATGCCCTCACCACATGTGACAAAAATTAGAGCTACATTTCATGAGTGCAACATTACTGTTTAAAAATACAGAAGTATTTCTCTGCTTAGCAAATAAACCTTTATGTGCTTTACCAATTGCCGTACATTTATTGAACTATGTTTTTAATAGCAAAGTAGGTACATTCAGTATTGAATGCACTTGTGATACAAAATTTCTTAGATTTTCAGATACTGCAAATTTATTAGATTCATAATAAGTAATAAAACATGACAAACTTTAAGAAATGCCAAACATGCTGTTTCAGAGCAAATGTATGAGCTAGGAAAGGCTATTCATTGTTCTAATCTCAAAGTCTATGTTATTATTTAAATCTCATCTATGTTGAGATAGTTTCTTCCTTGATAATAGAAATAGCATGTTCTGTCTCGTGACTTTTATTCCCCCATAAACTGTAGGGTACTCCCTTTTCTTTCAGCAGGAGAAACAGGAAAACACATTTTCACAGTGCCCACTTTTGTGGTTCCATTAGAACATTGACAAGACAATTCCAGACTTCCTGGACAAGTAAATCTCCACTTATTTGTTAGAACATATCCTCTATATTCCCCTACTAAAATGGTAAGAGACTTGTACATCTTTCTTGACTTGTTTGGAAGAATTACATAAATACATTGGTTAAGCTTCACGGAGTTGTTAGTTTGATTTTAGTATATAATCTGCTACTAAATAAGTCAGTAGAATGAAAAGCAACACTGATCTAAAAACAAAGTTTAAAATATCTGGGTGAAATGAAGAAAAGTAGTTCAAGTAAAACAGAAAGCATTCAAACTCACCGGCAGTCTACAAAATGCCTTCACATCTTACACTGTTTTACTTATGCTGCACAAAAAGAGGCATAAGGCGGTCAGAGTTTCTCAGTGAATAGGTGAAAAATGACCCCCTTGTATCACTGAGCTTCTACAGAATTCCAGAGCACTGGGGTTTGACAACAGAATGCCTGAAGTTCTTTCCTTAAAACTGGACCTAAAAAGTCTTTACAGGCTGTGACCCTGGTCAGATCCTATTTGTAGCACAGGCATACCCTTGTCTTACCTTCCATTTATGTCTGGTAAACTAATCATACAGGATGTCCGACATTCACCTTGCCTTATTTATTCACACACCAGCTCTATAGCCTCAGCAGAGGATTACTTACTGCAAGATACACTGCAGAGCCTCACTTTAAACGTTGCCCTGTTTCGGCTCATCTGCAGAGTATAACATTTCTTGAAAGCCAGCACTTACAAGGTTGGGTCTTGCTGCTTCAGAAGACATTCCCATCCTTACTGAATTTACACAATGGGTTTTGAAGAGAGCGGCAACATATCTGAGTGTTTACATACCAGGAGAAAGTGATGCCAGCCTGTAAGCGTGGTATGGAGCTTGACAAATACAATAGGGACGCGTAATGGCACTGAGACACTTACTTTCTCTAGGGGTAAATACTTTCCGACTTCTTCGGTGTTTAGGAGCAAGTGAATTCAGACTTAAAAATAGGATCTACAAGAAGTCCTTCCCAGACGGTAAATAAACAGGACAACCTAGAATAATCTCTTTACGCTCAACTAAGCAAATGAATAGACTATAAAAATAGTAATATAATACTTATTTTTATCATCAGGATGTGATAAAGCAAAGAAGTAGCAAACACCTATAAACATCTCAGCAAGACATACAGCTGTCCTGTGAAAGATACTGGGAACTGGGGGAAAGTAAACAGAATCCTTCTTTCCTCTAATCGCCATTTAATGATGAAGAATATTAACCTAAAATATTCCTGGTTCCTGTAAGAGAAATTTAGTAACTCAGTCACTAAGGTGCCCATACCCTAGCAGCTATAGAATTCTATAGAATTAAATAGCTACTGAGAAGCCCCCACTTCACTGAAGGCAGATTTCACATCTAATTGCCACCTAAACCACACATTAAAGAAAAAATACAAGCAAGGAGGAAATGCATAATATATCATTCTTGATAATACCTTCAACAAGAATAAACAAAAAAAATCACCACCATTCACACCAATTAGCTTTACTGGAAGCAATTTTTTCAAGCTTCCTACTAAGTATATTCATATAAGAAAGNGTATATCTCTGGATAAAAGGCAGATCAGTGCCTAATTTAAGTACTCATAGCTTAATATCCCTTCTTCATTTTTATTAGCTTAGTATTTACCAGGTAAATAACTGATACAGCTTTATTAAAAAGTTTATTTCTAGAATTTTCCCTACTTTTAATTTCAAGAACAAAAGTTGTTTAATAACCAAGCCCATGAAACTATGGAACGCTCAGTGAAATACTATTAGATATTTAAACACTAGTTTTCAGAGCTTTCTCAAAATTTGTTTCTTCAAACTCAGGACAAGGTACAAACAAAATTTTTTTTGAAAAGAAAACAGATAAACCTACTAGTTCTTTGAACAAAATAACCCCCAAACCAATTAACTTCTGACAGGTGTTAAAGTGGAGATACCTAGCAGACATGAAGTGTACAGTACTATTTGGAAAGAGATCTTTTTCAAGTGAAGGACTGATGCCTAAACACTTTCTCAAGTACACTGCCGACATCCTACAACAGCTCTGAGCATTCACCTCAGAACTAACTGTCTTGTTCTCACCTGAGCTATTTAGTGTCAATCCTGCTCTGGAAAATGACCATACAATGATAAGAACATCTTCCTCCCTTGTGTCTTAATCTGTTAGTAACAAAAGTAAGGTTAATAATTCCACTACAGTAGTGTTGTCATGCTGTATAAATCCCTTCCAGATGCTAGCAGTAATACCAACGCGTCATGACCTCAAAATAATTCCTCTTCCTACACCTTTAGTGGAAGCCTTTTAAGCATCCAGTTTAGGGGAGAAAGAATGCATCAGAAACATCATTAATATGCATTTGAGACTGTATAACTAGACATCCATGTTTCAAAGCATGGGGAAAAGTTACGATTTTTCTCAGCATTCTTTTTCAGTGTACTTACATCACAGTAAGTCACAGTAAGTCAAGCTTAGTAGTAGTACAAGTTACTCATTTTTATCTCCAAGATTAATTGAAGAAGTACAACTACAAATTCATCCAACAATATTGAGCAAAATCTAAACAACCACCTTCTCTTATATTGTGTTTATTCATCAGAAAGGCTCTATTTTGATGGGGCTGGCATTGCCATTTATTTTGGCATAACAGTGGGCTGGATCCAATTGCTAGACAGCACACAAAGTATTCAGATAGAAATACTGTACTCTGCAACCCATGCAAGCTACAGGTTCCTATTCTATTTTTTCCTTTAAACAGCTCCTACAGTTGACAGTGGTAGCTGCCTTGCCAACCACGTTTAGTCCCTGCCTACAACAAGCACCATCTCAAAACTACTACATAGCAGCTCCTACTGCCAAGAAGCTTCACTGTATTCTGAACATGGTCTCACGCCCAGACAACTGTTCTCTTGCTTAGCACTGAGGATTAGCAGTTGTAGACATCACTGGTTAACACTGGCTTTAGCAGAAGTGAACTACACCATGAAGAAACCACACTACAGTAGCATGTAGAAGCAATAACAGAAAAAGTTAGTGCGGAAAGCTAATTTCACCCTAGTTACTGCTGCACAGCTAGTAGAACTGAAAATAACTGACAATTCCATTTCCTGGAGTGGAAACTTTTTATTATTATAACTATTTAACATGAGAAAACAAAGAAATATAAATAAGAGAATCAACAGGAAAGCTTATTTTACCACAGAGACCTAGACAGAAAAAGGATTAAAATACCACATGGTTAAGATTTAGGAGATGTGCAGTTCTTACATATAATAAAAATACATCTAGGGGGTGTGTGGAGGGAATGCTATGCTTGATTTAGTTTATATAGAACCTTTAACTTGTAAATCAGTATCACTTCAAAAGAACAAGACACGTTATTGCTCATAAAACTCGCCATATAAATGACGCAAACCAGAGCAGCAATGAAGTTCTTGTTTACAGAAAAGTGGATTTTAACAAGCCCTTAATCTATCATTTCATATCACAAGTCAAGCAATTTGCAATTGAACATTAGAAAAACTTGTATAGGTCACACCTGCTACTTCCACAGTGTTGACATTCTTGCCATGTTTCACAAATATACTGTCAAAGCTTGAAAGTACAAGACAAATTTATGCAATTAAGTTTTTGTTTGGATTACTAAAACAAGCCATAATTGATTGCTCATATTCTTTACTTCATTAATGACTCTCTAATTAGCAAAAACATATCAGTATCTGTGGCTAGAGGGTTAGCAGTCAGTGATAAAAATACAGGTGTGAAATAACCCAATTTACAATATCAGATGATGTTAATGATTTCATGCAAAGAAGTAAGGTCCCATGAAATATACTCTCAATCCCTATTACTAC
>VXAL01018775.1:91674-103662 GCA_013399475.1 Chauna torquata
AACCTCCAAAAAAGGTCAATGGATAAGGAAAAGAAAAATCTTTACTGTAAAAGGTTTTGTTTTGTTAACTCCACTATGCTGGAGTTAACTGCTAACTGTGGAGTTTAACCATATCTGGCAGCAATTTCTCTAATATAAAGAACTATGTTAGAGAAAGCAACAACTGCTAAGAAAACAAAATGAAGAAACACGCAACTCACTGCACTGTTTATTAAGATAAAATGCTTTTTGTTACCTACTTTTAGCCCTACTGCTTAAGCAAATATTTTAAGAACAGCACAAAATCCCTCAGGATATCAAACAACTGATCAGATGATTAACCTNACTGAGCAGATGATTAACCTAATTATGCATTTAATATAAACAATTAATAAAAAATATACAGTGCTTCACAAAAGTCAATTAAAGTTATTTTGTAGTGTAATGGGAAACCAACAAACTAATTCTAATCACATATTCAGTGTTATAATTTGAATGAATCTTATTCTTCACTATCATTTAGCCCTAGGAGCCTCATGCATTGTTTACCTGTGTTTCCATTCAGGATTTCCACGCGAGCACTTAAGCAACGTGCTCATGTCATAGCTTTCTGTTTATCTCAAACCAGTGTTACTGGCCTGGTCACACGCAGTAATTCTGAATCATTCAACTCTGTATGTGCCGTGCAGTTGAACTGAGCATGGACAATTGCCAAAAGCTTTTTCTACAAAAAGATAAGTGCCAAATGGAACAAGAGAGCTCGTCCAGTACAAACAAGCATGTATTATGCTAGAATGATTCCATGCCCTTCCTATGGGGCCAACAAATGCCATTGTGCTATCCTTAAGAAACTTACTAGTTTTCCCTGCATTGCATATATCATACTTATTCCCTAACCAAAATCATTTGCAAGTTTTCATTGTTTCTATATGTTCCCCCCCCCCCACCAAGTGAGTTCACGCAACAATGCCTACAATTTACTCTTAAACTCTGTCATGATGAAAGATGACCTTAAATCTTCAGAGCTGCACAAGCACTGCATGCGACCACCAGTCAGATGAGGACTTTCAGCTTTTCCTTCCTCCCTGCCCTCTTTTCCTGTTCAGATGTATCATGAAAAGTCTTGCAGCAAATTTTTCGTTTTTCAGAGCGTGTGAAACTGGGTATTGCTTTTAGGACCTGGAACATGATCTTTTTTTCCTTGCCTGAATTTTGAAACAAGGACATGATGTGGGTTCTTAGACTATTGCAATGTATTTTGTTCTGTTGTACCACTGTTTCAGGACAAACCAAGTCTGGGACAATGCAGGCAGGACATGGAGAGGGAAAAACACATATCTATATATACACACACACACATTTTTTATATATATATATAAAATAACTCTACTTGCAGGTCTTATTATAGAAATCTAAAAAACTATGTATGATGATGCAGAATGAACTGCAGAACTGCTATTTATATCACATTACTTTCATCATAAATGCCTTCCTACATTTCAAAACAGACCTGAAATAAACATCATGCTCCAGTGTTAATGGCAAGATTAACGTAATTGCTGAATAGCACTCAATCTCAAGTATGATCCACCAAGCACAGACTCTATAGCTGCTAAGACTGAAAATCTAGGTACAATTCAGTTTTGAAAGGAAATCATGTATTTAGTATTCACCTATCTCTTCTAAAACATTTCTTGTTTCCAAAATGAAAAGCAAGACAATTTTCATAGTCTTCAGTGAAATTCCACACCATTTTCACTGACCATGCATCACAACACCAGGAAACCAGCGGAGCCTCCCTATTTGTGAGGTTCTTCTCAAGACTAACCAGTGGTTTGAATAAAGAGAACCTGTACCATATGCATGGTTGACTTTGTTGCTCATTTTTAATATTACATGGTAACACCAGCTCTGCAAGACAGTTTGTATGCTTGTTCATATGCAAGCAAAGTAAAAGAAATTAAAGCAGATACTTAACGAGCGTTCTCAAATTCAGCCAGGACGTCACTGATATTTGTTACCTTCCAAGTACCATCCTCTAGCTGTAGCTGTCTCAAGGCGTGTAGCAAAAGTTCTTTGACAGACCAGATACTGCGAGCTTCAGAGGTGTATGACAGGCAAGAAAGTCGCCTTGGACTATCCTGAAGCGTGCAGAAACTAATCTGGCACTCAGCAGAATTGCTGAGATTCCACCTTCCTTCCCAATTATATAACTGATAAAGGAGAGCTCATCTTTTTGGGGGTTCAGGCAGTCTTAACAGTAATCAAATGAGTATTGAAAACTCAGCAATGGCTCACTTTTAATGAAATCCTAAAATAAGCAAACTATCAAGACAGCAAGGAAGAATACAGGAGAGGTTTCTTGTCTCTGCAGAACAAACGTCAGGCTGGAGCTCTAATACTGAATGAAGTCTTGGAGAAAACAATGTCACAGGCTTCAGCTAGGAGAGCAATCCTTCCTGGGCTGGGGGAAAGGGGAGACACCAGCGGCTTTCAATATCTTATTTTAACATATGAATTCATAATCTCCTTCTGATTACATCTTATCAGTCACCCTCCTTAGTATAATACAAGGACTTGAACTGCTGTATCCCAGTGGCCTGAGCTTGGCTTTACTTCTAGTACTCCGTACTTGTGAGAGGTGCCAGGGCAACTGTCAATGGAATGAGAATTAGCTGTGGTGCCCTGACCACCTGTGTAACAGAGAAAGGAAAAAAATCAAAAAGTGCTTTGAACACAAAAGAAACTTGCTGTGAAAGCAACGCGACAAGCTGCTTAGTGAGCAAGCTCCAAGCTGATGACACTCCCTCCCTCTGCTCCCCATTAATTTGTTTTATTTATGTTGGAGGGAAAAAAAGTGTTTCTTGCTAAATTACTGATTATTGCTGCCCCATTACTGCTGAGTCAGTTGCCAGCTCACAGTCCTTGGATAAGCACAAATAAATAAATCAGAAATATCAACATTAACCAAAGAAAGTAAGCATAATTCCCCACAATGAAATCTCTGCCATGATTTTTAACAGTCTAAAAGTAAAGGAACTCATGAGTTTTCCATAATGTTTTAAAAGTTGTTCCAACAATGTAAAATATGATAATCTGAGCTTGAGAACTGAGTAACATTTATAAGCATCTGTATACAAATTTGACAGCTGAACAACTTTCCGATTAATTCATTTGAAGTTTTAATCAAACAATATCTTAATATTTTAAGAGTCCAGTTAGCTTGTCACATCAACATGCATTTCCAAATATGCGTAAGTAAAAATTATCCAACCCTTGACTAACACACATCTCAGCTTGCTTGATTATACCTCTCTTTGAAATTCATCCATCTTTCGCTCAGTCTCGAGTGAGCATTCCTCTAATATGAGGATGAGAGAACAGGAGCAAGCTACCAGGAGTTCTAAGGAAAAAAAATACAAAACAAAACCCTGAAATACTGTGCAGGCAGGGGGGAGAGATGGCATACACAGGAAACAGCAACCCCTGAAATACTTGGAATATGACTTAATTCCTGAAATCCCAAAAAGTATATATAGCAGTTTTCAGTCTTGTGTAGGGAATACTTTATGGGGTCCAGAAAAAGGCAAGAAAAAAAGCACATGCTAAGTAGCATTGTGTGCCTTTTCTCATAGGAACAAGAACGGCTGAAAGCCACTAGTCTAGTAACTATTTGAGATTTATTTCAAGAAAATACCAAGTTTAAAAAGTAGAGTTTCAATTGCACATTTCAATCTGTCATTGTGTTTTTGTCATGAGTACACGCTCAGACGTTAATATGTACCAGTTTTCTAATACAAACATTAGAAGAGCACAATATTTAACAAAGGAAAAGCAGAAAAACGACGAGACTATTGAATGAAATTAAGCTCTGTAAATACATTTGATGAGTTTATGATGACAGGTCCATAAATCTAACTGGTCATACCAGCCCCAGTGAACTTGGAACCCTCCAGCTCATTTAAAGTTAAATGTTAGCTTCAAAATCTACAAAAAGCAAAACCTGCAGAGAAACTACTACTGACAAAAGAGCTTAGAACAAAGGTCTGGCTGCTCTCAGACCACATCTGAGGAACTAGAAGCGACTACTCCTTTCCATGAGCTGGTCCTGTAGATGCCTGCTCACCAGGCTCATTACCAACACTAGTGTTTTATCTTCAACAGCTCATTCCCTTTAGGAGAAGAATGAAGCAATTCCTTTTTCACTTGTCTTTGTCATCTACAGCCTAGAACCTTGCAAGGCACAGCTGTCTCCACTGTCACCACATTTCTTCCTGCTAATTCATAAAGATATTTAATAGGGCCTCACCTGAGTCTGCTAGATAAGTTGTATATTTCTAGAATGCATACACATTCAAAAAAGGTGATGTTGTTTTCGTTCTTTTTAATATAACAACAAATATTCTTGAGTAACTGCTAAGCTTTACACAAGGTCAAATGTAGTAAAGTTTAACCAAGCCAATATTGCTACTTTTATCTTTATCTTATACAGGAAGTAGTGGCCACTTGAGTTTAACTGTGCATTCTCATGCGTAGCCTAATTAATTCAGCATACAAGGCCAATAGTCTGAAAGCCAGTGAGTTGAGAAGCAGTGAGTGCCTAAAAGACCTCAACAGAACTTCTCATACTTTCAATATTGTGTAGTGTCATTTTTAATAGAGCAGACATTGAATGAAAATACATCCTTATTTCCTCAATAAATATTTTTGTTTAAAAAAATTCTTAGTTGTATACCCTTGTCTGAGCTGTATGATAAATAAGTGAAGGATCTTGGGGCAGGGGGGAGAAACTGCCTTCAAATTCACTTTAATTTTTCCTTCAAACATCTTGTTGCTAGTAAGATTGCTTTGTCAGGAATCAAAGGCTTCCCAAAGATCAATGAACTCAGTACCAAACTTTTGATTTGGAGATATTTTCCTGCTTATTAACAAAGGGCAACAATACAAAGCACTGATCAACAGTAGAATACAAAATACACAAAGCCAACTTGTTCTTCACCAAAATAATGCAAGTTTCTTAACATAACAGTTCCGTCAGCAAAAGCCTTGCGTGCAATTTTGTTTCAACATCAATGAAGCCAGTAAAAATTACATATCCATAATATCTAGGGCCAGTTTTTTCACTCTCCTTATAAACTGGAATTATGATATTTACACCCAGCTTTCAGGAAAAAGGCAAGATCTTATAGCACTAAGAAGATAAGAGAAATTGGTACCTGCCAAAAAAGAAAAATATAAGGCATACCTTTCCCTTTTGAATAAAGCCAAACCCTGCCAGCCATACAACCTGCATACCCCTCCTGGGGCAATTCCAGTGAACTAGAAAGTGGACTAAATACATTACATATGCTTTCTCTGATGCTTACTTGTTTTGTTTGTGAAATTTAAGACTTTTTTCCTGCTTTTTGTGTAGGTTATGGAGGTCTGTGGTGCGTTGACCCCAGCCAGCAACTAAGCACCCACACAGCCACTCACTCACTCTCCCCCACAACAGGACAATGGAGAGAACAGGAAGAGCAAGAGGGAGAAAACTTGTAGGTTAAGACAGTTTAATAAGTGAAGGAAATAGTGGAGGAGAACAAACAAGCGAGGCAAAAGCAACCACTCACCACCTCCCACGACCAGACTGATGCCCAGCCAGTCTCCAAGCAACAGCTACCTTCAAACAACAAAAACCTATTTTTTTTTAAATTTTTATTTATTTATTACCAAGCATGATATTTCATGGGATGGGACATCCCTGTCACCAATTCAGGTCAGCTGTCCACACTGACTCCCCAACTTCTTGCCCTCCCCTAGCATAATCCTGGGAAGGGGGAAGGGGAGAAGGCAAAAGTGAGAAAAAGGAAGCATTAACGCTATACAAGCACTGCTCAGCAATAGCCAAAACATTGACGGGTTATCAACACTGCTTTAGTCAAAAATTCAAAACATAGCACCATATGGGATGCTATGAAGAAAGTTAATTCCAAACCAGGCAGAACCAGTACACTATCCAAAATGATGGGGCATATAATTAATATATCATACTAAAGATAGGAAAAAAGCATTTAAAATCCCCTTTCCATCTGCCTTCTCTATACAAATGTATTTCCTGTGAATTCCACTTGTCATAGCCAAATTCTATGAGAATTTCTTAAAACTAACAAGCAAAATTCTTATTAATTAAAATCTTTTGTGATTTTAGTAATAGCCTTCAAGGCTAAAAATGCTTTAAAATTCAGGAATTCTTTGTTCTCTCTCAAATTTTCCTCTTTGTAGCAATGGAGATTACAAATATTAACTTACTTCTATATCCCAAAGAATGCCAATAAAAATTCTCTCATTTCTAGAGTAACCACAAATTTAACATTCATGCAAAAGCAATTTGGACACAACTGTACAGAGTCAGGTACACCATATTTATGTTAAGCCATTAAAAAGCATCTACAGTATTTATTTCTGCAGGCATCCTGTTA
The DNA here is from genome assembly GCA_013399475.1 of Chauna torquata. Lineage (NCBI taxonomy): Eukaryota > Metazoa > Chordata > Aves > Anseriformes > Anhimidae > Chauna > Chauna torquata. Next base: position 98,112 of record VXAL01018775.1, read on the forward strand.
TCTACATACCTGCCTACTCATTTCAAAACTTCAGGTTTCTATATGCAGGATAAACGTGTAACTGGAGCATCCACTATAAAAATACTCGTTTTTGCACTTATCTTTTTCTTGGTTGAGTGAAGAGAGAGGAACTGAAGATTCTATCATCAATTTGAGACAGAAATATTATATACTCTGGGTTATCTTCAGGAATTAAAATGTCCCTTGGTTATCATATTCCAAAGCAAAGCCTATTATGCTTATTCTGCATATATTATGAAAGTTTTAAATCCCATCTGACAAATTCAATTAAGCACATCCTTAGAGATGGTTGTGCAGGTGATGGAACTACTCATAAGGATGTTTAAAACTTCATTAAGGGATACAGGTAAATTGTATTAAGATTTATTCAACCAATTCATCAGTAAAACAATTCAAATATACTCCTTAACAGGAATCATACTAGTTGACTAAATCAGTACTTTCTGAAAAGCAAAGGAAAAGTTGGAAGCACCCAGTTCTTCCAGTTGCTCTAGGATTCTGCACACCATCTAAATGGCCTTGTTCTGGAGCCATCTCATAAGGAGGACACAAAGCCACCAAACATCACACAAGTCCACAGAACGTCACCTGTACTTTCACACTGTCATGTCCTTATGTACCCAATGCCTCTATGTTATTCACAAACACAGCACAGTTCTTTCCAAAAAGACATCCACAGCACTTATTCCTAATCTCATGCACCAATGGGGCCAGCATTTGACAACCTGGCTCTCAGGAAGGGGCCTGAATGCCTCAGACCCAGGAATTCTTCTCCATATGACCAGGAATATGAAGTATGTGTTTCTGCAAAGGCCATGAGCAACAGTTTCCTGGATAGATGGGTGACCTGCTTTACATTAAGACTGAAGAGCAGTGCTGTATCAAGGTTATGAAGCTGCAGCAATTCCAACACCCTGCCACAGAGGAACCATCACCAGGCACAGTGAACTTTATGAGGGCTGTGAGGGACTGGCAATTGGATGTAGATAGAGTGATCACAAAATCAGGATAAAATTCTGGATAATTTTTGTGAGATCATGCATACACAAGAGAGGTGGGGGAGGTAGGGTTACTAACCTGAATTTAGGGATGTGTTAAGTGAATGAAAATAAAATGGGAGCGTATCACCATTATCTAGAGAAATCTGAAAAATTATGACAGAGTACTTGTGTCACTAAGCTACACTCCATATGACTGCTGTCCAAAGCACAAAGTCAATCAGATAAACCAAACCTCTTCACTCTGAGAAAAACATTTTACGTGATTTTTTCAAGTAAAGAGTTGTGTAAAACTTCCTGAAACTTAAATGCTGATTTTGCACTAATTCCACTAACATAGCAGAAAAAATAAGAAAAAAAATAAATCACACTCTTGATTCTTCTCTGTTCAAAAAAGCCATAATTACATGTCACTGAAAGCACAATTTAAATCATTTCATACATATATAGTGGTTTTGGAAGAACCTCAAAAATAGTCATATTAAAATCACTTGCACAATTTCAACCAAAAATTACCTTCATCCCATGCATAGAAGTAGTCAACCAAACTTCCGTAACCCATAAAGCTAAATTGAACACAATTTATCAAAGGATAGCTAGCTGAGATTTATAATGAAGTACTCTATTCATTTAAACATGGTTATCCGTACACATTAAAATTTTATGAATACATTTTACTAGCATCCAGTTTAGGACACTTTCCACTTATAAAGAAATTTCATTAGAGATTTTAAATTGGAAGTAGTGTTCAGGTAATATGGTTTCTTTCTTTTCCTCTATCCACTCACTAGAGAAGAACATCTTTTAGCAATGTATAAGGCAACAATAATTCTTTTTACGTGCTCTCAGAAGTACCATATTTTTGGTTTGTGGTTAAATGGGACTGAACAAATATACTATAGATGATTGATGAGAAAATAAAGTGAATGATTAAGGTAAATTTGTAACCATTTTTATTGTCTGCAAAATTAATACAAAAATATTAGTAACAGAACATACTAAAACATTTTACTAAGCTAATTTAGCAGTCCGTCAGAGGAAAAATATATTCTTAAATATGCATGTGTGTGCGTGCATATATGTGTGTGTATATATATAGCATGATAGTTACTTTGCCTGTTCTGAGGTCAAATTCTTGGGAACAATTTCAGTATATATATCCACAGTGTCTCAAAATGCATCTTTTCTTTATGAACTAATTTCAACCACCCTGCCAAGTAAAAGAACATCCTTTTCAAATTAGAAAAGTCAATTTGGAAGAGAACAGTGTTGCTATTTAGCATAAAGTTCTGCATCTTCTCTCAGCAAAGCAGCATTATTGCCTTACACAAAATCTCTAGTATGATTTTTACCTTACACAAGGTATTGATTATAAAATCTGTGCGGCTGGCAGCTGTGTCTGGCAAGAAGATTCTGCCAGACTGGTATCTTAGCCTTCATCTAAAAGACGTGCTTTTGTCAAAGATAGTTATTGTAATTCATATTTGTTCCTGTGGGTTATTATAAACTACAGGAACATGCATGGGTTTACAGTCTGATTTTTCAATCAAACTACAGTTTCACTACCTGTTCAAAAAAAAGAGTTCTAACGAGTTCTAATGACTCCATCTATAAAAGTTGTTAATATACTATTTTCCAAACAAATTTAATCTCATGATTTAGCTACTTTTTTTGCTATTTTTGGAAAGCTTATTCTGAGAAAACTCCACACACACACACTCAAAGACAATATATGGATTAACTGTAATGTATTATGTAAGAAAATTTTTGTTTAATACAAGTGTAATAGAGATCCTCTGATCATCCAAAAAAAGTAATTTTACACTTGTTCACTCTAAAAGTTTTAGATGAAAATAATTAGGACAACAGCAACAGTTGCCGATATAAAGTTCAAAGTAAGAAATCACTTTCAGTTTTTCTTGTATCAGAATATTTACAAATGACATTTAAAAAAACATCTCTAGCATTGATGCATCTGTTTCTTAGACGCTAAAATGAAGCCAAGTTTTTCATTTAGTTCTGAAACCATCACACCAATGACAGCAGCTTAACAGAAAGTAGATTTCAGGACTTTTCAGAGTCTTTCAGAGTAGATATAACTGCTTTCCTTAATTACCTAACAGCATCTACCTTAAGACGATTGCATCTACCCTTTCAGTAGTCGCAAAATTCCTGAAAAATTCAGATCTGCTGACATGGTGAAATTAGAAACTGTATTGTTGACTTCTCCATCATAAAGCTATGCCTCAACCTTTTGAACAGTCAATCCCAGAACACCAGCTAAGTGCTTAGAAGTATGTATTACCTAATGCATATGAAATGCATACACAAACATTTTGTGCACTCAGCAGCCACAAAGGTTAAAAAACTTGATCTTCAATGTGATCATTAGCAAACATGACTCTCTCAAACTGCAGAAGGTTCTTCAGCTCTTGTCCAAAAATTTATTTGCCAATTATCTTTGTGAAAAACAGAAAAACCTCACAATTCAATCTCACTGCTGTTAAATGTATTTGTCCACTAAAGAAAATAAGAGCAAGAAGCAGTGGAAGACTGATCATAATCAAAACCCAAACATGATTTTGTCCACATCTTTTGGCCTCATTCAGTAAGTATGATGGGCAGAAGTAGAACTCTTAGTAATAAAACAAAGTAGAAGGTCCTTTGAAAAACTGCTGGATAGAGCTAGTTACTGAAAATGGCAAATGGCCGGTTATTTATTGATTATACTATTGTATTTAAAAATATCCTTACATATAAAGTACCAGTCTGGGAAAGTGATATTGATTTTAGCTTGATAATTACAACCAGAATCGTCACTTTGTAATACAAAGCTCTATTCCATACAATATTTACCACAAAGCTTTGTGCCATACAGTACAATCACCCACAATCTCTAAGTAGCAAAACGTTAAGATGGACATTTGAACAAGTTTGGTGGTTTGTGGGTTTTTTTGTTTGCTTGTTTCCAATTCCTTGGGAGAATTTTTTTGATTTGCTTTAATGACTGAAAGCCTGAACGAATGCTGCAAGAAGTGTAGAAACTACCAAAATACTAGTCATTTTCCCTCATCACAGCACAATTACATATTCCAAACGTCATACTCACTTTCCATAATTATCTTCAAAAGACATGAGACACTTCCAAATTGCTTTGAGATTAAGAGGTACAATTAACATTAAATATTTAGTATTTTTTAATTTTCCAACAGCCTACATTACTACTACTTTAAATAATATTGCAATCTGCAGATTCTGGTAAGATGTGTCTTTTCAGCAATCGTAAGCCCAAGGACTTCTTTAATTACATAAACCTTGGGTTTGGGGTGCGGTGAGGGAAACCTACTTAACAGAGCTGAAGGTTTTTTGCTCCCTACTAATGCCAACCTGATAAATGATCATCTGTGAAAATCAGAAGCACAAGAGGTTAGGCGGAAATTAAGATTTTAGGCTAGACAGAGATACTCAATTTTTGCATCATTTTGGTGAAATAGCACGGTAACTGTACTGCGTGGCTTTCTACAGAAAAAATTGCAAGTTGTGCATGAATTCCTCAGGTATGTCAGAAGAAAGCTTGCATTTGGGGGTCTATTTTTGGAAAAACTACATGGAACTTGTTAGACTTTGGAATCCTTTTCAAACCAACTCTCACATTTAAACTTGCCATTCATGAGAAAAAGAAATAAATAGTGGTCTTCCTGTACAAGAACAAGAGAAGTCCAGATATAAATGCGTATGTAATTTTTACAGATATTCATTCCTGTTACAAAGTACTTTTTCTGTAAGACCAGTTGGTAATCTAAATAGAATGTACTAAAAATGAATGATTGATAATTCACCTAAACCCTACCTTTTCCTGATCATCATTTGCTTTATGATTACCTGTAATTAGAGATGGCTTTCAGTCAATTTAAATAAATCTACAGCCACTTAATGAAAAACAGTCTGAGAACACTTCTCAGTCTGTTTCTCAGCAAGGAGGGTCAGCAGGCCACTAGAATACTACATTTGAATGGCTACAAAATAGTATTCAGGATAAAAAATAATATTTGAGTTTTATCCCACATACCAACAATGAAATGAAAATATAGCCAGCACATTAATTCTCATTCAAAATTGAAAATAAGTTTAAAATAATGTATTCCAATATAAGCTTTTCCAGTCTAAAACAGCTGCACAGGTCCAAATAACCATTTCTCAGATACTGTCTGCCAGAATTCAGGCAAGGTCAGTAACCATCAGTCTTTTTGGCAATAAAACGTAACAAGTTTTTTCATTCAAGAATAAATGCCTGGATTAATTACTAACACTTTATACAATCTAATTATTGTAAAATGCCCTGTGAAAACATAGTAATCTAATACTCTTGCTCAAAAAAATAGATATACGCATTGTCTTAAGAAACTAAAACTTGGTTTATTTGCTTCAGGAATTCCTTATTAAAATTTTTGGTCAGAGACATAGCATGTCTTTTTACTCCTTAATCATCTGACTCCTCTAATAGGGAAGTGTAATTCTGCAGAATTAAAGAA
>VXAL01018777.1:1022-21675 GCA_013399475.1 Chauna torquata
ACTGTTATATGTTTAGTCTACGAGCTTAACAATGGTTCTGGAAACCAAAGCGAGAATGATTTTTATTGCAGATGGCCATGACGGTTTAAGTTAAGAGCGAAGTCGGCACTTTGACATGCTTATGAAACTGAATATTTGGCAACTTTCATATATTACTGAAATAAAGATAGCAACCTCAGCCACAAATAATTTGAACTGGCGTTTTGGCATTTCATAAAGGAATTAAGATGATCTTTTTTTTTTTTTTTTATTGAATTTTTGCATCCTGAACTTACTTTAGCTCTGGCTATNTCCTGAACTTACTGTAGCTCTGGCTATCTCAGTCTTACTGCTGCATTTATTTGAAGACATTCCCTACAGATTCAACTCAAAATACCTGCTACTGAAGTAGTCCTCAGGACTCAGGAAAATGCTGGTTTCATGCTGTTTTTATGAACTGTCTTTGGTACGCATAGGTGGGAAAAAGCCTGTGGGCAGGAAGAATACAGGAAGAGTATATTAATGAATAACCAGAATTGTTTCCCCTATGAACTTAAAGCAACTTTAAAAAATTAATGTTAATTTAATTGCTAATTTTGACTTATTGCTTGCCAGCTTAGTATATAATCATTTAGAAAGGATTTGCTAATAGTGAAAAAGCTCAGCATTACTTACAGTGTTTTAAATTTTGCAAGAGCAAAGCAATTGCATCATTTTCCTAAGCAAATGGAAATAACTGATTTCTTATGCAGGAAGCTAAGAAAATGGACTAACATAAAAAGACACTCTCTGTTAATTTAAAATATATTTCTACACATATACATTGTAAGACTCCAGCTATAGCTATGCGGAATTGATCGTCTCAGGTGTTGAAAAACAAATCGTCTTGTCTTTTCAAAAATCATGAATATACCATTTAAAGAACTTTATTTTTTAAATAACAAATTTTGGGTTCTTTTTATTTGCCTTTGGCTTTCAGCATGCGCTTGGGTCATGTTTTCATGCCTTTCTGTACAGCTAAAAGAAGAAGAAATTAATTTTTTTAATGATGCCCAAGAGTCTCACATAATCACATCACCCCAGGCAACGAGACTTGAGAAAAAATGCCAAATATTGTGAAACTTTTGATAAAAGCATGAAAGTAACTATAAAATATTCATATATAGTATATGTTTTAAAACAGAAGTCCCTCCTGATTAGGACAACAGAAGTTTACTAGACTATAAATAAGCCTTATTCAATTGTGCATTTATGAAATCAAACACGTGCTATGTCTAAAATGTCTGGGATACTCCTGATTCAGAGCTCTTCCAACAAAGAATAACTAGTCTGTGCTCCAGATAAAAAAATACAGGGTTTTTTTTTTTTTGGTGAAAAACAAACAAAAAACATGAAGAGATTCATGGTGAGGAATCATTTGTATCTTGCCAGTCTTCACTGAGAGAACATGCACAGGTTATTCCACCTCTAGACCTCCAAAAGAAAGGGAAGCAACAGCAGGCAAAGAAAGGATTTGGGCCAGGGGAAGTGTAAGAAAGAAAAACGAGTACAAATCAAACTACGGCACTGGCAGCATGTGAATCTTCCAGACTCAGTGCATCTCACTAGAAAAATAGTCCTGTATAGTGAATTACATCGATTTGGGACTTGAGTCTTAATTATTTATACCAGCTTAAATAATCATTTTTTTTTTTTTTTGCTGAAGGACATAATGTAACAAACAAATGAATAAGAGAAGAATCCCTTAAGAGAAGAAAGACTGACATTCTGTGACTCCTCAGAATACTTAATTACTGAGTGCCTTTGGTCTGTGAAGTTTGTAAGCACTTCAACTCTCTCTATACATCTAAGGTTTATCCAGCTAGTAGTGGTTTGCAGCAGCTGGTTTCTCTTGATCTGCTCTTGGCTCAAGCACATGAGGAGCTGCTGTCATTAAATATGATGAAGAGTCTTTTCTGCTCCCAGAAACTGAAATGACTGGTGAAATAGGTCACAGAAATTTTGACTGCCAGCTGAAGGAAGCAAAAGATAGCACCACTATACCAATGGAACTGAAGTGTTAAGAAGTGGTCATATAACTCAAATAATATATTTCCCCGAAATAGTGTGTATTTGAAAGTCTTTGATTGAGATTCCAATACGATTAACAACATTTCCCATATCCTCTGGTTTTCTCAAGTAGAAGGTTATAGAATAACATAAAGGTTCTGACAAAAAGTAATTATATACCAAAGGAGAGGGGTCCTCTCTCAATGACAGGTAATTCCAGTGAGAGAGCATTACCCCGCCACATGCTTTACAAAGCCAAAACTTCAGAAGACATCCTAATTCAGATTACAAACCACTTAAACCCTAATACACAGGATGTATCACTATAAATTTATTCTATTGGGTAGCAATTTCAAGTAAAGCTCATAGTCAAACACTATAAACAAATGCAGTTATTCAGTACAATCAAGGGATGGACCTTATGATCGAACCACATACCAATCAATTTTCTCTCTGAAACTTAAGCTAGTGCCACTTCTTTGTGTTGAGGTAACTTTCTGATTACAGAAAAGTTACTCTTTATGCAATCCTTTCTCCACTGGTTTGGTGAACTGGACCTATATTCTGGAGGCTGTGATTATTGATCATAGCGCTTTTCATTCCCAGGCATTCTCCAATGTCCTCACAGACTACCAGGCTCCAGTTTTGCACCAGTGCCTCTCAAAACCTTTAAGATACATTGAAATTATGGCCAAATCCAATCCAAATGACTGATGTGGCTCAACAGTCAAGAGTGCCAGGGTTACACAAGTGAATTTTTAGAGTCCTTTGGTTTTATGTCACTAGGAATAGATAGTTATCCTCAATGTGGAAAATCTGTGGAACTGGTTAAATTGTTAATGTCACCCCCCTACACACCCTATCCCATCTGAGGAAATAATTTCTTTATTGTCTAGTTCTATTTAACTTTGGATATTTTCTGGAAATTGAAATTGACTCCGCCATTGTCAAATCAGTCCCTAAAGACATACAAGGACCATTTCTCCACACCTAAGACCTGATTGCAAACTGCCCTGCAGTTTAAATTGATTGCCACTGGACGCATTTGATCCCTTTTTAACCACCACAGTTGGCCCAATTCTAATTTCATTGACAGGTGGGCAAAGTGAGACCGAATCCGAGAGCTGCACTATACCTGTTCTGGATTTACACCAGTGTCAGGGAGGTTTAAAGAATGGTCTGTTACATCATTGTGCTACAGGATGCCTCTTGTTAGCTCTCCAGCTAGTGAAAAACATCATGGTTTTATTGAATGGAAATACATCCACCAAGGAACCAGTCCTTACATCTAGCCACTGCTCAACATAAGAAAACGAATCATGTTTGAGCAGTCTTTGTGGTTCACCCTGCACCAGCAATGGTAACATGGAGCTATGAAGCATTATAGTTTGTAGAGGGGTATTAAGAAAAGCAGGAGGCCTTTGGACAACTTTTCATTTAAGTCCTTTGTGCAATGACAGCTGCTTTTGCAATCACCCCTTCTCCTGACCTTATGTCAGGAGACATACCACAGTATGCTTCAGAGATCTCTGGAAAGGGAGACTATTACACATAATGTGTTTGGACAAGTCTAGCATGTGTGCAAATTAATAAGAATGGTTTATTCTATTCTTTATTTTGCTTTGCAAGGGTTGCCCTGCATTTATGCAACCTGCACATCTGCTTACCTGCTCTAACTAATGATAATGGATCTAGCAGAATGCGAGGAACACAATATTCCCTCAAGTAATTTTTTTTTTTTTTGCAGGGGAATCTCCTTCCTCTACTGAAAGGAAGGAACCTGAACAAACTTCTTAAAAGGGAGAATAGTTTTCTTATGAAATTATTCTCTTCAGACTCAGGAGGAAGAAATATTCACCTATCCACAAATGTAGCACGTGAAAGGATCTGGGAGTTGGGCAGAGCACTGCAGGTCATCCTTTGCAATACTCACATTTAAACTGTGAGAAGAAAATTTCTGATTTATGACAAAATGAAGATGCACTTTTGCCTGTGCTATTAAAAAATAAAATAAACCCAATGAATATTAAACACCTTATGGTAACAGGTGTCTGCATGCTTCATAATGTCAGTTAGCTCTGTAAGTAAGGGCACACCTTGACATCATTTCATCTTCTAACATTGCATTTCTCTTTCTAAAGTTGTCTTCAAACTTTTTTTTATCTAAACTATACAAAGCAAAAAAGGAAAAGGTGCTGTAATGCACCACTGAATAAAAAAAAAGCATTCAAATGCTTCTGCTATCCTGTTTCAATGACCTTTATGAATAAAGAAATGTCTGTATTAACAAAAGTTCCCATAGTACATTGTTTGTGCAGTTCACTACACGAGAATTCTATAGCTTTCTAGTATTCGTATGGAGGCAAAAGCCACCTACCTGTATTAGTGACCAGATTTCTAGCTCCATCTCTGGCTGCAAACACAGTGTATCTCTTTTCTCTCTGAAGAGCAAATTCCCTCTCTTTTCACCTGAGCGCAAACGGCATGAGCACAGAACAACTGGTACTCCGCAGCATAGTAGCAGCAAGATGCAGATGTTGTATGATAATGAATGTAGATAAAGCAGAATCTCCACAGAAAAGTAGTATTACAAGGGCAGCTTGTGATGTTGCTTATCAGCTGTATGTTCAGAAGTAATACAGAACTTCGACTGTGAACCTGGAAGCTGTCGAGACTCTTTTGCAGGGCTTCAACTCCACTCAATTTTGACACTGAGAACAGAAATAAAATTTTTCTGCCTTTCCACATTTGGGGCAAGAGATCCCTGCAAAGCCTGATACACTGGAAGCCATATGACACGCTCAAAAAAGTAGCAGAAATCTCCACATGCCTGTGTAACTTCCGGCTAAATCTTTACGTATATGTTAAATCTTTAAGCACGTTGTTCAGGTATTCCATAAAAAAAAAAAAAACAACAACAACAAAAAAACTTTTTCTTGTTCTCTGTCCAGTACAGTAATCTTAAAAATGAAGCAAGCAAAAAAAAAAAAAAAAATCCAAATAAAGCATTATTTATTTCTTTCTGTGATCTTTCCTTCAGAAATAGAGATTGCCTACATGCAGCTCTGTCTATGAGCTAACGCTAGCTTTGAAACTACTTCTTATCGCCTTTTTAGCATTTATTAACTTTACATATAAGATATATGACTTCTACATTTTTAAATTATCCCGTAAGGCGTTGTAACAGATTTAATTGTATCAACTTTACTTAAATTATACGGTATTTTACATCGTGAAGAACCCTATTGCACAAGTCACTAGGTAAAGATGCTATAATGTTTTTAAGAGCTTATTCCAAACATTGCTGTGCTTATGAATCAGCAAGTATTCCTGCACACCACTGAATACCAAAATCTAGATTGCATGAAGATGGTGGGCGTATGCATGTTGGTATATGCACATCTATGCAGACAGCAGAGTTCATTATTTCACTACTGGTGTTTATTAATTTCATAATAAGGTCACTTCAAAATTCTCAGGACTCAAGTTCTCAAGATACCTTGCTGTAACTTCAAATATTTGGCGGAATACTGCATTTTTCTATCAGATGAAACAATGAGTGTTGACTATTTCAGGCTGTTGAATATTTCAGCGCTTCTGAAATACGAACTCTACAGCTTATAGGATCAGTGCTCCTGTTTGCAATTTGCTGTCAGATACAAAGGGATTGTTCTAATATGTTTGGTATTACCACCAGCTAATCCTTTTCTGATTTCTGTGAATATGTCACAAGCTAGTAAAAGAAAACTATGGGATGTTGTTTTATGAGCAATGCAATAATAAATTCCCAAATAAGGCTTTTCCTAAACCCAATTTAGCCCGCAAATAGCAGCCTGAGAAACACTGTCTGGAATCTAACCTATTATGACTCAGACCCAATTTTCACAGGGAAAAGGTTTGAAACAGTATATCAGCACTAAACCTTTAGGCTAGGATTCAGAATGTACTTACTCGTTTTAGTATGTATAGGATATTTTTAGCTTAGCATGCTAATAGGACAACACAGTAAAAGAGGATTATGAGTCTTATTCCGACAAATCCTGGGTATTTTGTTCAAAATTTATAGGAGTTTGGAAAAGAATATTTTGATTTTCTAATTCATACTATTTGGGGAGAAACATGAAGTTTGGATTTTATTTAGCTTAATAATAATATTAACAATAACTTTCAAAATAATGGCTTAAGTTTAGGAGCTCAAAATCATGTTAAAGTCCCAAAATAAACTTTGTGTTTAGTGAAATGTCCCCACATCCAATAAAAAAGTCAGGGGTGTTACAAAAACATAAAACTGAAGTTTTAGACAAAAAGCAAGAAAGAATAGTTTTTAGTTTACTTTATAAATATCTCTGGCTGATGTCCAGCTGTTATCCTGGAGAAAAAGTCCTATAATGCTTTTGAAGGGATATCATCTTAACTCGTAACTCATGCTATTGTCTTGTATATTTATTATATTGAGAGTACTGGAGATTTCGGAAAGAGATTCATGATTTTTGAAATGTTCCCTTTAACTGAAACAAATCAATACCAGAAAACAAGGCAGAAGTCTTGCAAAATGAAATTCTAAGGAAAAAAAATGCATTTTTGAGCAAATTAAAATGTTTAATTTCAAATCAGGTTGCTCGCACTGCACACATGACTCAAGGAAGTTCGTAAACATTGTAACACATAATCATCTTGAAACAGAAAAAAACAAAAATCACTGCTGTTCCCCTTCCAAATATTTGGCCAAAACAGACTTCGCTCAGAGCTCATGCCTTATTGCATTCTCATAAATCTTGGGCAAATGACTGGTTTTCTAATGAAAACAATTTCAGCTGGAAAATTTCTAACCAGGTCCCCTGAGATGCCTCTTCTTTTTCACCTTTGTTTGGCAGATGAGCACTGGATATCTATAATTTGGCCCGCAGGACTTTCATGTCCCACACATTTACTCTAAGCGTTTTTTCCCTGTTATAGCTAAAGTTTAAATCTTTTGGATTTGGATAAATCTTTGGGTTTTTCTTTCTCAGAGTTGTGAATCTTCTCCCTCGATTAATAAGTCACGAAGACTTTAGGGAATGGACAGACATGAGTGGCAGCAGCAGCAATTGGTACCTCAGTATTAGTGGGAAAACAAGGCCAGGGGAAACCATAAAACACGTATAAATATCTGACATGAAGAGACAACACAGACTATCGAAGATGAAAATGATTTCTTAGTGAAATGGATCTTGAAGCATGAGCCTGGTACTGAGGTACAATATTTGGTATGGAGAGGAAATTAAATTTTACTTTTAAATTTTAGACCAAAAAAAAAAAAAAAGATTTGCTGATAAGATGGGTATCAGCTTTTTATAAAACATGGTACTAGATGGCCTTATAAACAACAGACTTTCACAGACCCATATTTTAATGTGCCACGTCCTGGGATAATACACTATATCAGAGGTTCTTGAATTATTTCAAAGCACAGATCATCTTTTAGACAAAACAGCATGTCTTGGACCACTTGCCCTTGGAATGCTCCTATTCACAGCTGCACAACACCCTACTAGAAATCAAGCAATGAGTGCACATGTACACGTGTATTCATAAAACACTGGTCACAAGTAAAAGAAATTTACTCCTTCACCTCATGAATATAGGCATTTTCTTTCTGCTTGAGACTCCCACTTTAGGTTTCCAGAGCATTTGCCTGCCACAGGGCTTTGGGCACTTTGTTACCTGTGAGGCATCATACCCACACTGCAGCTTTGCAGATGCCATCTGCGGGAATACTAGCTGTTTCAGGACTTAGGTGCTCATTTCCATAATCGCTTAATGGCTGCTGTGGCTCTTAAGACGGGGCAGAGCAGCCGTTTGGGCAGTGCTTCTGGTGGCTGAACGACAGACCTAAGCTCTTGCTCAGTGGCAGGCTGAGTCTCTGGGACTCTGGACCCAGCAACCGGATGGAGCCATTCACGAACACCGGTTCTGAAAGCAAAGAACTTGCTCTGTTTTAAACATGTAATTCAACTTAGCAATTAATTACTTCTTTAAGTAATTAATAACTAACTGCTAAAGAATTACTGTAATACTGTATGTAGTAGTAATAAAATTACTAAAGGGTTTCAGAAAATTTTTCAAGAAAGCAATTATTATTAGTTGTCGTCAAAATTATTTGTTATATCAATTACCAGTAATCTCTCCCTAGACATAATTAGACTGAAAGCAAGCTTATAATGGTGCAATATAATTATGTCATTAATAAGAAAAATAACAGATTATTTTACTTTAATTTGACATATTATATGTTTAAGAACTTGCCAATTGAAGAACAAAGCACTGAATTAAAGAACAAAGTGTGCACAAAGTTTTGAGATAATTTCTCACACCTTTAACAGATTAAGGCAGATCTTAAAGTTAAAATCTGTATATCCTTGTTAAGTACTTACAAATATGAACTGAATTTCAGCTTTCAGTACAATTCAGTTTCAGAGCTCAGTTCATAGCTCTTCAGTACTTCTAAACTCTTGTGCAAATTCTATTCAATCAAATTCTTGGGGAATGTCTCTTTCATAGATACCCACGTAAATCCAATAAGAATGATCCAATGAAAAAAATCATTTACTATTTCATATTTGTAACTGACAACTTGTAATTTTTCTATTAGCATTAATCTCAGTCAGGCCCGTTTCAGCATAACTTAAGCACAGGCTTAGCAATAAACAAACATTAGGTATCCCCCTGAAGATATCCCACTGAAGTTTATTTGTTTATTCCTTTTTCCCTGTATTTTTTAATAAGGCCTAAACACATGCTTGGTAATAAATTTATGCCCGAGGGGTTTTCTGAATTTGAGCACAAATTAGCAAGGAAAAAGGTAATTTCCTCCAGCAGTGAATAATAATAATTCTGACAAGTGCTTTCATATATACATATATATATACATATATACATATATATAGTTTAGACAAAGACTAAGCTTTTAGACTTTTTGCATGCTTTTTTGATGTACTGTGTGTCTTTATTCTACAGAATATCATCAGAAATCAGATAATTTAACAAGCACAAACAAAACCACAACAGAGAGATTAGTTATCTCAGATAACTTTTTACCACCTATAGTAGTACTAGTTGTATGAGAAGTCACTGACGAGAATTATGAATCAGAAAATCTACATATTTCTATGGAACTAGTTTTTATTTGTATCCTTGGATTACTGCAATTACTTGCCAGGGTGTTTTGACAGATGCTGTAGATTTTCTGCTGAGGAATGGAACAATAATCTATGAATACTGAGAGTCCATGTCAGTAGCTCTCACTTGTCATTTCCACACTAGTTTTTAAGGCAATCCCCAAGGCAAGCTGGGTAGGAGGAAAAAAAAAAACCTGTAGGTGTGGCTGCCAGGTACTCCGCAGAGCAGGAAAAAAGCCACATTCCTGAAGAGTCAGAGAGGCTGGGGTGTACCTGGCGGTGTTTTGGTCCTGCACCAGGCACACAGAGATAGGTTCTCTACAGGATGCTTGTAGCTATAGTCACTGGAGGGAGCCAGGTTGGATTTATTGTCACTCCCAGACCCATTCCTCAGCAGCCCTGTGGACAAGAGCATTTTGCTGCATGCTTCAATCTGACCAGCTGGTAGCAACATTTTCTGTGTGTTTGTAAGCATCTCATAAAAATAAAAGCTGATTCTTTCGGTAGTCATTGTCTTACAATGGAAGGATGCAAATTAGCTTTTGTGCAGAGCGAGATGTATCACTTTACTGATGAAATTATTCTCACGGTTTTACTCTGTAAAATGTTTCAGTGCATTCTCAAAGTGCTGGTATGTATAGACGATATTAAGGTAATCTCCCTTTTTCCAAAACCTCTATGTTTAGAATAAATACTTACTGTGACTGCTAAACCAGCTGGTAGGCCTATAAATAAGAAGTAATGTAGATATAATTAAATTTTAGGAAGTTTCCACCCAAGCAAATTCTTTCTAAGTAGCTGAATTTCTAAAATGTACTATATTTTCCTACCCTGATGTTTGTCAAAAAAATCAGAACCCTGCACATATTTGGCTTGCCTCCTTCAAGTTACTCACTGCAGCAGCACTCATTAGAGACCTAACCTACTTTTACTAGAATCTGAGGCAAAATTCTCATTCATATAATCAAAGTGTCTGAAAATCATTTTCATTTCTGTACTGAAAAACAAAACAAAACAAATCCAACACTGTAACTGTAATTGTTTTTAATTTTTAGGTAGCTTGTGGTTTGCAAAGTGAATAGCTCATTTTTGTAAGTGATCAAGATTTTTACTGGAAATGAGTATCGTTTATTATTTAAGCTATTTTTACGTGATAAATCACACTATTAAAATGGAGTCGGTTTATGGAGTGTTTGAGGTCTTGATTTTGTCCCCACATACTTGGTGCTAATGATAAATCCCTTTTTAATGAAGTTTTCAAATAAAAGCAAATATCATAAGGCTTTTTTATCACCTATTTACTTTATCAAAACCTTTACTGTCCTGGACCATGAGCATTATAAAAATTACAAATGCCATATTAAAACTGTAGTTTTAATTTCATGCCATGGGTTGCACCATAATTTATTGTACTAAAATTGTAGTAACAAATAGCACTGATGATGTAACACTGTATTTCAATGTTTTACAGCACCACAATGTTATTCTAATGATTATATTGTAGTTGGAATAAATATTACTAAACTTGAGACAGATTTATTATGTTTGTAGACTTTGTTTTGTTTGGACCAGGTAACAGAGGATTTACGTGGTAACTCTATTAACGCTAATGAGCATTAATTGCTTATCTCCCTTCTGTACCAGGAGGAGTTTCTATCCCTCTGGCTGCCCTGTATTTTAGCACCTTTTAAGGTTTGATTTGGGATTATATCGTCCCTCCCGTTTCAGCACTCTGTAAAAGGAAGCATCAAGCCAGGAGAGTATTTCAGTCCTTTACAAATTCTTCCCTTCATGTCTATTGCTCTTGAGAAATCGTCTGCTGCCAGTCATTTGGGAACAGGGACCTGGGCCAAACCATGTGCAGTCTTTTTGTGTTCTTCTGAATGACTAAGGGCAAGCACTGCACAGGCAGGTCAGACCAGCCATCCAGCCTCTCTGCCCCTCGTTCTAGATGCAGAGAGCAAGGAGGGTGTATCAAGGCCTTGAGGAACTGAAGAACCTCATTTTGCCGTATTGTCCTAAAGTCACAGGTCATGGTCTGACTCCTCAGTATATTTTCTCCAAAGATAGTTTTAGGTTAGGGACAAACAGGTTGTGACTAGTGAAATCTGAACATCTGTTGGAAAAAAATTCAAAATATACTCTTTTGATGAGACAATGAACTGCAGGAGTAACATGCATTGTCCTATTTACTGGTTACTGCTTTCCACATTTCTGACAGTAATAGAAACCACTGTGTGATGTCAAGGAAAATCATTTATAGTATTTTCAGCAATCTCCAAAACAGCAGAGGAAAAAACGCACTTCCAAGAGAATCTATTCTTACATCAGCAACTGGAGACTCCTATGGCTCTGGTTGGTCGAGACATGAGGTTTCCCATCAGCATTTGAATTTCTTACCTGACAGTATATCTAATGAAGAAAAGGCTAAATCCTACTTTTACTTGTACCAGTGCATTCCCACTGATTTCAGTGATCTTGCCCTGGAATAGCTGGTTTTCATTTGATGTTCATGTTACGTTACAGGAATGGCTGTATCTGGTCCTACACAAACTTGCCTTCCAGATTATAAAAATCAATGCTTAACTTCTGCTTCCATTTTTTAAATTTTGGTCACTTATAACTAGCTCAGAAAACAATATATTTTAAACACAGTCCCCTGAAAACCTGATCTGTGATTAGATGGGGCATCCTTTACCTTGTGCACTGGCCAGAATCCCTTAAACCAAGCGTCTGATGAAGATGTTGAGTAGAAGCTGGGCGGTATTTCTCCACTATGAGTTAAATGTTCCAGTGCTTCAGAGTACCTTGGGGAAACAAAAAAGGGAAAAGTATGGGAAATGGTTTCAGTTTTTCAATCTGGAACCTGATTTGCTGTAATTTTGAGACACAGACTAAAGCACAGGTAATTGATCATAATGAAAAAAATGCATTAATGAAAGTAATTGACAAAAGCCAGTCCACCTGTCAAAGAAGAGAAACCTTGAAAAGAAACGGCAGGCTTTTGAAGGTCAAGGCTCAGTGTGGTGTAATCCCTACCATCTGTGTTCAGGCTGGTGCTATTCTCAGACTGTCATATGCACTCTCTTCTTTGAAAATAATAGACAAGGGAAAAAAAGCTTACCCGACAGGGAGCCTAAATGTAGCTAGCTTTACAGAAAATGAAAAAGCACCACTGTATAAACTTACAATGACCCCTAATTTTCCTTCCCCTTGACCTACACACATTCACAATCTGTTTCAGGACTGCAGTGGCACTGGGAATGAAAATAATTCAGTGACCAATAAAATGTAACAGTATAACAGCAAGTTGGAATAGTAGGCAACCATACCCAATGTAATCAGTCAAGCATGATATTGCCCTGAACGTACACTAAAGTGATTAAGAAGTTTCATCCTTTCCTTCAGCTTTTGAAAGGAGTGGGGCTCTTGCCTTGAACCTGCAAAAAGCTGTAGGTAGGCTCCTGTGCCCTTGCCAGAATTCCAGCCTTCAAAAGACTTGAGTGCCACCCAAGGCTGCACCTCCCTTTTCGGTGTTCAAGATGTACTTGTCACTAAAGCTGTGCTTCTGGCCATTTTCAGACAGCATGCAGAAGCTTGACACTTACACTTGCTTGAAAGGGCCTGTGAGATTCAGTGACTTGGCGCACATCCATGTCCTGGATCCACAGAGCTCGATTACACGCAAGGTTGGAAAACACCCACTGGCTCCTAGCCCATACGTACACGGCTAGAGCAGGAACCCTTGACAACCAGCACCCTAATAGTTACAGCTTAGAATAGGAAAAGCTGTATTCAGTGTCCTGTGCTTTCTGAACACTGACCACCAAGTAGCAGAGCCATTAGCCTTCTTAATACATGATTTTGCATGTTGCTTGGACATTTTAGAAAGTATGAACGAAAATCTTCTTCACCCACAAAATACTGTAGCTTGTTGATCAGGTCACTTTGTGTGGTCTAGAGTTCAAATCCCTCAGGCAGAGGAGGAAATTGAATTCAGGTTTCCCACACTCTGACAGGATATATTAATCACTGAGTTATTACACTAAATAAGGGCATTAGCTCCTCCATGGCAGTTATGCTTTGAAAGAAAAGGTTTAGAAATCCAGCTCCAGAAGTCGTCACTGGAATGGGAACCCCAAGTGTAAGAAGGTGTCCTCCCAGAATCCAGACACTGAAGTCATGGTGTGGGGCAACATCTAAGACACAAGCTTCTTCTTAGTATATCATCTCTAAAGCAGAGGCAGCTGCATGCTTTTTTTTTTTTNGTTCCTCTGCTTTCAAATATCCACATGCATCTTACAGGGAGCTTGTTCTGGAATTTGTTCCTTCCAGAAGGTGGCCAGGTACCTGCAATTTTAGTGTTCCAGTGTTTGGGCTCAAAAAGCCCCTTTAATTCCCTTTGCTGCTGTAGCCCCAAGGCAATTTATTTCAGACAGGAAACTCAAGAACCTGAAAAGTTTTCAAACTCATTACAAAATTCTGTAATTTGCATTACAAAATACAGTGGAAGCATGGAGTCAATAAGCTGTCACTATCTGTCCTGGAGAATTTTTGGTTTAGACAGTAAGACTTTTTTAATAAAAAAGGTTCATCTATTAAAATAATGATAAAGAAACTTTAATAGAGCTCTTTATTCCAGAGTGCCAGACCTATGAAACTACAGAGCACAACCAAACAGATTCCCCAGAAGTCATGTTACATACAGTATGTGGGAAATATTATATATAAAAGCTTACTGTTTCTATTACTCTTAAGTCATAAAAACTAGGATAGTATATCTAAACAGCAGGTATAAATAGTACATATACATTATATATATTAATTGCTCCTAAAAAAATTACGTTAAAACTTCTGCCTCCGTACACAAAACCAGAACACACCACATAAAACATCCCTCTGTTAAGTGCAGATTCCTGGGAAAACAACCCCAATAAAAATAATGCATAAAAAATAATAGTGCTCTACAAATGTCTAATTAAAAAGGTTCTCCACCCCTTTAGAAGAAACACATTTTATTTGCCTTCATTAAAGTGACCTAACCACTGTGCTTCACCCTGCCCTGCCTGAATGATGTAATCAACACAACCCGTGAAAATAAAATACAAGAGAAGAATCATGCCCTCTTTATCTGAGTTGTAACTACCTATCTTTCTAGATGCACAATCACTTTCAAGCATATACTTCAATTAATGATTCAAAAGACAAACTACTGAGACTATATCATCTGTCAAAGTTTAGGTATAACTGGAGTAAACGGAAAATATCAGAACTGGACCTAAACCTTCAGGTGCTTCAAGAGAGTCTTCACTAACAGCTTTTGCTTGTAATTCACACTGTCTCAAAATAAACATTTAGCTAGTTGTTTTTCCAGCTACTACCTGAAGGCACACCCTCTGCTCATGGAATAAGATTCTAATGAAACCTCTTGCTCAATGCGAAGACGCAATCCTTCCTCTCATTTGCAGTAACTACTTTTTTCTCTTTGTTCCATTTATCTTTTTCTCAGTTGCGTGTCTCTCATTATGTGGTTTGCTTGTACTGAAGCCATACATGCCAGGCAAGACAAAATTAGGGAATCTGAAGCTGCATGAACACATAGGAACACAGTTGAAGCACAGTTCACAGCTGCTTCTTTGGACAGGCATGGAGGATCTCATTTCTAAAGCTGTGCTAGATCATGCCACCTTTGACAAACTTAGAAGCTGGTACAAAAAACAAGAAGTGTCAACATGTCAAAGAATGCTATTTGCTCTAGTAACCACTGAATAGTAACATGGGAGAAGAGGCATGACAAAAATGAGTCCAAAAATAGATCAAAGTCTCTTCATTTTTATTAGGTGAAGTATGATAAAAGAATAAAAACTTCTAAAAAATTAAATACTCTAAGAAAATCACATGTTCAGACGGACCTTTAGTGATAAAAGGAAGGAAAATTAAAAGAAAAGAATATAATTCAAAAGTAAAATTGAAATCTAAAATTGAGCAAAAGGAAATGCAATGAGTATTTGGCCAGTGTGCAGTGGCAAAAAAAAAGAGAGAGAGAGAGAGAGAGAGAGAGAAAGAAAGAAATGAGGAAAGAAAATCTAAAACCCAGCAAAGTTTTTTACTAAAATGCAGGAAAAAAATATTTTTCCATTATGAACTGCAAAAAAAACTTATTTTGAAATACCCAGTTTGATATTTACACACTGTTTAACCAATCTTGTGGAGCACCAGAAAAAATAAAGTTTGAAAGAAGGAAAAATTTTCACAGGGGAAGTGTTTCTATGCAGAAAGAGCAAAAGAAGCCAGATCACAAAAGAAGCTACTAAGACAATAAAGATTTTCACTTGTGATGAAGCTCGTCATCCTTTAGGAAGAAAATCTGACATTGGCTGGGAATAGCATTCTCAATTCACAATTCTTAGCAGTTTATGTCAACATTATCTTTTTCTTTTTATCCTCAGGGAAATATATTTTTCCTCCTACAAGAAATGTCAGTTCTAGTCAACATGCAATAGGTGCAAAATCTTTACATTACACCACTATTGATATGCTATTAGTATGATCTCCTATATTTTAATTAAGTTTACAGGAAAGAAAAAGAGCTGTTTTTTCTTTGCTCTTTTATTTTTTGAAATATAACATTTTACAAAACAAGCTAGCATCTCAAGGGGCTACGATTATTCTGTACCATGTGTGCAAGGGCAGGAGAAGTTCTGAAATATCCCTGCTACATTTCAATTTGTCACTTATGTTTCGGCTTTCAACTCCCCTTTGCTTTTTTTTAAAGCCACTGGAGAGCAGGCAGGAGTCGTGAGACACGGCACTTGCTGAGAAGGACTGCACAGTCCCATGCGCGGGCTGACAAGCTGGCAGTACATATCTTTCATTCAGTACATCTCTATACATTGCACAAAAAATGCCTGGGGAGCCTTGGTAATGAATACATCAACTTTTACCCTGCTCTGTAAAAACAGCTATAAGGAAATGATTTCTGTGCTACAGAGGGGGTACACAGACTAAAAAGAAAACACAGCACTTGCCAGAAAAATAAATGCCCTGCTCCATCAGAGAGATGAAAGAGAAAGATAAAGCGCTCTGTTTATGTTACGCCATCTGAATTTAAGTAGACTATAAACCCCTCCCCTTCTGACCAGGGGGGCAAGCATCATCAGCACAGGTACATACAGTTGCTAGTCTTCCATAAGATGCTGCTCACCCTTCAAGCAGAAATTAATTCAGGAAGCTCTTTCACTTAAAAACAAAAGCCAGGAGTAACAAATGAGGAAAAAACTGGCATGTGACATATCGTTACCAGTCACACTAAACAGTAATAGCTATAAGCTTAATTTATAAAATATAATATATAACAATAAAAAATATTATAGGAAATCTCGGCTGGGAATGTTTTTTGTTTTTTCTTAGTATGTGAAGAAGTGAACAGATGAGATCCAGTAAGAGAAAAAAAAAAAGAAGAGAAAAGAAAAAAAATTCCCCAGGTGTGTCTGGTTCTGGTATTTAGAGTTTTTCTGATATGGTCAACATACATGCTGAGAAAGATAAGAGATATATGATGCTTCCTGACTCCTCTATGCACGTTAACCATTATTGATTTCACTGCCAATGCAGTGCGGCGAATGGAAGTTTGGCCCTGGACCCGGAAATGCCAGCAAGCATGCTGAGCCCACTGCCATAAGGAATCACTGCTGCTCCCAGAGAAACCCTGACTCAGGTTACTGCTTCCATCCGCCGGCAGGAAGGACAGCAATGTGTGAGCAGCCTGTGGTCCTCAACTCACCCAAAGATCAGCTTCACCCTGGTATATGCTGTCAGGTGCCAGTTAAACCACTGCAAATTTTGAGCTGCGCTCTGCTGTTCCCAGAGTCTGGAGAAGCTGGGAATGGGTGTTGTTGAGATAGTTCAGATACTGCAGGCAATATGCGCACTTCACACTCTGGATTCTCCGTCTGCTCAAGTCCTAATCTCAACTAGCCATGGCTGAAGTGAAGAACAAAAATAACCACAGCCCATGATTTGAGCTTTGATTGATATACCTTTCTGGACTACTTTCATCAGTTAGAATCCTTGCACAGATCTGTGCAATAGGAACAGCAGAAGTGTCTGACATGGGGAAATACACGTCCCGTCACCTGGACTGGATGGGCTGCTCCATTGTACATATTTATGGACCTGAGCTGAACCCTCGGGGTAAAAGTGAACAAAGAATAGACTGTTTTGTTTTGTTTTGTTTTTCTAAAGCATCTGGGTGTAAGTCTTATTTTGCCAGCAACCATAGTGTTTATGGGCATGTTTTACTGGAAACCTGCTGCTTCTCACGTTTCCTGAGCAACTGTCTTAGTAAAACTGCATCTGGAAATGACAAGCACACAGCTGTAAATCTGAAAAGCAGTGCACAGCCCTAATAGCTAGCAGCCATGGCAGGGCTGTGCTGCCGAACATTGGAAAGATTTACAAAGACAAAAGCAGAGCAATGAATTTGTTTCTGAGCACTCTGTGATCACATTACACTTCTTCCTCTTCAAAGATATTTTGTAGACATAGAAGTGGCTATCATTGCTCTTTGAGTTACTGCTGTAGGCAGGTAACCTATTGTTGCTTACCTGCCTAAGCACCCAAAATTTCTGCCCTGCACCTACTTTCCAAAGCAATGGCCAGTAGGGTAATATATCCTATTTTCTTTTTCACCTGAATTAGATCCATAGCAAAGCAAAGCCATGAAAATGAAGCAACTCAAAAAAAATTGTTCTTGTTTCCCTGGTGGGCACCATTTTGTGTAATGCAGAAAGCGTTCATAAAATGTTATCACGTCAAAATAGATACACAAAGGGTGCAGGAGGAAGAGATGGAGAAGATCTGTACTTTTCATTATCTCATCCCCTAAGCTGTGAAGTCCCCAAACCACTCTGGATTCTAAATCTCCTGATGCTTCAGAGTGCAGTTACAAGGAGATGGTGGCAGGAGGGGAGCAATGGTCACAACAGATGCACATCAGAGCAATACTGACCGGGCTGGCAAGGGGATGCACCACTCTGTTAGACCAGTCAGCGTCAGGGAGAACTGGGGACCAGAGCCAAGGTTTTGGAGTATGAACAGCATCATGAATTGCCAAGAACAGGAAAGAAATATACTTGCTATCTTCAGTATAAACAGCTAGGCAACAAGCTATTCAGGTTAAAACAAACAAACAACAACAACAAAAATCTTTGAATACTAATATTAAATCAAATATAAAACAATAAAAAATAAAACAATTTTTAACTCTCTTGGAGCAAGGATTTTTAATTCTGTAATTCAAAATATTTTTTCTTTCAAATGCCTTTCAGTTTTACTAAAAAATAAAATACTTAAAGATGCCAGAGTCCTTAAACAAACCATCTCACTTGACCCAGGCATTTTTGCTGTTCCTCAAAAAGTGAACATTTAAACACATTAATATGTAGGGATGTGTGTTTAAAAGATGTTATTTGCTTAAAACTAGGTGCTAATTTTATGCATAGAAGTATATACATACGTACAAATATACTTAAAGTGTGTGTGCTTGGGTTTTGGATTTGCAATGGCAGAAAACCAAACCTCAATTATTCACTCGGTTCCTGAAGGTAATGACAGTGGCTGTGCAAGGGATTAAGATATGTATGTGACTTGATCAGCTCCAGAAATGACCAAAGGATAACAGACAGGTCAAGAGTGTTGGTCTGCGACATCCTATGGAGCACGTATCCTGAATTTAAATTTCAGATTGATGTGGTTATGTGGGCATGTCATTAACTGTCTCTACTTCCTCTGTAGCCAAAGGGAGAGACAAAGCATGAAACCTGAGGGGTTTTTTTTAAGCTTACACAAAAATCTTGAGTATGCTAATTTTGCGTATGCCTATAAATTCATACCTCCTGCAGGCCTCAGAGGAGGCTGAATACAGACTTTAGAAAGTTCATCAAACACCCCTAGTCAGATCTCTAGGTTTCTTATGGTTGCTTCATAAAGACCTGTCAATGGTTTCATTAAATAAAATAAGCCTCCGGTAAGGCCTTGTCTTCTATTATTGTTCCTTTATAGATCAGACACTGTCCTCCTATGTCTCCATTTACTTCTAGTACATATTTATTCTCTGTTTCTAGCATTTTTGCCATTTTACTGTACTCTCTGTTGCTTCCTTAAGTCCCATCAAGATGCCCTCCTCAACATGGAGTCAATGAAGAGGAAACTCTTAACTCTGTGCCCATTTGGGGTACTTGCAGCACGAGGAGGTGCCAAGGCTGGGCTGGGTAGCACCAGAAACAGTGGCAGAGCTCACTCGCAAAGGGAATCACAGCAGGATGGGGGAGATGGGCTTGGCATGGGGCCTGAGGTTCTTCAGCGGAGCTGGGTACTGCTTTGCTCCACGGTGTCACGGGGAGTGTCACTGCCGGTTGTGCTGCCATGGGGACATACTCCTCTGCCTCGCTCATGCCCAGGCACGTGCTCTGTGTGGCTCTTCCCACCCCAAAACACCCCAATGATGCGACCCTGAGGGCAGTGTGGCCACAGTGTCCCCCTGACCCCAGGCTTGCCCCCAGGGGCTGCAGCAGCCCCTGGGCAGCAGGCAGGCAGCAGTCTGCCAGGGACCCTGCCAGCTGCCTGGCTGAATATGCCGAGTGTCCATTGCAATATAATGTAGGAGAATCAGGAGTAAATGGGGCCCTTGAAAATCACAGTTCCAGGGAGAAGGAACTGAAACTTCTCCTTGCTGGCTTAGCCACCTCCTGTAACAGGGGATGTGTTTCCAGACCCATAGGAAGCACCCTCTTTTTTTTTTTTTTTCCCCTTGTTATAACCTTGACCTTAACTTTAAATTTTAAAGTAATAGCTACCTGGGATTTGGAAAGAGTCAGCAGCCCCCCGAAGTGCTTATCAGGATTAAATCCACTAAAAACATTTCCTATTAGCCAGGCACAAAGAGGCTGGGAAGAAACACGTTTCTGTTTCTCTGCAGTGCCATTCCCTTGCTCTGGCCCTCAGTTAAACAGCCATGATAATGCTCCTCACTCAGCTTGTTTGAAGATTAAATTAGCTGCTATTAGTTCAGCTCTTTGAAGATGTACCCAAAGTGGTAAGTGCTAAGTATTATTAGATGAATGTTAGTCATTAGACCCTAGAGAAATCTTGTTGCTCTGTATTACTGCTTGAGCCGTGTGAAACCGTGGCTGCTGGTCCACTTGAGCACCCCGACCCTTGGTCTCCCTTTGCTCAGCACTGCTAAATGCGAGACTATGAGCCTCTGTTCTTAAACTAAGCCACCCTAAAGCATTTAAAGGACCAGTCTGCAAACTGACTTTAAAGAGTTTTTTCCTTCACAATTAAAAAAGCTTTTCATTTTCCAAGCCCTCTCTTTGAAAATTCCCGTCTCTGTTTTGACCGAACTTTAAAGAAACAAATCATCTACATGATTTATTAAGCTGAATTTTGGTAAAAAAAAAAAAAAA
>VXAL01018777.1:21788-66816 GCA_013399475.1 Chauna torquata
TTGTAAAAAAAAAAAAAAAAAAAAAAAGCTGTCAGTCTTTTCAAATTTGAAAACAGATGGGCAACTAGATTTTCCATTAAATTACTCCAGATTGAAAAGGGTGTAACAGACATAAGATTTAGGTGCTTTTTAAAGCCCTCTAGTGGTAGTTCCAGTTATACTATTTATTGACATAGGAAATTACCTCATTACTAGACTGCTTAATTTGGGATCTTTAACAGGAAATTAGATGCATCTGTCTTTAGAAGGAGAGAGAGGAAAAAGAGAAACTGTTAGCAGAAAAGTCTCTGTTTTTAGCAGAAAGGTCTCTGTCTTTCTGTATAGAAATAAACGTGAGGCAAGCATACAGAGTTGTAGAAACTTTAAACACAAAATTATGTAAACAGAAAAGGTAGCAAGTGCCACCTAATCAAACAACAAGATCCGTCCTCTAGGAATTGATCACAGGTATGTACTGAGAAAGCTTCTGCAAAATTAAAGCTGACCCAGTTCCCCTACATCCAGAGTGACAGTGTCTAAAATACAGGATTTGAGTATAGTGGCAGATTGCTGTGGAGCTGTTGCCAATGAGTGTGCTGCACCAGCCACACGGATAAACGTCTTTCATTCCTCAAGGCCATAAATCTGCCACTTCTCATCAGCCACTATATTGCCATTATAGTATTTTCTCAGACTTCTTTCCTTCCTCTGCAAAGTTCCCTTTCTAAACAAATACACAAATGATACAGCTCAAGGCAGCATGGGAAATAACACAGAAGTAGTTCAGTGATAATGTTGCTACAGCTCAAGATTAGGGGAATAAAAAAAAAAACAACAGGACAATAAAATCAGTATAGGTAGAACCATTGCTGTTTTAAGATGTATTACACAGTGGCTGCCTTTTGCCAAAAGAAACTGTGTAAAAAATTAATCTTTAATTTAAGATTAAACCAGTTTTTAGAAAGCAAGACAATCTTACAGTTTGTTTCTTAAAACCTATTTCAGGATTTTAACAATAAAACTGATGAGGAGGATCTGCTCAGACTCTGTCACATAACCAGTCTGTCTCAGTCCCTGGATATTAACCTGACTCTATGTATATATTCTACATAGGGTTATACCTGAAGCTATCTCATTTGTTAAATGGCTAAATAGAAGCTGAAGTACCTGGCAGAGCATTCAGCATTTCTCAAGAGTAACTCACAGAGTTTTCTGGGAGAGAAAAGCATTACTCTGACAGTTCTGAGTGTTCCTTCAGTACCTCCTTTTAAACATCTAGAGGATCTTCTGGAGTGCTTACTGAAAAGAGGAGCTTATTAGAAGTACTCATTTCAAGAAAGTGTTTTGAGAGTGAAAAAAAAATTATAATAGACAGTCAAGAAATCCTTTGGGAAAATCAGGCTGGTACTGAAAAACACAGAACATCCTTGGCAAGTAAAAGGTTTTTGTGAGGAATGTCAAAATTAAGCATGGCCAAATACCATTTCCAGAAGGAAAGGTCTTTACCCTGTGTGCTTCCCCATGACTTCTCTCATGTTCCACAAGAGCTTGCAAGTGTCCAAGTCATCTTCAGTCTATCCCAGTAAAGCGGTACAAACATTTATTTGTATTGCATGACATTTTCCTCAAATCTTTTTTAAAAAGCATGTTTCTCATTAGTATGATCATAAAACTTACAGTAATAAAATTTATGGTGCTTTGTTTGCAGTTATAAAATAAAATAAACAAGACTTACAGTAAACAACAAAATATACATCAGTATGAGGTCCTCTGAACGTTACCCTTTGAAAACAGGATGACCACTTGGTAATATACAGGCCACATCCAATAAAAATGTACAATGAACGCACTGTGTGGCAGAGTTTAATCTCCTGACGCTTGTGGGAGCTAAATTTCACCTTTAATAAGACTCTGCTGCTGCACAACATGCACCGTGAAGCAGTGCGATGCAATGGCAAAGATGCAGGCTGAGTGCACAGAATAACGTTTTTTTCCTGCATCTATTGTCTGCTTGCAATGTGATTTTTTATTTCACTTCTACAGCTCAATTTCCTCCTTGATAACAATGGGAATAACAATGATTTCTCACCTTTGACATTCATGGATGAAAAGTGCTAAGTATTATTAATTCATGAATTTATCAACCTCAAGTGGAGTTGTGACCTTGAAAATGGAGAAGTTCCAAGGAGTCTGCAGAGTCTGCTGGGGAGATCATTAGCGCTATTTACTCTAACAGGCAAGCTCGTGGATGTTATAGTGATGCTTGCAGGGCTGGAGGAGGAGAGGCAGCGTGATACAGTAGATAGCGTGATGTTTTCATGCCCAGATAGACAGCATTGCGAAAGCACAGCAGTGAGCAAAGCTTGGAACAAGCCCATCAAGTCTAAGTGGAAGGCCTGCTCCCCTCCTGGGAGATGCTAAGCAATGTTTTGAAATACTCTACATGCTTCAGTCCCATACCTTATGGAGCAGTTATAGCAATCAGTCACAACTATTGATTAGCTTGGCAGTACAAGGGAACTCACAGTAAAACTTACTTCTCAGTAAAGATCACTTGAGAACATTTTTCTTTTTTAAAGTATTAAAATGGTCAAGGAAACTGAGGTTGTGAGTGTTTTGTAAATCTTTACTAAAGAATGGCAAAATCAGGACAATTCATCATTTGGTTCTACAAATTCTCCCTAAGAACATTTTTCATATGGAAGTCAGCTTTAGTCCATCGATATTTCATATTTCTATATAAAAACAAGGTGATAGTTTGACTTATAAAAATATTCAGTGCTTTATTAACTTGCCTTTTTGCCTTATTGCAAAGAGAATTGGAAAGCCCTGAGTGAGTTACAGCTACAGGTTCTGCAGCTTTTCACTCTGCCCTACAATTTCCTTTATGGTCTTTTAGCCTATGTTAATTGTGCACTGCTGCTGCCATTTGAGCATCTGTCCCCTGCTGCACTGAATCACCAGAAAGCAGCTCCTTCAGTCCATCTGTGATAGCTCCAAGCTCAGAGGAAACACTCTGTGTGGGAACGCTGATTCAATGTGGCAGGGGATAAGTGGGCTGGCAGAACTGGTTTTATGCATTTTAATAACTGAGGAAAAAAAGGGATGGGAATGACAGACATGAAGTGAAGCAGAGAATGTAAATTCTCTCCTCTTGACCAATCCAACATGCTTGTGCTTAATTCATATTTTAAGTGGCTAGAAATTTATTTTAGACAATGAAAATTACATGCATCTCTAATAAAATAGGTTAATATTATACCTCAATATATATATAGTAATACAAATATTTTGTAGAACATATCTTACTATACGTTACATACATTTTATCATAACACATGGCATGCTTGGAAAGGTTTGCTTAGTTCTTAACAGGGAGTAGTGCTATATAGTAGTGGCTTATCTAAGATTAGAGAACACAGGAGAAGAAACAATCAAACAAACAAAATCATTTTCAACTACGCCGCTGTCAGTATCTGTATGAATAAACAGATATAAGTATATAACCTTCTGTACTGCAGATTTATTCTTAAATCTGACATACACAACATGTTTTTCATCCAGCATAGAAGTAGCCACTCTGTTATCTATCACAGAATCATTGCCATTCTAAATATGAAATCTAGAGATTAGAGATCAATGCACAACATGTTTCTTCTAGCAGTCTTAACGTCATATTGTTGAAGCCAGAAAGACATTTTGGATAGCAAGAATGAAATGACGATACTGAAAAATAACCTATTTCTTTTCTTCTTTTTGATTTCTAAGCTTTCCATACAGATTGGACTGAGACTTCAGCAACTTTCCTTACTCAGGTATAACAAATACATCATGATATTTAAGTGGAACAGATACCAGTGGGAATCTCAGTGAAGAGCATTCTGCCTCATAGGGAAAATAGTGCCCCTATGGATGTTTCAGTTACAGTGAAGCTGTCTTACTGAATTCTAAAATACCTTTGTGCCCTGCCTTAAGCTGCTGTAAGTATTTATGTTCCATGTTGAGCAACTAACCAGCTCCAATTGGAGGTGAGCAAGCTTCTCTAGGAGCGAAGGGGTAACCTCAGCTATTTATTTTCCACTTAGTCTCCTTGACACGAAGGAGTTCAGGACTCTTTGAATAGAACAGAAAATTGCAAATGTGAGATATTCATATTTTCTTTTCATGAGCTAGTGAAGAAAAAAAGGGTTGAAAAGTAATACAGCATTTTTTCTGCTTTTTCCAATTCACTCTTTTAGTGGCCTTTGGAAAAAAAATTCTATCACCATCCAGTAAAAAAAAAATAAAAAAAAATAAAAATTAAAAAAAAGGAAAAGAATTTGTGATAACAGAAAATCACAAAGCCATGTCAAAACTCTTCCTTTTTCCAAATTTGAATGACATTTATCCAGCTGTAAAGATACTGTGTGCCATAATCTTTAGCCTTTCAGTCTTAGCCATTAGAAAAGATTCATTTTAATTTAAAACATAAACAAATCTCTTATCTATCTTTCCTATTTTGGAAGTTCAATGCAAACGTAACTTAATAACTAATATAGCAATAAAACTGCTGTAAGAAGAAATTTATAGTACATTAATCTCTAGATTCTGTATTTGGACTGGAAATGATTACATGATAATGGAGTAAATGCTTTGCTAAGTGATACAAACTTAAATACTGTGTATATCAAATGTGGACATGCTGAAGAATAAATCTGCAGTACATTAATTTACAGAAAGAACTTTCTTAAATAAAATCTTCTGAAATAGTAAGTCCAGGGAAGTGAACAGGCCATCATTAAAGGGCAGGAAGCAAATTCAATATAAATTTGTTAAAGACAGCAAAGTTCTCCTTTGAAAAACATCTACAGCCTTCAAATGTATGAATCAACACTCTATGCAACCTGGAAATGTTTCCAGACTGATTAATGAAAATGGTCCAAAATGAGGGGTTACCTTGAACACAGAAGACTGCAGATCCTTTAGAAAAATTTCTTCCATGGGGAGGAGAGGGCAGGGCAAAGAACAGCCCACGATAGTACTATGCAGTCACCAGGCCATCCACTCATCATGAAAGGACTTGAAATTCCAGCGGTTCACACATACACTTTCAACTCCTACAGTCACTACCCCAATTTAAAAGTCAAATGCTATGTAAGACTTCGGTTGGAATGCACCATTCATCTTTTTTATGAGAAAATATATGTAACTGTACTAAGAACAAATGTGGTTCTGCATTCAAAGACTTAGTTACCAGCTGTACACAAATGGAAGTCATCAAAGGTCAAGAGGAAACAAAATCCTTCCCACCCACTTTGCTGTAAAGTAGTGCTAGCATTTAACCATGGCCACTTCTATAGCTTCAAGACAGCTGTAACCCTCACAGTTTTATGAAGAGTTTGGATAATGGAACCACTAAACAAATTTCTTGTGTTCTTTTCTGTCTTTCTACTCAAAAAACACCTTTTTATGAAGAGTTTGGATAATGGAACCACTAAACAAATTTCTTGTGTTCTTTTCTGTCTTTCTACTCAAAAAACACCTCTATGCTAAATTAACTGGACAAAAATAAATAAACAAGAATTTTCCTCCTCTTCCCCTTCTCCACATCCAACAATCTTTGGTTAAAATTAAACCTATTTAAACTGCTGGAAAGATCCGCTCATTTGAACTAAAATAGGGCACAACAGGTCATTCTAAAATTAGAATTGATGGTGGCCCATGGAAAGAAATTGCAAGATATGATAGATAGACTCCTGAGCACAGTCTCCCACCTTTCTCTGAGGTACCTTGAAAGAAAGAAGAAAACTTCCACTACTCCAATAATACGAATGCATAGCTTTGCCCTTGGCTCAGATTTAAGCACTTTTACTAAAGGCAATGCTATGAAAGACCGATATATGCATAATTTAAAATTAAGTTACATGGTTCTGTTTCAGATTCTAGAGTATCACGATGGAAGCAAAGCTGAGATCAGGGTCTTGTGTAGTAATAGGGAAGTAAAACTAGTGTCACTGAACCAACAAATACTACCAGAGAATGTTTTACATCCTTATTTGCCACATTTCATACTAGCTTTTTTTCCTCCTTTGAAGGAAGTGATACTTTCTGGGACCAACACCATTCTGTCCTCCAGGAGGTCATTTACATCTGTGCAAAGAGAGTGCAAAAAGCTGCGCTTTGATTTTGAAGTTTAGCTACCCTACTGAAAAGCTGTGAAGAGCGAAGTTGTGCTGGTTTACCCAACTAGCTCTATTCAGGCCTCCCTACAACGTGTTGTTAGAGCAGGTTATAAAAAGATAGGCCCAAGCATTTCAAGGGATTACCATTGCTTCACTCAGTGTTGCCCAAGTTCTCATTCGGAAAGCTGAACTGTGCCATATACATCATTACAGCTATGCAACACCAAGTACAGCAACCGATTTTTATAAAACTAGATCTTTGTGACTAATGTCCATCTATCAAAACAAAATGCTCACTTCCACTGATAAGTGTATTGCAGGAAGACAATTAGTACTGTATTGGTTGGCAAATAATATTTCCCAATTTAAGGAAACATCTGGGGAAGAAGATTGTCAGGTTTGAGAAGTGCAGAACAGACAAGAGGAGCAAGAAAGGTGAGGAAACATCATGACCTCAATTCCACCCAAGCCACAGGCCACCCACATTCGTTCTCCAACAGCTGCGGATGAAATAGGTATTAGCTCATCCCAACTTCTTTCTGCTCTCCTGCCATGCCCTAAAGCAGAGAACTATGGCTGCAGCTCCTACACAGGCTCCATAAATAGCTGACCAAACCCTCTGCATCTCTCCTACATGAACCTCAGGAGACCTGTGACAGCATACCAGTCCAGCTGCAAGAAAGGGTCATGTCCCTGTCTAGGCAAGTACTGAAAAGGAGACCAAGGAAAAAGAACAACCCCCAGAGCAAGAGCCAGTGAAAGATCTGAAAAATATTCTCTCTTTCTCTGAGAAAACAGAGGAAAGGAAAAGGTGCTAGTGAAATAATAAAATGAAAAGGGAAAAGGATAAAGGGCAAGAATGTAGAAATTTGGAAAAGAAGATACATAATGCAAAAAAAAATGCCACACCCACAACCAGCACCTACCAAAAAGGGCTTTCAGCAGCTTAGCTTTGGAAGAAAAAGCTTAATAAGAACACAAAACTTAAAATTATGAACCCAAGAGGGATCTTATTGTCTTCAGTTAGTTTTCCAAAAAGATGTGAAAATCTGAGAGAGAAATGTTGACTGCCAGCTTAATGCCATGCCAGTGCTGGTGGATGTATGAATAACTGAAACCACAGCTATACTCCATCCTCCTCTCCACAGCACATTCCAGCTGCTGTTCTAAGTGTACTGTCACAATCCCTGGAGCAAGAAGTGTGCTGTAATCCCTTTGATAACACATATTTCTTTTCTAATTTTTTTTTTGTAATGCTATGCTAAGAAACTATTATCCTAAGTAATCACAAAAGAGAGCTGAACATGGCAAATAGATTATCCAAATTTTTGCAAAAATTTTTGTCCAATTTTTTTTTTTTTTTTTGCAAAAATAGGTGTCCAAATTTTTGCAAAAATTGCTACTACCTTCTTGTTAATAAATCTCTTGGTTTGGGTTCTTGTAAGAAAACCCTTTTACAAAAATCATGTACAGCTGTCATTACTGGCGTTTTTTATCACACAGCAGCGTAAAACAATCTGCAGTTGAAAGGAATAATTTGTACTGATTTGCCATGAACCATCCATGGATTCCAGCTGAACTGGAGTCATTATCAGGTCAGCACAGAGCTGTTTTGTAGGCAACCTCATAGATGATGTGCTTTACCTAAACCTACAGTGCACAGGATAAAACACTTTACTTATTTAGTTTTTCCTCACAGTTACTCTTTGCTTTTTTTCTCCTTTGTCCACCCTATTTCCAAGGTGGGATGAAATAAGTGATAGGGATATTAAGGGCTCTTCAGGGTATCCAAGTAACTTTGAAAAATCGAAGCTAACCACAACTAGTTATCAAGGACTTAGCACCCAAGCAGTTCATATTACAGACTCTTGAAAATGACCCTCCATCCGTTTCAAGTCACAAGGTCCCCACTGATTTAAGTTGTGCAGGATCAATCCTGTTAGGCTAAAGTATATGCCAAAAATCTGTCAGAAACTAATAGGCAGGAGATTTGACAGCAAAACTTAATTCTCTGGCTGAATGTGGGAGTTTACCTGACATGTGTGAGAGTTATGCCTTGAGAGAGGATTTTTCTGATAAACTTTCCGGTATATATCAACTACAATCTCTGTGAATTTCAGTTCTAAGAAACAAACTCTCAGCCACATTTACACCTTCCCTCAAGCTTTCCTACACAATGCCAACATTTTGTTATTTCCTGTACTGCCAAATTGCTTTTCCCATACTAGGGTGGGGCTAATTTAGAAAACTGTCCATCAGAAAGGCTTTGCAGAGTAAGACCTCTCTTACTCTTAATAAGGGAAACTATAAAGTGATTTTTCAAACATGCCCTCATAAAAAATGTCAGAGCGCCAGAAAAAATATTTTAATGAAAACGACCATGTTTGTAAAAATAAACCATTTTTAATGGCACGCAGTGGCCAACAGCAACAGTGGCTGAGGCTGGGGCTGGCACACTGCTGCAGAGCAGAAACTGCTTCTCTCCTAACGATTGCAAGCCTAGGATGAACACAAATGTGAGTGAGGAATTTGAGACTATAACCACAGAGCATTATTAGCTTTCATCAGTCCCTCTCTGGCTTATTCATGGAATCTGGACGGATCCCAGAGGCATGGTTTCTTAGCTCTCATTAGGCTTTGCAAAATGAGCCTCCCTTACTTGGAAATACCTACTTGGCAGCGATTCTCTCTTCTCTCTCTTCTTTCAGTGAGTGTTTTGTTGCAATATTCAGGGTTCATATTGGGCCAGATGCTTCCTCAGGAGAAGGGCTGAACAACACTGACAGTTTGCCTTTAACAGTGAAGGGAAGGCTGCTCGTGTCCTTATTTCATACAGCTGTACACATACACCAACTAAAAACATCTTCATGAAATGAAACTCACATTCAAACACTGAGGAGAAACTCCACCAGAACCACCTTTGTCACTGTGTGCCCTTGCTCTCTGATACACATACTGTACCAATCTCATTTGCTTACAAACATGGAGTCAGTGACCTGTGAAAATATTCCTGATCCTTCAAATAAAAGCTCTGTTCCCCCATCCCCTAATTAAACAGAGAGATCATTTAGGTAATGATCCATCTACAGAAGGCTTTTATTTAGAACACACAAACTTGTGTCACTTTCTACTCATAATACCTATCATATCAGCATGAAAGCACATTCATGTGGATGAGCTGGCAAAAAAGTAGTCTTTTAAGTGGCTAGTCCAATGCTCAATTCCCTTGAATTGGCCAGATAGAAGCATTCCCTTCTGAATTTGAGATTCTCCGTCTCCTGACTCAAAAGCTCAGCTGGAGCTCAGTCAGAGCTGACTTGTACAAGCAACATCACATCCAAAAATAATTGTTTTGCCTGCCAGAAAAATAGACCCACTGAAGTAAGGAATGCTTTCTGTTTTGAAGAATGGACATCAGTAATGTGCCAGATGACAACCTTCTTTTGGTCGGACACAGGCTTGTTGCCTTCAAGTGTTTCAAGGCCTTCAAGACTTTAAAGTAATTCCCAGTTTTTCTAACTCTTCACAGTTGGCTTACCAAATTTTTCAGCCTCAGGGGGAGACTTGATTATACTTACTAAATCTGTAAAGTGATTTCAACAGCAGCACTTTTCCATCTTACCCTTCATCTTTCTCTGACAGAATTTCTAGGACCAGTTCAGCCATTATTGAATTTTTTTTCTTCTGTTAGACTAATTAAAGAAGTATCTTTGGTCCCACAGTGCGTTCATAATAGTAGGTTCTTTGCCTAAAGCAAATGTGAACAGAGAAAAAAATATCAGATCAGTTAACTGAAATTACTGATAGGAACTCTGATCTTTAAAGACTCATACATGAGGTTTTCATGATTTTTTTTATGTATCAACTTTTTATTCTCTCAAGATTTAAAATGAATTAGTTACAAAAAGTATGAGCTTTTGTTAGTGTATGCTAGTCTATTTTTATGCAGATAAAGGACACACAGACCAAAAAAGCGTGATGTTAATAGGAGATGCAGTTTGGCATTGACTATAACCGCAACCAAGGTTTAGAGTCCCACCCCATGGATATTTTACAGAACAGGCAAACCTTTCCAAATGCTTAACAAGAAATATGCAAAATAAAGCAGTAGTGTGTCATAATTCTGTAATATTTTGTTCCTTGTAAAACCAGTAATAATGCAGCCAGCTAGCATCTTTAAGAAACATAGAAATAGGATTTCTTTTCATTAACATTCTGTTCAATATTGGAAACATAAAAACGAATTATATAAAGTGAACTTGAAAGACTGTAAATATTACTATTAATTCTGGGATATTCCACTTTTCTGGTGGCAAGAATTAAGAACTGGGAATTTGCTATGTTTCAGTGGAAAGTTTGATACTAAACAGCTATCATTAGGCAGTAGCAAGAAAACCATTCATTCTCAACATACTTTCCTTCCATAAACCAGGGAGTCAGATCATTTCCATAGAAAAAGGAAGAGGAAAGAAATGAATTTCATATAAACCACTAAATGTTTTTGGTCAGACCTCAATTATTTTCAAAATCTTCATGGGGTGGTAGTGGTTCTGTTTCAAATTAGGGAGATGTCCAAGCTGCACACATCATATTGGGATCTGACTTCCTCAGAATACAGTGATGCTGCAACCCCTAGCTGATTCAGTTTATTATAGAAATACAAGGCATGTGCATACATTTAACATGAATATAACCAAGGAATGTAGGTGTTTGTTTTAATTTTTCTATGCAACTTCCAATTTGCCTGTTTTAAAACCACTGACTGGGCAAAGGCTGGCTTACCCAGTCATCTTTTCTTCTTTTCTATGAAACCTAGATTTTACAGAACATATCTAGAATCTGCTAGTTCCCAGTGTTGAAACTTGATGCTATTCCCACCAAAAAAAAAAAAAAAAAAAATTCTAATTATTCCACTATGTTGAACAGCTAGGCTACTGCTGAACTCTTTCATCAATCTACCTAATATCAAGAACCAACTGTGCTGCCACTGAAATCCATGGTATAACTGTCACTGATGGACACTGCCAGTTACCAGGAAACTTACTGTATGTATAGCAGAGATGATTCAGAATCATTAGGAGCTTCGTACATGTACATTTATGTAATTCATAGCATTAATTTCATAGCAGAGGTAGATGTGAGTCTAAGTATTGCCACAACCAAAACCGCATTGAATCAATAATAATGATGAATAAATTATTAACACAGAATTAATTCAGAAACTAATGCTTATGGAATTCTCACAAGCAGGTTGTGAATTATTCAAATACACACTAGTACCTGGAAAACAAAGGTTTTGTAGGGCCAAATATTCTGAATTCAGGCTGTCTTATGTTTTGGCCAACTACATGGTTCTGATTTGGTTCCCTGATGAGATAAGCATAGAATCACAGAATCACAGAATATCCTGAGTTGGAAGGGACCCACAAGGATCAGTGAGTCCAACTCCTGGCTCCACACAGGACCACCCAAAAATCAAACCATACGTCTGAGACTGTTGTCCAAATGCTTCTTGAACTCCGACAGGCTTGCTGTCATGACCACTTCCCTGGGGAGCCTGTTCCAGTGCCCAACCACCCTCTCAACAAAGAACCTTTTCCTAACACCCAGCCTGAACCTCCCTTGATGCAGCATGCAAAAGCCTTTCCTGTAAATCTTCCACAGACTAATACAATGTTAACATGGATTAGTTCATCTTAATTATCAGAATGAATTCCCTTTTTCTTTAAGTCTGGTATCAACATTTAGAACTTTCCTGTTTGTTGCTCTAGTCCTTTGCAAACTGGATTCTGTGGGTTTGGGGTTGTTTTTTGTTTGTTTGGTTGGTTTGGTTTGGTTTTCTGTTTTGGAGGGTTTCTTTGAACAGACTTTAAATAAAGGCAACTACTGTAATCTAGTATTTCCTCTTATCTGACTGCATGGTGCATGACTGGAGAAAGATGGAGGTCCCCCAGAGCTGCCATTCTTCATTGCTCTGCTTCCTTTCTTTCCTCACCAGTCCTGGAATCCACAATAAAATCCCTCTTGAGAACCTTTCTTATGCAGTTCACAAGTTCACCTTCAAAGTCTGTCTGATGGTCTGGCTCAAATAGCTAGAGATCTTACCTTTTATAGCCCCCTATGCCTTTTAATAAGCTGATCCCTAATCAGTTTTCCCATGTCAGTTTTTCCCCACATGCATGCTTCCAATTAAAATAACATTTTGTTGAGTTGGTCATCTTCTTTACCTTCCTTAGACCCTTAGGCCATTCAGTTGGTCTTGATAGTTTGATCACATAGTCAAAACACAACTACTCTGCAGGTAAGCACTGCAACCTTTCCACAGTGTACTTTGTCCAAAAAAATTGCATATTTAGCAACACAGTCTTTCAAAAACTTTTAAAGGAGAGGTGAAATTTTCAGATAATTAAAAAATGAAAGGCATGGAAATATTTAAAAAGCAAAGAAGAAAGTTATTGTTGTGAACTCATTTTCAGTCCAGAACACATGGGTGAGTTTCAAATCATTAATCTTAAGCTTTCAACAATGCAGGCTCAAAAAGGAATACAGCTCCAAAATTGGACATTAGTGAAACTTCTTATTTCCATATACCATTTTTTAGAGAATGACAGTTTCTACCAGAACCATACATATAAGGAAGAACAATTAAAAATATGAGCACAATTTTGTCATCAGGTTTAAGTTTTTGCTCCTGATTGTCAGTATGAAATAAATTACAATTGAATTTCTTTTTTCAAAGCCGTTAAGCAACTCTTGTGTCTCAGCGTAACAGCTTCCAGAATCTCAGAAAATATGAGTCAGAAATGTAGCAGTTACTCTGCATCATTTCTGCTGAGGAATGAGATTAAGCTGCTATTGAAACATTCACTATCCTTTATCTGCTAGGCAAGGACAGGCCTTTTAGACGATTGACTTCACCTATGCAGATTACTGACAAAGGATTTTAAAAGGTCATTCTAAATGGTGTCCCTCCAGGCCATTTGGCCTTGAGTGGTCCTATCCACAAGTTATTTGCTATGGTCCACTGCTTTTAGGTAGATATGAAAAGAGTTTTGTGCAAAGGAAGTGTTAAGATGTCTCTGCATGACC
Source organism: Chauna torquata (assembly GCA_013399475.1). NCBI lineage: Eukaryota > Metazoa > Chordata > Aves > Anseriformes > Anhimidae > Chauna > Chauna torquata. The sequence continues at coordinate 35,018 of VXAL01018777.1, forward strand.
TTGCCTTACTTTTTTTCGGAGATTCTGGACAGACCTCTTCTTTGTGGCACAGGTCAAATGGGAAACATTTTGAAAAGAGCTACTGAAGCAATAAGGGAATGTGAATCTTTCTGCTCTTCTGATCTCAGTCATGAAACTACTGTACCTTATAAGCAAATTCATGGTTCTTTGTTCCTTTGAGACTATTTATTAAAAAATAAGCCTTTGAAAGCCCTCTTTATTTTCAGTTTGAATCATGTCACTGAGAGGCAGGGGGGAAGTAAAAGCACACTTAAAATGTTTTCACTGGAGTCACCTTTGTTATCTCATAAAGTCGAGGGGAATGATCTGTATTTATAAGAGATGAAATAGAGGTCTGTGAAACATAACCATAGAGAATGTATTGGTATTTGAAAATGACAGATGTACTGAAAAATATCTTCTTCTTGAGTTACACTTTATTACAGAAATCTGACAGTTCAAGAAGCTTGATTATTTGTGAAGTTTATAATACTGTATTTCTACTCTCTTTTAGCATCCAAGACAAATAGAAAACGAGGTTAATCATTCCAAGTCTGCCTAGCATTATAAGTTTTATTAGAACATTACATTATTTTTCATAGTTTAAGGTCTTACTGATTGTTTTGATATGCCCTCATATCAATTCTGTTTCAGAACAGTTGTTTTTCTGTTACAAGAACTGTTACAATTCTGCTCTCAATTTCATAAGGAGCCCTCTGAACCTCACTGAGATAAGCAAGTAGTAATAGGTCACACCCAAAGTAGTATCATATGCTATACATGTATAGGAAACATGCTGTTGTTAAAGATACACCAAAATATGTCAGTTATGAAAACAAGCAAATGGACAGCATTTCCATCTCTAGCCTGCCTGAGATGTTAAAGGTAAGAAATATTGTTAGGCACTTCCTTAAGTACAAGAAAGCGGTTGTGCTGACCATGTTTACAAGGCTAAGGACATTTCGCAGAGCATTGCAGAGGGCCACGCTCACAGGCCAGACAGACGATGGCTGGTGAATAGGCTTCTAGGTGACAAACTCTATCCTCCTATGGCCAAAAATCACTAGTCTGGTTATCAGCTGGAGCCTAATTTGAAGGTTTAAATGGAACCAGTAGAACCTTGTTGTGCCAAGTAATTAATATATTTAGAAACATCTATATTAAAGGAAGAGATTTCTTTTGAAATCACATTTCTATATCTTTCAAACAAAGTCTTGGTATCTCATCATGAAGAACAAGTAGCCATTTGAAAAATAAGGCCTCTTTTTAATTTACATAATGGTAAAATTCAGTACACAGTGGTAGTTATGATTTCCATTTTGCAATACAAAGAGAACACTGACCATAATATCAAATTAGAGCTCTATGAAATTTAGTTTTTCTATAAATATTTTAAGAAAATGCACCCATCTCAAGAATCAAGCTGAAAATCCACCAACTTCTGACTTCTAAGAATCTGCATATGCCAGTACTTCAAATTCCCTTTTCAATGTAAAAAACAAATCGTGCTTATTCAGTGTAATATGACCATAATATTATCTAACAGAAGTCCACAGAACACATGAAACATTTGTCTTACAGCCCCTAGGTGAACACATTATCATTTTCTTCTTGTCACTCAACACTGAGCGTGGTAGATAACAACCTATAACAAAATTGAATATAATGGTTTCTCCAGTCAATATTGAGATGAAGACTGAGATTTTCCTAATGGGATATGAGTAGCCAAATCCCTTGGGCAGTACAGAAGATCATATCAGCCTTAGAATTCAGCTAAGCAAAAAATTATGTCAACATCAGTTTAATACTGGAATGTAGTCTTTGCCTTTAATAACTTAAAATGAAAAATTCTCACATAAAATTGTATTCTTAATAGAATATTTTTGAGAGAAATGTACTTTCCTCAAGAAGTTTTTTAAAAGAAATATCTCCTCCATCCACCTAAAATGGTATCAAGATTTTGCATATTCCCCTTGTTTTTCTCTTTTGTCAATAAAAGGAGAAGGGAAAGAAATTTAAAAACAAAACAAACAAACAAAAACCCTGAAATTATTTTGATTTTAGTCTCTGTCTTTTGAATCAATTAGCCCTAGCAAGGCTTAAATGTGAAGAGGACTGGAGACTTTCACAGAGAGGCGGTTAGAGAAGAGGTTTACTGGCTGTCTCACCACCTACATGGCATCACTTCTAGGAGCATGAAGAAGCACTGAATAACTAGTATGTTTTTGCAAGGCAGCGGAAACCTGACAGCTTTACATGTGTCCCAGATGTTCTCACCAACATCTGCCTAACCCAAGACAGACATCCTAAAAAAATATACCCTCCATGGATCTCTTGTTATGGGGCACAGAACAAAGCTCCTCTACTGCAACTTACAGCCTCAGTCAGCCGGAGGCTTCACCAAAGCTAGTCAGGTAGCAGCTCTAATAATGCAATTAGCTACAAAAAATTGCAGATCCTAGCACAGACTACAGGCATCCAGGAGGAACCAAGCATCCTCTTTGATCTAGCCCTTAAAAATAAGCAGGTGGTGATAGGATGGTCTCACCTATTTTTGCCTTTCCTTGTAAAACAGTCACTTTAACAGAATTCAATCTGATAAACCAACTTTTATCCTCAGCTTTTCTGGTTCAATTAACTTGTAGTAACTAAAACTATCAAGGTAGCTTAAAACCAGTCAGCAATGATCTTTCATGTACACTAACTTCTGATTATTGGGAAATTAACCAGTAATTATTGAAAATAGCTCTCCAGTATCCAAACACTTATAGAAAGCAAATATCTATGAAGAAATTTTTAAAGTACCAGGGGCACAGAGCAAGAAGCATGAATTATTTTACATGAATTTAAATGTCAGTCTACACAATATAGCTCTCTCTGATTTGAGATACGTGTAGCATCTTACTTTTGATATTTAATAATGCATAGATGTAGTGGCAGCTGAGACACTTGCAATTTTAAAATGATTCATGCAAGTTATTGTGAAAGTAAACATCACTTAAAAATCTTTATGTATTTATACTTACTTTTCATATATAATATAGACACAATAGTATTTATATTCTGTTATAATGTATAAATACATACTATATTATATATATATGTATAAACATATGTATTTTTGTTGAGACACCCTTGAGTCTGGAAAAATACAAACATCTAATTGGAGAAATGGTGTCTTCCTGTAAGAGCTTACAGTATAAATGGACAAGAATTACAAAGGATGGAAAAAAAAATCCTTGTTATCATCACTTTACGATCTGGAACTGAGGCACTGAGGGAGTAAAAAATCTTCTCTGCAATGCCACAAGAAGCCTCTGACAGAACTAAGAATCAAACCAGAGCTCCTAAACTGCAGCCTTGTGCTCTAACCGCATGAACAAAAATGCCTGTAAAATATTAAAACTTTAGTAGGAAACTATGCTGTGACTTGACGTGAACAGTTAATAATATAATAATTGAGTTTATTTTGCATATCTGTCCTCTGAACTGTTGGACATAGCAAAACCGTTCATGGAGTGGGTGACTATGCCAATAAACAAAATACACAGGTGTGTTTCAGATACATTTTTTTAAGTCACAGGTTTTGTTTCTTTTTTTCACTGACCTTCCTGAAGGTGAAGGTAACTTGGTGCTGATGTGTTATTGTTGATTTAGAGAGAGAAAGAAAACAAAATAAGTTCTGGACTGATGTAAAAATAATTTGCTTGAAGACTGAATATCACAGGAAACAAGATTGCTTCTTAGCAATCTCAAAGAGCTTTGCCCCTGGAGAAAAATAAAAATAAAAATAAAAATAAAAATAGGATTCTGGAAGATGGATGTACTCCACAGCTATCAGCTGTACCACGGTATGGGTTAGAACATGAATGGACACATTTGAGGCTAACTTACTGGCAAAATTAAATGCAGCTGCTAAAACACTGTATGGCTAATCTCTGGGTATGTTATATTTGAATGACATTGCTTAAACGCTATTCCAAACTATGGCACGTCTTGTGGACATCATACAGATCAGTCCCTGCTAAAAGCATTACTGAAAAAGTAACAAGTTGCATTAAAAGACAAAGTAAATGGAAACAGACATTTCCCCCTCTTCCCTGTCTTACACAAACACACGCGCACACACACACACACGCAAAACAAAGCAAAAGAAAGCAAAGACAATAGAAAAACCTTCCTTTTCTTCAGAAATTGCAATATTAAAAAAAAATAAGACAGGTTTAGCAGTGCTTCAGGCACACTGGAACAATACACAAGGCTCTCCAAAGGGCTTTCCCAGACTAATATCCTCTTTAAGAAAGCAACAACTTAATATACAACAGACAGGAAGGTATTTGGGCCAATGAACTATGCAGAAGGCTATCATTGTCTACCTACACTACACTGTCCTACAATTGACCCTTGTCTATTTTCAATTCCCTGAAACAAAACGAAGCTGACATCAGAGTAAATGGCAGGGCCAGAGGCAGATGCCACATCACACCACTACACAGTGCCTAACAGGGTAGAGAGGAGAAGGGTCTGAACAGAGGTCCTGGGTCTAAGTGAGGTCACTCCCAACCCCCACGTGAAAGAATCAAGCAAACCTCTCCGCTGATAAGGGTACAGTCAGACAGAAACATCCCAGCCAGCGCGTCTCAGAGAGGAGCACCCAGTGTGGCTCCCTGGGCGAAGGATGCTGCAGAAACCAAGCAGAATGCAACCAGGCACGGTAGAGCCAGGCAAGCACCTGAACAAAATACACAGTCTGTCACTGCAGAGGAACTCCACATAGCTGTTAAACCATGTGTCCCCCATAGATGCAATCTACAGCCAAGTCACATCCAAGGAATGTCTCTTCCTAGCTTTCTCCTCACAAATCAGCCAGCTTGCTCCTCTGGGTACTCCTAGCTTTGACTGTATACACCTTAAATCCCCCTGCACAGACGTTACACCAGAGCACAATTTTCTTATCGTAAAATGGAAATTAAAAAAAATTAGGGGAAGCTTTAAATGCTTTTTTTTTGTTGTTGTTTAATTACTGTGCTGGTAAAATGTGTTATAGTCCCTTGTTAATATGCAAGTATGAAAAGAAAATAAAACCTACGCAATGGAAGTGCAGGAAAAGGAGGAACAGAAACTAGATGCTGGAAAAACATATAAGTAGGAGTATAATTTTTGGCACCCTACAATTATCCTCAATAGTCTCAAATCTCACTTGCCTCACCATGTCAGTGTAATATGATTGTCGCCTATAAAAACCACAGTAGTCTTGTTTTTATACATATCTCATTCCTCCAGGTTGTAGCTCTTTTCAGCCAAAATAGCTTCTTTCACAGCATACCACAACAGAGATCAACTCCTCCCACATGCATCACTACCATTCCCAGTTACGTTATGTTCGGTTTAATTTACAGACTTGCTGGAACAGGAGACAGCAGTTTTTTAAGTGTTTGCAGCATGTCTGTCTGACACTATAATAATGTAATCTTAAGGGACCACATTTTGCCTGGCCTTTTATGCAGGAGCTGAAGGGGGTTCAACTTCTCTCTACTCCCACATTCTCACGCAAGAATCACAGTCCTGTAAGTTGCCCCCAAATTGCTGCTTGTGGAGTGCATAAAGTAACATACACTAACAATAAATTAATATAAGCAACTTTTTAAAGCTATATAAATTGTATATAAATTTAATAAATATTTTAGCAGTTATTTTCAAGCATTCAATGCCTCAGTAAAGTCTCCTGTTTTGCAAATGAGGGGCCCTGCAGTGGGGATAGGTTTAATGCTGTCCCCTGATTTTAATACTTAACTGAAAGACTTGAGAGCCCAAAATCTTTGTGAAACAATTTAGGACAATTTAAACAGAACTCATGACAGAACTAGACATGTTTCTGAAGGGCCTAAAGGTGGCATCCATAAATCACTGCAGCATGCAATTTTTTGTAAGTGGCTGAAGAACCACTAAGGCATTACTCTAAGCAGGGAAGAAATTTCCTGAAGTAATTCCTCAGCAAACAATTAAAAACGCAGAATTAAGAAAAGTTATATCTATGCTTGAAAAACATCTATCTCAATCTTCTCTCTTTTTTTTTACAAATCGGCTTAAAATATTTTCCAATTCACAGATACAACATACCCACTTATATCCAATGCATTCTTACGATTAACTAAAATTCCTAGAATACCAGCATGCAGTACTGGAGAACACATACAACATATTTTAATCAAAGCCTAATGCAGGTCCTTGCTGATATGCAGGTCCTTAATTTTTATAAGCATTATTAAGACATTTAATAAAAACTCTTGCAATTTACTTCAACAACCATCATAGCTTAATGGCAAAAATTATGAAACTTGTCATAGAATTGTTTGATGGATTTAAAAAAATAACTTTTTTTGCATGTAAACTGATTCCAGTAGAAGAAACAACATGATCTGATATTGCTATAACTCCAGCCTGCTCCAAGCCTCTCCAAAACTTTCTCCTTCTCTTGCATAAAAGCAACAGCATATGCCACTTTTCTGCTTACCCTCCTTTTCCAGATCAGCTCTAGTCCTAGCACAATATTTTATGATAGCCTGCTTTTAATAATTTTCCAAGATGAAAGTTAACTGTTTATTCTTACTACTCTCATTTTTTGTCTCACTCAGTCTTTTGATAAATTACTATACTTTGACTCTCTGACTTCTTCATTTTTTCTCCAGTCTCTTGTGATTAAACTTCTCAAAAACCTTTTGAAATGTAAACAAGTTATACAGTTGGACCGCTTTCCTTATCCACTGGTGTATGGATTTATTCCAAATACACTAATAAATTGTGCAACACGATTTCCTTTAGTAGAATCTGTGATGATTAAACATCATCACAATGAAGACTTTTGCATCATCAATTCTCACATTTTAACTGTGTTGAACTTATATTTTACATCAACTTTAAGGAAACATTTCTGACAAATGTTCATGTACAAATGTATGTACACAAAACTGGATTTAGTTTTTAATGTAACTGCATATGAAAATTCATTAAAATACAGAAATAAAAAAAATCTAAGCAGACGTAATTTCTGCTTACTCACACATATGGAAACATGGGTATCTGCATGTGTATGTAGAAGTATATCATATTTTGTTCAGCCATGATTCCTCTTGCAATACAAGAATTTATTAAAGGCAAATATATGCTCTCAGACTAGCCATGAATGTTTAACCAATGTCATAAACTACTGTTTCTTCTGTGGTAGAAGAAAAGAAAGCTACTGTTGGCAGTTGTTCTTAATTCTTGTTAAATGGAGGTCTAGTGTCCTAAAATGCAAAGATTTTGCTTCTTCCTCCTTTGATTACAGGGTAAACCATGTTACATCCATGTTTGCATCTTCTCCCCTAGGCTGTATCAAATGTTAGTGCTGAAATACATCTCTGACAGAGATCTGGACCCTCCGCCTTCTAGACTGAATTATTAGTCAACTATTTTTACTTTTGTGGAAAGAGAGGCATTTTGCTATTTGACATCTGGCAGTCATTTAAAGCACTAGCAACTCCTCATTCATAGCACTACACATATCTGATTTGCTTTCAGTATTTTCTTGGTTTAAATGCCAATGTTCTTCGTGGCCACAAAAAAAAAAAAAAAAAAAAATCAGGGTGAGTCTAAATTTCAACTGCTAGATTTTCACTATACTTTGTTCTAAACTAGATCCATAAGAACTATCTAACGTGTAAAATCTGTTGTTTATACAGATCTGCAGCTGGCTCTATCCCAGTTGCTTGAGAGTGATATCTAAACATAAAATAATCTCTGTATAAACTGCGGGTTTGTAAAATATGTAAGTGCTCTGTGTTTGTCCAGTCCAGATTACTTGCTGAAACTGAAGGTTATGGCTGGGTGATAACCATCAGATGTCAGTTCAGATAGGAACACAAATTCTTCCAAAGTTTAAGTGTGCTCAAATCACAAGGACATAACATGGGGACAGGCTGAGTAGAACTTTAAAGTATACTATCAGCATATGCAAAAACAAACCTGTCTTAACAGGCACTTACTTGAATTCTACGGAAGCAAAGTCAAGTGAAGTAAACAACTTTTAAATACATAGCCAATTATAAGATTGCACTCTTTGAATCATTAGAGCTGCAATCAGGAACAATGCTTCTTTTCTGCTTACACAGAGCACTGATCCTGCTATAATGATTACCTGCTGTTGAAGGGTAGCACAAGAGAAGGTTAACACACTTTTCCAAAAAACTTAGGCAATGAAATATACATGACTACTTGAGTGACACAACTTTTCACAGTAAGGGTCTTATCTTCAGTGAGAAAAGTAGATAAAACAGCAGTCATTTCAGTTCTGGTACAAGCCAAATTCACCAATTACCTGTAAAACCCCACTCCCCATTGTGTTTGTCTGGGGGGGCGGTTGTTTTCTTTTTTAATTAACCTTAACAGAAACATATTAGTTACTTACAGGTTATAAAAAGCATCTTTCCACATAGGAAGAGACTGCCATGGGCAACTTAAACAAAATAGTACCTGAAAAAAATAACACATATGGTCCTTCTTTAATGTCTGCTTTATAGGAAAACTGACCAGAAAGGTCAGTAGGTCATTTTTGGAAAACTGGCTTCTCAATGCTTTCAATCTGATCTAATTGTAAATATTGCACTCTTACTTCAGCTAAGTAGATTGCCACTTACTAGAGCACATTCTCTACTGTCAGTGGAGGGCACTGATCAGCCCAGATAGCCTGGTGAAATGAATTCTTCCTTTCAGATCCTTTCCCATAATCTTCTGTAAGCACCAGAGAACCAGGACCTCCTCTGAATTAGATGCAACTGTATAAAATACAGGCGCCCATCTCCTTAGAAAGACAGCCATGAACGAAAATGTCAGTGCAGGACTCTGCAATGGACTAGCTCCCTATGGAATGAGCTCTCACGTGAAATTTATTTTTCCTCAGAGTTACCATGGGACTGGTGCCTTCTCATCAAAGCCTTTCCCTCTGAAACCACCAGCTGGAGTATGTCCACTACAAACAATAAAAATGTAGGGTGACATTGGCCCAAAAATTTAACATACACTCAAATTCATTCATGTAATACGTGACAATTCTTGAAATTTATCACTCTTGGACTCTTCAAAGTTTCTTTCTTTTTACCTACTTGTCTGTTTGAAGGAACAGAGAGTATAGCACTCCTAATTAAGACCTTCAACTGAATTTGTGTCACTCTTCTCTTCCAAATGCCATCACTTCAAAACTCTTGGTGTCCTTTCTGTACTTAAACTCATTTATTGCAAAATATTCTTCCTGCGTTATAAGACCACTTGGAATACATGTGGCTTATCCAAAACCACAGAACGTGTTGGGTCAGTAGTTCAGGTGTGAGATCGGGATACTTATTCTATGTTACAGTGTTGGCAGTAGGCTACAGGCGTGCTCTCCCACAGCTACTGTAACTTAGCTAACATGCTGTTAAACCACTCCAACTCCATTATGCTTACAAGCTTTTAGTCACCTCTTCTCCTGTGATTGCATGAGGTCTCTGTTAAGTTCTGTGGTAAGGCAGTTCACTTACATTTCTTTCTATAGCAATAATAAGTATTGTTGGTTGCCTTTACTATTGAAACTAGACGCCTAGACTGTACCTTTTAACTCTCCACAAAGCTATACCCATACTGTGCAATGGCATCCTTCCACTAGCTTACATACATCCATATTTGCACGTGTTTTCGATAAGACATTAATCTCGGTTCAAGCTATGATCTCCCTACCTGCTGGAGTGATTTATTTTTTTGAGGAAGCAGGAAGCTGAAGTGACCCAATTTTTGTTTTTGTTTTCCATTTGGGTTCAGAGTTAAGCTTATTAAGGCTACAATAACTATGTATTTGGAACTTCTTATAGTTTAACATTTTTTTTCCTCACGGCTACTCAGGTTTGCACTTATAGGGTTTGAAATACTACGGCGTTACTCTAAGGATTTGGGTAGAGGGAGGAACGGCTGAGGCAAACAATAAATTTTCTCCAAAAAGAAAAAAAAGAGGGGAAGAATATTTTTTTGCTAGCCCGGACAACTTTGGGGACAGGTGGGTTGTTTTGTTTTGCCAGGGAATAAGAAAATCAAGATTACAGTTGAGTTCTCTCTTTTGGGATTCTGAATAATCCCAGGTGCCTGCGGTTAATTCTGAGTTTTTACTTCTCCTCCTCAGCCAGCAGTTGGCACAATTTCAAACAACAGAAATATACAACCATCAAACCAAAATTGTAAAATTGATCATGATAATCAATGCATTGCAAATACAATTAGAGAAAGAGAAGTTCGGTAATTGGATCAGATGAAGAGCAATATCCCAACAAGGCACATGGGCCTCTCGGGACAGCTGCTGCACCTGACAGCCATTCTTTTTTCAGCTTGTGTCTGCCTCCTGTCCTCCACAACACATGAGCCTGATCCTGCTTGCGCCCTCCATGATGCGGTGTGTCCCTGCTGAGAGAGGGCCAGGCCATCTGCAGCAGTTCTCTGGGCTGCATTTTCAGAAGTGCTCAGCCCTCACAATGGAGTCCTGATTTTCCAGGGATTCTGGCACCTATTCAGCCATCTAGCTGCAGCATGCCGAATTTTCAGAAGTGCTTGGCCATAAGCAGTTCCTGTTGAGATTAGGCATGCCTCTGTGTTTATCCACAGCCGCTGCCTCTTTTGCAGGTTTTTTAAGCATCTCCTTTGCCAGTGCATGTGTCAGCACAATGACCTATCGCATTGTCAGGGACATCTTTAGGATGTAAGGACACACGATCAGGGAGCAATCACAGTCCTAGCCAGCTGGTGGGCACCGTACTGCCTCACTGGGGTTCTGCTAGCAAACGCGGCAGTGACCCAGCTGCAGAGCAGTCTCACAAGCTCTCTCACAGTGACTTGTCTTTGGGGATGGAAAGTCTCAGGACTCTCTGCCCATTGCTCTAAACTGAGTGAGACAGATCTCAGGGAGGGCAACATGAGGTTGAATTGCTGTGTGTAAGTCACAGGCCTAGCATTTCAGAGTGGATGAGTGAGTCTGCAAACAGGAGGGACAGGAGCAGTTACACACCGACTGTCCGTACCCAGATGCACCTTTGCTCATTAATGGAAGACCCTGTGACATTTTGAAAATGAGTGACCTTGAGATGAGGTTCACAATGAATTGCTAACATTTATTCCCTCTTTGGAATGCCCCACGCAGATTCTCCTCTGGCTTGTACCATGGATGGAGCACAAACAGGTCTCTCCCCAGGTTTTTGAACATTGCTCAGATAAAGCCAGCTTCTCCAGAAATGTGTTTAGATGAAAGCTGTATCTGCAGACATGGAACAAAGTATTCTTGTTTTCTAAACATTTTCCCTGTATTTGTTAGGAGTGAAATTGCCACCTACACAAGGAAGTAAAGACAAATTCCCTATACCTCACAGGTAGAACAGGTATAGGCCACACAATGTCTTTCTTACAAACGTGCCTCATATAATCTTCACAGCAATGAATGTCATTCCCTTCCAACTGCAATTAGCATTGATTTGATAGTGCAGCTATAAAGGTATCCTGCTCTCTTACCTTTTCTCAATGCCCTGTAGTTTGGAAAGTGCCGGTCTAACACACAAACACCGCAGAGAAGGCATAGGCCCACTCTGAAAAGTGGACTAAGAAGCAGAGGATGTGCAGGAAGATCTATTGTAACATGCCACTAAAATAACTGAGACAGACTGGAGGACCACAAAGTCTGCTGAGGGACAGAAGCACTAAACTGAAGGATAAACAGCAACATATCAGTGGGTCATCTGAAAAAATCTAAAACAATTTTGTCTTCTAAAAAGCCATTTCCTTACCTTCATTTTTGCGTTTTCAAAGGTTATCCTTTTGTAAAATAAGTAAAAGGAGCCTTCTAAAAATGATTAACCTGACAGTGTTATTTTTAAGTTTCACAGCATTCCATGCTGTGATGACAAACAATGCACAGTTCAAATGAAAGGAATGTTTTTATCAAAGTAATCCACACACAAAGAGCACAGAGCCCAGCATGGAATAACTAATGGCCCAAACTACAGCATTTTTTTTTTAAGTTTTCAACCTGTGAAGCATTCAGGTTTATCAAGCTGTGATAACCAAATCTTTTCTATGCATATACTGTGCCACTGTCTGTCTCAATACTTGTTCCTTTACTGAGCATATTGCATAGCAACGCAGAGGTATTGTTTTTGAAGGGCCCCATTCAGCACTACCAAAAACACGCCTGCAGAAATGCCTTTACTTGTAGCATACATTTGCTGATGATTGCTCAAATGGGCAACTAACAAATGGTGCAGACTGAAAGGCAATTACAGAGGATGGTCCTTTCAGGATGAGGTGCTTGAAAATAGTCATCAGTTTGAAGGGAACTTTGAAGGGTAGGTATCTTTCAGTGCAGATTATAAAGGACAGCGAGCAGAAGCCCGAGAAACAGAGGATTACTCATGCAAGGAAATGCTTGAGGAGGTTATGCTCTGTCCAGTGACCATGCAGGTCCCTAAGATATGAGCTTGCCCTGCTGAAATCAGCTCTAAAAATCCTATTTATTTTGGTGAGAACAGAATGGAGTTTTGTCATGTAAAGACTCAGAGATTGAAAACCATTCCTTGATTTTGCGCCTAAGCTTATTCTCAGATCACATGAATCATAGGTCAAATACAAAAACTTCACGTTCAGCTCTGGCACCACATTACCTGTCTGACAACATGCTCAGCTACATTTATAGCTGGAAAAGAAAGAAGCAATGGTCATCTCTACTGATGTGCAACACAAAATGTGCATCTGCTCTTCCTTGAAATATCTCCATTCTTTTTCTCACCACATCATTCACTTTTCATATGTGGAGTTTTGAAGCTTTATCCAAAATCTGACTGAAATCAGTGCAAATCTGCAGCTTAATAAATCTTCAAATATACCCTTTCTCCTCTCCTTGCCACATTTATGTGAGCTCACTAGAAAATTGCTCAAATGATTACTATTTACAGAATCTGGAGCACTGTTGTTACTAATGGTCGCTGGCACGGTGTTTCTGTGGTACAAAGAAAGAGTGCTGACGGCCAGCTTCTTGGGCTAACTGAGCAGGGTTACTTAACTTGTGAACCTATGTAGCCATTCAAATACAGTAATTACATGACTCAGTACTCAGTCTTGTCTGTGTCTGGTTAGATAACAATCTAACAATTAACTATATTATACGAGGAATCCAGGAAAATAAAATGCTCTGTCAATCATTACTATTTTCATCATAACATTTGCCCACTTTTACTAATCTTACTCGTGTCTTCTGCAGCAGCCTTGCAGCATCAAAAACCTTTTACTACTACAACACATCAATTCTATTTTATCTGAGGGTCTATTTCTACAATCACTAGTAGCAATTTAGAAGAAAAAAATAGTCATAGCACTAACATAGGTGTCAAATAAAGAGAATTAGTCCAATATTTTTAGCTTTTCAATCATTGTGTCTTTTCAGCACTAAAAAGAGCAAAAGTAGTAATAAAGTTTTGTAAATGTTAATCAAATAGAGAAAGGGGGTTTAAAGAAAATGGATTTAGTTACAGTTTATGAAATCATAAAGTACCAGTATTTTATAGTAAATTACAGTTGCTTCTGCTTGTTTTCATGCTCAGTTCCACAGAAACAGGAAAGGAAGTTACAGATTTCCTTTGGGAGAAAGCAGAAAACAGAATCAAACTGCAGAACTAATAGATAATTTCTTCTCTACTTAATTTTTCCTCACTCCCTCTCTCCCAAAGCAACCGTGCTTTCTACTCTGAAAATCATTCCAAAAATGGTCAAAGAGATCACAGACTACTGCACTCCTACTTACATAACGGAGGAAATGTTCATTGCCTTGCTAATATGCCATTTCCAGAAATACAGGTTCCATTTCTACAATAGCATTAAAGCAACAATTAACAGAATTGTTTTCTTATTGTCCTGATGTTCAGGTACAGAGTTGTTTAACTAACAAATAAAATGATTCCCTTTAAAGAAAGCTGCACTGATCCATGTGACACAGAGCTGTGCCCTACAAGCATCTCGTTCCAGATCTGCAGCAGTAATGCACTACTAGAAAGTATTTCAGAAGTTTTTGTAAGTATTTTAGAGTCAGAAGATATCTAAATGTGGGGGGAAAAAAATAATAATAAAAAAATCCTTACTTGTGGTTTTAAAAAACAGGACATTTCAGATAAAATGAATAAATATAGGGCTGACTTAAGACTCCTAGGAACTTAACCAATCTGGGGAAAACAGGTAAGCTTCGGCTGCAAGATAAGGTAAGGTGCAGAGATAAAATGGTCAGAAATCCTACATTACTGCAGAGCTAAAGAGCTACGTGCTCTTTCTACATGCAACATGCAAAGCCATGCAGTGACTATCAGCTAGGAACTCCTCCCCACGTTGGCCTTCAAATGTTTGTAGTTGCCCTTCTATGGTTTCATCATACTCTCTACTCTTTCCGGTACAGGGAACTAAATTAAATTTCCACCTGTACCAGCAGAATAAACTACGTTTATTTTCTTTTATATGTTGTAAGGCCTTGGAAAGGAGGGCTGGATATTCAGCATACTGGAAGTAATCCAGAAAGAGGATGTCTCCTGAGGCTAATGCAATTATGGTTCCATTTTGGTTGGCTGTGGGAACAAAAGGTATCATCTAACTGCAAGGACTGCTAGGCAATGGTTACAGTCCTAAGTCCGTGTACCTTGGACTCTGATTTTGTTAGCAAGTGAATTTATACATGAGAAGTTAGAGAAGAGGGATAGTTCTGACACTGATGGATCTGCAAGCATGGCAAGGGCTGGGAGTTCAAATACACAGTCTTAAGCTCTGACAAAGAGAACGGCTATGTGACGATATACCTCTACATTTCCACAGAGCAGCTTGCTGAATCAAGGCTATGAGGTAGTTTATTTCATAGATTATACATATATTTAATTAAAATTCTAGATAAATATTTGCAGCTATAAGTTTTTGAAGTACTGTAAAGTTACATTGTATTAAACATTTATTGCAATCATATGAAATATTCCTTAGGTTAAATATTTACTGTTATTTTCAAGATATTGGTATTGAACTTATTAAACATGGCACAGATGCAAAGCCATCTTTCTCAGAGGCAATATACTTCTTTGAGTTCTTTTTAGACTTATTTCCTGATGGATATTTGCCATTAATGCACTATGACTTTTGCCTTTATGAAAAAGTGCTCCATCTCAAGCTAAGAGAAAGTTATTATTTAAAAGATAGTTTCCACTGTGCTCAGCATTCTCACAGCAATAATAGTTTGTCCTTTTCTTACTGCAGCTACTGTATTGAATATTTATATTGATGTTTATTTTGTAAACAAAGAAACCAAATTAAGCTTACAGATGAAGCCTGTGATGTGTTTTAATATCTGCATTTGTTTCATGTTGTGGCCTTTTACACAATTGATTCAAAGGAACATGTTAAATAATAAATAACATTTTTTAAATTACATCAAAGTATTTTTGTCTGTTTGCTAGAGGAGATAATTTTTTTAAAATAAAAATAAAAAATACAGAGAACATCCAGTCCCTATCTATTTTATATGCAATAAAGGTAGTGAAATCATCAGTAAATATTTGGCATTCCTGAAGACAGCATGATTGTCACAAAGTCCTTTGAAATTTGACCTAAAAACCTCAGCACATTAGGACTAGTGAAAGCAAAAGGCTTTTGTGTGACATTTTGTCTGAAAATTTCTTTGTGATCAATAGTTGAACAGTTCAGCCAGCCTGGAGGTGCTATTTGTTAGACAACAGGACACATTTATGTAGTTCATTATATTTCCAATGTTTTCCTGGGATTTCTAGAAAGTTTGTTTCCAACATAACACTTCTGCTGCTCATGACTGGACAAAATAGTGTGTTTTGGGTGGGAAGCACCTGGGCTGTGTGCCAGAGGTGGGATGTTAAGGAAGGGTGTTCACCTCTCCAGACCTTATAACCCTGGGATTTGTATACAGCTGCTTCTTAGGCATCATTCACACAGTGAAGTTTCACTTTTATAAGAGCAACTGCTTCTTCAGCCCTTTGGCATCAGTGCTCACACAGTCATCGCTACACAAGGCTTTATAAAATGCCTGGCTGTTCTTTACCCACACTTTAAACTAAGAACACTTAGAAGGTGTCCTGCTGCCAGTTGTCCAAGCCAACCCGTTAGTGCCATTTGAAAGGTTGGATTTTTTTTTCTTGATTGTCAGGGGGATAAGTCACTAAAAAAGCAAAGGAAAAAAAAAATCAACCAAAAAAAAAGTAAGAAGGACAAACTGAGGAACTGGAGCATTTATTATTCTTCAGATAAGGTCAGTAAAGACTATCAAAGCACCAACAGTTATCACAGAAAAGGTGCTTGCATTTTCCTGTCTAGTTAAAGCTGTCAGTGGTCATGACATAATGCACATTCCTCACACTCAGCTATCAACACAATTCAGATAGACTTGTATATTTTTATGTCCCTGCTTTAGCCTGATAGTGGTCTTTTGCTGTACATTCTTTAGATTTTGCACACACATATTGGAAGTGTCAACTATTAGTTTGGTGTTCTTAGATCTGTTTTCCTTCCCTTTTCAGTCTGATACTTAGTGAGGTATTGAAGTGGCTGCAGTTACATGTTGCTCCAAAGTTGGCTTTAGAGAGAAAAATTAAAGATGTATCAAACTTTAGCTGAATTCACTGACTCCAGTATTAGCAAAAGTTGTTTTTCAAGGCCTCAGCTAAAGACAGTCCTTGTGGACAACGGATGTTGACCTGTATACCTACAGAACTGTTACAGAAGTGCTCCAAAAAAAAAAATAAGAGTAAAAAGAGAATTTCAATGAGTGTTCTAGCCATGGAATGACTTTGGATCACCTAAAAACATTTGCATTACTCATAAGCAGTTATTTGATGCCGTATATGCACATTTAACTACCTATGTGTTTTGTAATGAGGTCATAATTAATTCTCTTCAATTGTAAAATATTGTTTAAATTCCCAAAGCACGTGTTGATGGCAGTTCGTTCACCTTGCTCAGCATTGCCTTTGATACTATTTTGCTGACTTCCACTGAACTAAATGAAGACCTAGTTCCCCTGCCAGTACAGAAGTAAGTCATGAGGGTTTCATGCAGCACCCAGTGAGGGAGCACTACAATCTTCTAAAATAAGAACAATGGATTGGGTTTTGCAGTGCTTTGTGTGCTTTTGACCCCAACTGATCACCGGGAAGATCCAAAGTCCTGCAAAGTCCAGTTGGCCCCTCAGTTCTTCTCCTGGAGGACTTTGGGATAAAGAAGTCCAACAGGTAAAATCCTTGGAGTGGGAGGACAGCTCCACAGGGCACCCCTGGAGGGCTTCCTGGAAGGTGGGGGATGCAGATGGTAAAAAGAAAGAGCAGCATGAAGGTGCAGGCCTAGAGGCCACATGTCAGAAAACATTTAATAGAAATGAAATGTCCTCCTCCTTCCAAAGACCAGTGCCATTCAACTGCAGCAGCTAGGAGCTTGCAAGTTTTACTGGGATAAATCATACTTCAACCACTGGTTGCACCCAAACTAAAAACCTGTGTTTACACTGGTAAATAAAAAATGAATGGAAGGCAAGCTCAAGCACTGGATCACTGGTCAGCGCTACTGCTAGCACACTGTCTGCTGCACCTTTTTCCTCTGCCACACAGCAGTCTTAGTGCTGATGCTCAGCTATAGCTCAGTACTAGGACCACTCCCAAGAGGGGATGTGGACTAAACCGCACCCACTGCAGCTACTTCCCCCTGTATGGACGCTCGAAGCTGTGCTAGTAGGCACTGGCACTCATACTGCATCCCAGGTTGATGCACCCTCACACAGTCTGTGGCACAGCACTCACATAATTTTAGACCAACCAAATGAAAAACAAACAAACAAACAAAAAGCAAATAGCAAATAATTATTAAGACTTCAGCGTAAAGCTGCATCATAAGGGATGCAGAGGAGACCCTGGGACCAAGTACGTCATAGTGCGGACTACATTCAGCCTGTGCCGTTTAGCCTGTAGACTATGGAGAAGTCTGGTCTATAGTATTTGGCAATAGAGAGGTAGCAAAAGAAATCAAAAAGACATCAGTGCTTTTCCCTCCCTAGCATAACCAAAGATGGTAGCTACTGGGTTTGAATTATTTTTGCACTAAGTTATTCAGGAAAGCAAAATTACTTTCTTCCTTCCAACCTACAAAACAGTGCAGAGTTGTATTCTGAGTGTTTGCTCACAGAAAGAGGTCTGCACTCTCTCCTTTGCAAGGACAATGTTTCCAAAGCGTTGCCAGTAAGCTTTCGCTTTGTAATAAACAGATCCTCTATTCAGATCTTCAAGTACTCTTTTGTTTGTATCCAAGTCTTCCAAACAAAGAAATGCTTTAAGACAGTCTAGTACTGTTTCTCTGGAGAAGAAAAAAAAAAAAAAACCTATGGATATTTCATTTTAAAAAAAAAGTTTTCTGGGAAGGGACTGCTAACTACTTCCTTCTATTCCTCTTCTTGCTTCTCTTTATATATATAAAAAAAATGTTCTTGGTTAAGCCAGGAATCTGTTCAACAGGACTTAGTAGACACAACCTACTCTGTAGAAAACATGAGGTCAAAGGTTTTTGCTCATCTAAATCAAACATACAAGACGATAAACATAAAAAATCACTATTGTGTAGGTAAAGTACAGCACATCAGCAAGCTGCCTTAATATTATTTTATACAATGTTTTACAGACCAGGCTAAAATGAGAACCACTCATTTCCATTGACTATTAAACAAGACATTTTTTCTTAAATTGGGTGGTTTTGGAAAGCTGCAATCTTGAGGCATTCAATTAGAGCCATTGTTTCTGAAGCAAAGGCATATTTTATAATGAAAAAAGAAAACCTTATTAAAAAAAAAAAAAAGCTTGATTGCACCACTCAAATTTCAGTAACATCATTTTGTTAAAAAAGTTATCCTTTCTGATCCCATGACCTTCATTCAACCAGGATTTGAAGGGGCATCATGAACAGGTTTATCACATTGTATAATTTAGCGAGTCTCGAGGTCTGATCAGAAAAAGTGAAAAAGTGCTGCTGAAATGAAAGTAATATTAACTGGGCTGCAAATAAAATATTCTGCTCCTGCTCTAAGTTCAAGATACTCCAGAAAAGACAGAAAAAAAATTAAGAACTTAGGCTTGGATCTAGTCCCTGTTTGCCAATCAAGTACTTCTGGAGGGTAATTTCTTGCTATTTTGAAGCAAAACAACAACAACCTCACTGACTAGCCTGGTATGTTAACAGCAATATCAAAGATCTACTTTAGTCATCTTTTATTCTCAGCATCTTCACATGAAATAAAATAACCCCAGACCTCTCTAAGCTTACCAAACATAAACACTTCAGTGTATATACAGATTCTGCATGAATGTTGAAGTGCTTCATTTATAAATTGAAATATTGATCAACCTAATTGTGATCCCAGTCATTGTGTGTGAATCTCATTGACTGACAGGTTTGGTTTTTGCTTTTTTTTTTTAGTATTTGCTATCTGTGTAAACCACCAAGTTCCCACATGCACTCATTATCTGCCTTTTGGAAAATCTATATATTACTAAAATATGGATTTCATACTATGTATTTCAATCAAAATATATTTAGTGAGCTAAAGAATATGCAATGTATTGGTGTTCTTATTCTGCAGAGCACACTCTTTACTTCAGACCCTTGCCAATCCCAAGGATGCATATTCAGCCTGATAGCCAAAGAGCACAGCAGAAACTTGGATCCATCTTATATATCTGACACAAACCTGAGAAAGATGACAAGACACTGATGTGCTGGTAACTGACTTTGTTTGGAGTGATGGTATCCTGGGAAGACTTGGGCCTGAACAAAAAAGGCATGTAAGCACCACACATCACGCCAACTCACCTACATGACATGTCTAAATCCTAACACTTTTGATCACACAAGTTTGATGCCACAGCTATACCCAACAAACATTAACTCTAAAATTTAATCACTTAGGAATCTGTCATTGATTAGGGCTTGGACAGGGATCTTACTATCCTGTAGAGCTGAAGAGAGGAGAAACAGTCCCACCTTAGGCAGTCCATTACCTAGATGTAGGAAATAAAGCAGCAGGGACCAGATAAAATGGAAATGTTGTAAAGTATCTTCAACTGATTCTTAAAAACATATTTAAAGTTAAAAGTGGTCATACTCGGTCCTACTGTATTCAGAGCAAATCACTAATGAATGGGACAGCAGTACTTATGCAGATAATTTTTTTTTTTTTACATATATTTGTTGTAAATTTTACTTGCTTGATTCTCCTACTGACTCATTCTACAGTGAATTGCAGAAGGAAAAGTCAATTGCAGTGATAAATTGCATAAGATATAATGAAAAGTATTCAAATACAAAAATGCTAATAGAGAAACCACCATGTCTTAAACACTTTTATAACTAAGCCTCAAGGAAATACCTCTTTCTGAATAATCTTGTTATTCAGCATTAAACTGAGCATCAGAAACATTGGCAGTCAGGCAGTTCCAGCAGCACAGACCTGCTGATAAATTTATTCTTACTTTTGGCAGGGTCATGGCCCCAAAATCATTGGCACTTGCAGCTAAACTCATAACTATGGAGGTAGAAGATAGCGTGTATCTACTATATCAAAATTTTTAACATTAGTCATTTTGGGTACTGAAAGTCCAACCTGTCTATAACGGATCTAACAGGCAGAGTACTGCACTGGATCCATTTATTGCTTCCCAGTAGGTCCCATGTAGAATCATAGAATTACTTAGGTTGGAAAAGACCTCCAAGATCATCAAGCCCAACCATATAAACACAACATACTCCTGTCTTTCTCTGGACCTTGGTCACAGGACATAAAAGCACAAGGGGATAATATACTGCCAGGTAGCTTTGGCTTACCCTAACAATATTTTAGTAATAGATTTTGTTCTTCCTTTCTAGATAATACATCCTAGTGAAACACAACGAACAGTGAAATTATATTGGAACAGGTTAGTTAATCCTCAGCTGTCTAACCTGACACGTTAGGTTCACTCTGGACTCTGCTCTTCAGGAAATGACAGATGTAGCCTTTTCCACAAAACTATCAGTATCTCTTTGTTAAGAGCCATAAAAATTCACCTTGTGCAAGTCATTTGCTTAGAACTGAGATGTCAGTACTAGTATGAAAACAACAGTGCTCCTTTTCTGAAAACAAGTGGAATAATGCATCTAATGGAAGATTTAGTAAACTGAGAGAGTTTGTTAATGCAGTAAATTAATGTAGTTCAGTCATCCTGGTGTTGTCCTATGAAGCTCTTGATCTGATAGCGATGTGATACTGAGAACTGCCTTGATTTTTCAGGTCAGAGTGCCAAAGCAGACTAAGAATTTCAGAAATGTGATGAGGCTGTCTAGAGAGTCTTTCTGAAGGTAGACTTGGGGACACTGTCTCAAAATAGTTTGGAAGAAACCAACTGTTAGCAATACTTGCAGTTTTACTTCATAACTGAATAAACTCTAAAAGAAATGTATGTCAGATGAATAAAAATAAAATCAGGAATCAAAATTAAGGCTGAAGAGCAGGATAAAGAGTTTCCTACAACTTTCTGTCAAGCTGTTTTACTCTGCTTTTCCTGGAATTCTCAGTCACTGGTTCTGTGCCTTGAAATGTGGCACTTTTCAGAACACCGACTTAAAATAATAATAGCAATTAAAACCTGTTCTCTCAGTCAAATGAGATCTCTTGTGTTTTGCATCCATCATGTCCTGAAATAAGCAATAAACTAAAAAGAACCTTCTTTGCACTCTCTACTCCCAAAATGTTATTTTTTGTTTGCACAGCTCAAAAGAGAGAACTGTGCACTTGACTGAGCATTTAATATCAGGGAAGTTTTTAAAAGTTTTCCCTTGCAGAGAAGGGACTGCTCAGAAAACTCCATCATTGCAAAGATGCATAACTACATGAATTACTTGCCAGCAATAAGAAAGGGGGAAATGTTGGGTGAAATTGAATGAGATAAAGCCATGAAGGGAAAGGACACAAATGGGAAAAAGGAAAGTGCTAAAAGATAAATGAGTGCTGAAAAGTTCTACTTGCTGCACACAGGGCTGCAGAGCCAATACTAGCAATAAGGCAGTAGCACACCTAAATCATGTGTGGGCAGAAGCTCAAAGGAAGGCTGCACTGTGCCTGTTTGCAGGAACCCAGGCTTAAGCAGGCTATCAACCTTGATTCTAAACTTTATAGCATTCAAACCACAGAGAAAGGACCGCCTTGGACATCAAAACAAAAAGAACTTCATTCTCAGTTAAATTCAGAGATCTCTGAATACAAAGTATGGGTAGAGAAGCTGGAAAGGATTTTCTTGCCAGCATAAGCTGAGATTTCATGGCTACTGCAGATGGTATCTGGGCTGGGGCTTTGTACAGAGCATCCACACTACTCCATATGGCCCTTGATGCTGGCCCAGGACCATCGCAAGCATCTCAGTTCTTGGGTTTCCCATATAGGCAGAAAACACACCTAAGCAGGTGCTGGGAGATGACTTTATGCTCCACATCTCATAGCTATTAAAAAAGCAGACACGGGTGTTGGGGAAGGAGACTGGGAAGGGAGAATCATGGAGCTAATTGGGGAAAAGATTTCCTTTAAATGCTAAGCAACCTTGAAGAAACATGATGCCAGTCGAATAACTGATGATAACACTAAATGCCGGTTAAGGGGAGAGAATAGAGTTGTAAATACAAAATGAGAGCAATAAAATTCAGGCCTACTTGGATAGATTAAGAGCACACACTTATAAATAACTGCAGTTCCATGATGAAAGAGGCAGTGTAATGAGGCAATAAGAAAATCGACATACTCCTCTGTTACAAAACAGCACAAAAAGACGTTTACATTTGTTGTGAATAAAAGTCTTCTTCATATCTTCTACATGGTGCTTGGTGGCAGAAAAACTATGTATCATATAAACTGAATAAAAGATACATGCAAAAATTAACTCAAGAGTATACGTTCAATACTACAAAAATGAGGGAAGATTCATCCAAAGTGCAAAAAGAAATAGCAATTAACAGAAAGAATATCATATAGCTTCACATATATCAAAAGACAGAAATAATAAAACTTTTAAGAGGTGAGGTATGTATTTGGGAGAAGCAACTACTGGAGTATGTAAATGACAATGCATAAGGGAGGTGGAAAAAACTACGTATGTTTTCTAGTTCATTTAAATGTTTCTGCATAAGCACAAAGCAGATCTTCAGATCTCAAGCAACATTCTTGTTAATATCCACATTATACAAAACATGTAGAATTTGATGGATAAAACTGAAAGATAAGAATACATATATAAGGTTTTGTCCAGTCCTCTGAAATTTGTATGTCTATATGTTGAAATATTCTGTCCAACATTAGTTAATTTGTCACTAAAATATTATGCAGGTTAACATTTGTTTATGATGGGTAAGCAAATCTACAGTTTCACTGCAATGGATTGTTTTGCATCAGCTTTACTTTTTCATTGCCAATGAATAAAGGCGGTAGAGAACTGCAAGCTCAGACACTTAAGGAATATACTAACCACACAATTACTTACAATATTTGTGAAGAAACAAGAACAGACATCCATAGAAAATGCCGAACAACCTTAAGCTATTCCAACACTTACCTATGCAGTCCATCTCTCTCCAGCACCACATTTAGTTAGATTTATTCCTGCAGTACAGTAATACCAAAAGCTTTTAATTTCATTATGTTGCATAAAATTACTTACAATCCTTTTCATCATTTCATGTTTTGAGTGATGGAAGGGGATACACACAGTATTTAAAATGCTGACTGAATAAACTACGTGAGTTATTAGAACCAAGTATTGCAGAAGGAAAAGAAAAGTAGGGCCAAGGTTGAGAGACTCTGACCTTACACAGCCATTACTTTGGAGAATGCAGCATATCTTGTTTGCAGCTGTATAAAAAGGCACAATAGGTGTAAGATTAAAAAAAAAAAAAAAGAAGTTCTAATTCCATACCAGGTGTCTGACAGATTGGTCAAATCCTTATAGACGAGCAAAAGGATTTTGGGGAATGAGATTGTAAATGTACTTAATGTCCTAAATCTGTATATGCCATAAGAATAAACTTTAGTATTTAAAGGATTATTTGAAACATCTGGACTTCCCTTCAGTCTGGACAGTCCACATTTGCCTTCCAGTTGTTGATCACAAACACCTGAATTAGACATGGGAACTTAAAACCCCTGTGCCCAGTGCTGCCTAACTTGCGCTGGCTTGGGGGATGTAGCTGAGACCGTGGAAGAAGAGAATCTCTTCTTAGCAAACATTGCTAGCTCAAAGAAAGGCAGTGGAAGCTGGAGGAGAAGAAAGTGCAGGAAAATTGCTATTTCAGTAAAATATACAAAGTCCCCACAGATTCATAACTGATACATTTCATTTCCTTTTTCATGTGGAATTTTAACTGTTATACTTTTACAGGCTCTTCTGATTTGAAAGTAGCACTACTGCATATTGAGTGTATCATACTACTGAAATCAAGTTGTTAGGATGTTCTATGTTAAATGTTTTATAAATCATTATAAAAAATAAATTTAAGGCAGATACTGCTGCTTGCTGTTTGATGAATCTTATCTTTTCAAGTGTCCTCTATGTATGTGGCAATAAACAATCATCAGATTTCAGAATTACACAGTAAGTAAGTAAGTATGAGTAAGTATCTCAACAAGTATTTCGAAGCCCCAGACTACAGAATATATGCGTATATAGATGACAAATATGTATATTCACATTCTCATCCTAAGTGAGAAAAGGAAAAAAAATATAGTTTTTGAATCAAAAATTCTTAGTTTTAGCCTTAGTACTCATGCAGTTCCCAAGGTGTCATGGATTCTATGTCTTAGACACTGGGAAAGGGCTGGTGAATTCATAGACAAGCATAATCAGCCTTAGAAATAAGATCCTCGATAGCAATCCTTCAAAAATTAATGTAATAATAAAACAGTAATAAAGCCAGCAACCCTGATTGTTTCCTCCTCCTATCACCCAGAAAAGCTGCCATATTGTCTATCCAAATTGTAAATACAGAATCTATTTATCATGATACTCAAGACCATGTCCAAATTGCTGTTTTTGATAAATCTCCTTTTGCAGCACACAATTCACAATTTGTATACATTGACCAAATTCCACAGGTTATTCAGAATTACAATCCTTTTTCTTAAGAAATGCCTCATGTACCATCACGCACAAGTGATAAACAGCATCTGTCAAACACCCAATTGGCAATTCACTTTCTAACTGTAAGGGTCAGACTGCAAGCACTTGGAGCAAAATTCTTCAGAAAAACTCCACCTGCCCTCCCTTCCATTTTCAGTTACACCAGTGTAATTCAGGTGAAGAGAAATCCAAATCAGTCCTATGCAGTATGAAAACGATCCTTCTGTAAAACACCCAACCATACCAAGTTCTATTTAAAAATCAGTGTGCTATTTCAGGGATTCATGGTGGAGAAGAAAGTGATGGGGAGGGTGTCATCAGTTCTGAAGGTAATTTAAAAGTTATATTTATATATGCAATAGACAAAGACTTGGCAATAGTATAATACCTAGATCTACACTGAGCTGTTGAAAAAAGAAAACAGACCTATCATAAGATACATGTTGTTGGAAGTTTGTCACCAACCTCACTATAGAGGCTAATACCTGCAAAACTTGAACCTTCCTTAGTAGAGTCAACAAAGAGGTTTAAATTGTGGCCTTTTTGGCATCCTTCTAGTAAAGGTTACCATTTTGTGACAGCACTGCAAAATCAATTCATACTTGACATGTGGTCACATACAATGCGTTAAAAATGATGACACATGGAGCAAGACAAAGAGTGACAGAATATCTTTGTCAGAGATCATAAAAGTCCATCTGTTTTATAGAGACTGATCAATTGATGAAGTGTTAAAGAACCAAAATCTGCCTGATTTCTTGTTAACTTACTTCTCTGGCTGACTGGCAACTCCCCAGTTTGGCAGTGGTTGTGTTATCTTGCAAAGTTGAACCCCAAGGTTGGGGTTGGGGCTGAGCTCCAGCCCAGTCTACCAAGAAAGTTTTTAAGGAGAAGGTGGGAGAAGGGGCAGATAGGGCCCTTGTTCCACAACAAAATGAAATTAAACTAAAACATTCGTATCCTCTGCAAGTTAAGAGTAAGATTTCTTTTTGTGACTGAGTGACACTGACAATAATTACAAAGACAACTTTGAATACAGGCCTTACATGAGACAGTTTTCTAAATTGAAAAACATTTTTTGTCTTTATTTCTTCATGTTCTAATATTATTTCTACCGGTAGTTCAACATGACAGCTTTAGATGTGTTACCTGAAAGGGAGTTACAGGGATTCTTACTCCTGAAAAGATATAAAACAAGTATTTCATGTAAAAAGTAACACTTGTGGGAGTATAAATATCAGTTCTGTGAAAATGCACAGGCAATATATTCAGAGACCTAGCTGTGCTACTAAGAGACCTCTTCATGAGAGGGATTCATTTGTTTGGATCAGATTCTGCTAGTTGAAAACCAAGTTTTCTTCCTGAGAGATCCCCTTGATTCCCTGACATTTGTAAGGTGCTATAAAATGCTAATTGGTATCATCAGCAAACCATTAACATTCTGTTTAGTCTTACTCTCAAAGCAAAAATTATAATAGGAAACAAAATGTCAATCAGCAAAGAAATAGCTGAAGACTTTAACAAGAGGCGAGTGTTATTTCCCTTTAGATGTTAAACCTATGTGTATAACTGCTTGTCCTTACACTCTTCCGGATATACACAGCAGTCAGAAGCAACCATTTCTGCTCCTAACAAGTTGCCTCCAGCCAAGGAAGTTTGCTGCTAAAGAAAAATCAATGTTCTAATAAAAATGTATGTTTTATTAATTTTCTCTAACTTCTGTGTTCCTACCCTTCTTTGCTAAGCCACAGATAGGCTTTCAGCTGACCACCAGTTTGCATCTTTGCCCCAAACTCTGGCTTGCTTCTCCTTATACTAATAGGTATAGCTTTTCCTCTCCCTGCCACCAGATCTTGGAAAGAGACGTCAGTCTGCTCTACTATGCTGAAGTACCAGATGCTGTGTGTAGCTCTACTATGCTGAATACTGCAGAGTTCAAGCACAACACAGCGTTTGAATTACACTAACATGTAAAAACATTTCTGGATAAAAAATACTTTATTGCACCAATTTAAAACCATAAACATACTTTGAATCCAATTCAATATATTCCTTATTTGTTACTGATTGTCTCTCTTTATTATTATTAGAAGGCATAAATTTCCAGCAAGGCTTGTGCTTGACAAGGCTCCATTATTTGCACATGACAAGGTTTATCAAAAACAGTTGGATTTTTACGAGGAGTCTTTCATGTTTCCTCCATAAAATATACATAAATGAAAAGGATTAGATGGAGGAAGCAGAGTATAATGCATCACCAATGTGAAGCAGAAGGAGCAGACTGCAGATGGATGAACTGAAGAAGAATGTGGTGACTGGTCTACAGAAGAAAACTACTGTCTTTATCAAATGCTGGGGAGCAAAGAGCGTAATAAAGTAGCATTAACTTCTCTTGCCACTTCTAGGTGCCCCTAAATGCACAAACTACAGAATCATCCTAAGATGTGAAAACACATATAAAATAGTAATGCAGCAGTCTAGTTTTATTTGCTTGGCTAATACTTGCTTGTTTTGTGTTTATAGGACAAATAACAAGATGGAAAACTTAAAATTAAATCTTCTCCTTGTAAACCGCTGGAGAACAATTAGGAAGAAAAACCTTGTAAGGCTGCAGTGTCTCTATTCTCTATCACCCTCATGTCAGTCCAATAAAGGTCCATTAAAGTGCCTTGTATTCCCATAAAAACAAGTGGTGGAGACAGTAGCCCACTTCTTTTGCCCAACTAAATCTGAAAAATTATTCTGTAATCCAAAAGCAAGTCCATGGGATTCCTTCTATCCATTATACATGTCATACAAAGAAACTCAGGAACATGGTTGCTTCTACACAAGTTAGGCAACTGCATCACCTTCCCTGTGTGTGTCTGTGGTAACAGCACATATCAATTAGGCACATGGTAACTGTGTTTATTTGGATAGAATTTAGAAAGCCACAAAAGTTTGTTACTTTCAGAAGCAAAGTGGTCACAATCTTTAGCTATTGAATGCAATCCCAAGTCCATCTTTCCAAGCCTAGTCTCTACATTCCAGCAGAACTGAATTTCCATTTCTCTTGAAACTCTAAATTTGAGCAGTCACTTTTGGTCCAGCTCAGAATGAACAGTTTTGCAGAGGGCCAAAGCTCTAATGTTTAGTTTCAGTAAGGTCAATAGGAAGCCAACAAGCACAAATGAACTTTTTTAATATAGTAGAAAGTGAAAATATCATCTTATCTTACTAAAACAAAGTAAAAAATATTTATAACCATTTATTTAGACACTTTTTCAGCCAAATTTCATCAACATCAATATGTTCTCACAGAACATTTCTCTTTTGGTGAAAATGCAGTGAAAAATTTCTCAAAACATTACAGTTTGAAGTGTGCATTTCAGAGGACTATCCTCAAATAAAAGCTGATGGTCATCATAGACATTTGGAGTAGAAAGCATGCGCTTCTCAGATGCAAATGCAGTGTAAATAGTTCCACAGATGAACTATGAAAATATTATCTTGCCTTAAACCATTGCAGCATTCTCTGTGTAGTTTCTAAACAAGTAAAAAGACCCTCCTCTAAGCTGGTCTCTTACTACCTCATGACCTTACCAATAAAAACTTCTGCTTTTTATCTATATGAGGTGTGTCTTTCTTCCCACACCTACACAAGACTCTGCCTGTCAGTACTAAATCTCTTTTCAGTAACAAAGGAGTTGGGGGAGATTGTCCTTAGAGACTGAGTGAATTAGCCAGAATAAGTATGAAAGCTTAAGTTAAAATAATGGTTTATAGAATGATGGGTACAAGATGGAGAGGGACTGTCTGAAGGCGATTAATTTTGCTAATAGTTTCCACAGTGAAAGGTATACATTATATTTAACCAATCCTCTGATTCAAGTGTGTGAGCCACAGTAGAAATCCAATAGAGAAACATTTTTTTGGCACAATTTTACATCACCTTGTCAAAGCATAAGTTAAATCACAAGTGTTAACGTGCAAGGTAAATAAAAACTTAAATATCTTCTTGCTTTATTACAGATTTAGTTCAGAAGGAATAACTTCATGTTTCATTTTTTCCTTCATTTTAACATTGTCATTTTTGGTCTTGATCCCACAAACTTTTATATATGTGATTTCCTCATATAAGCAAAACTGAATGCTTGCATTATGGTTTGCAGGATCTGTGCCTTACATTGCACATTCTTCATGCAGTATTGTACCAGTGCTACATAAATAGAGAAATAATTAATGGGCAACAGGAGAGATTCAGGTGCTACTTCAGGCAAACTTATTCACAAGAATTTCTTTTGATGCAGGCTATGTAGCTGTGGATTGACTAGCTAAATCTCTGCCTTAATGAAGTCTATCTTTTATTCATAAGTCTAAACCTGAATGTTTTCATTTGTTGGAAATGAATTGTGACCTCCTGGTACTTCTCCCTCTGCCAGGCCATGTGATATTTAAATGTGTTGTATATGCCCTGATTTAATCAGGTTGTACAAATCTGACTCAACTGATGATAGAATCTGACCAGATAGCCTTATTATTTGTTTTGGACTGTTGACTAAATCTTTGGCACACCCTGTATTGGATTGCATCACGGATCAAAACAGGGAAAAAAACAGCCATGAAATTACATGAAGAAGGTTTAAATCTGATCTGTAGATGTGCTAGCAATAAACACAAGGCAAAATCCAACTCCAGGCAGTCTGGCAAAGTTTCCCTAAGTACTGTACACAAAGACATCAGCATTATATTCACTTTTGCTTCTCCTTCTGATCATAAAGCTGCTACAGTTTAGCTCCTGTTACTTGTTTCTGGAAGTAGAACAGTGATTTTCCTGTAATCAAAATTAATGAACTCACAGGGAAGCACTGATACTTACAGCAACATGCAACAAAGGTGTCTTGGAGGTGTTAACTGCTACAGCCTGGGATTCAGTCTTCCAGGGCCAGTTCAAAAGAAGCAAGTGATTGAGAGAAGCCAACCGGCAGAGTCCAGCAAGCAATAATTGATATTCTACAGGTCACCAGAGCTGTCCTTGTGACAGTTTGATAAAAGAGGGAGCTCAGTCTCTAGTCAGCCACTACCTCCAGGCCTAGTCCCTACTGACCTTCTGCATGTCAACAAAGTGCCAGATGAGATGCCTCTGGGATACACAGGATCCCTGGAGCAGGGCGTGAAACACAGATAAGTGACAGGGAAAGCTGATTCAAGCAGCCTTACTCACTCCTTTGAGTTAGAAATGAACAAACTGCGCCCACTCCTCACCTTGTACTGGAGACAAATACCAGCTCCTTAACCACCAAAAGAAGAAGTAAAGTTAAACCAGAGCAAGCTTAAGGCTCTTCAGTACTGTGCACTAAATTCAGCTTTGCCATACCGAGTAGGCATTGGATACAAAGATTGGTTTTATAGCAGGGGCAGAGAGGATTTGAGAAAGAGCAGAACAGAAAAAAGGATGTAGAATAATTAAGTGTACAAAAGGAGCACAAAGAGGCAAGTGGGGTGTCTCTGTCACAGACAAGGGCTAGAAGGGATCAGTTCTGAGGCACTGCAGTTCAAGAGTTTGTTTTTTTTCCATTGGGACACAGCTGAAAAGGTTTTCCAGACCCAGCTCAGTACATTGCGCAATGTAAGCCGTATACATTATGACCCAAGGACACAGAGGACAGGAACTGACTCAGGATGTGCAAGTTGTCCTGAGACAAACATGTTCTTTGCTTAACAGGACCAACCAGATATGCAGGAAGCAGGTCGCAGGTGCTGTGCACATGCCTTCGCCTCTTCCCACAGTAGACATCTGGCACCTCTAAACACCACAATTCGTGTGCAGCTACTGGGCCTCGTCCTCCTTCTGTACCCATCCTGCCACACTGGTAACAGAAAGGGGAGAAAATCACCTAACAACTAGCCAGACTTTGATTAGGAAATCCCAATCATAAAGATGTTGTCCTATGAGCTGAGTATCCTATGCCTCAGTCTGCTGCAAAAGCACATGAAGTAGCTGGAACGAGACTTGTGCACTGCTACTCAATCCTCGTAACATCAATGGCCTTATTACACATCAGGACGAGCTTCCTCTGAGGCTGCCTCTCCATTTGTGCCTGTGATTTCTCACTGCTTTCATTCTCAATAACATGTTCACAGAATGAATCAGGCAATAGAGAAAAATATCCCAGACTGTCTGTTTAGAAATTGTATTTCAAACCCTAGGGCTGATTCAGGAGCTACTAAAAAGGTAAGAATTTCAGTCCAGCTGTTAAGATCTTCCTGTATTACTTTAATAACAACAAAAAGAAGCCTTTAGTTCCAAAATTTTTTCACAGTTTAAAAACAGACTGAGTACATGATGGTCATATTTTATGGGTCAAATCCTTCCCTGCTAATCACACCAGAAAGCAGTCCATTCCTTACATAATTTGTCATTTCCAGGGGATTCCTTAACAAATGGTACTTTGTCATGGGCAAGATGGGAATCCTGCACACTCCAAATTGAATTTATTTGTGTGGACTAGACAGGAAATACATCTGACTCTTCCATATTATTATTATTATTATTAT
>VXAL01018777.1:69513-102073 GCA_013399475.1 Chauna torquata
TGTGATAGCAAATGACAGTAAATTTTCTCCTCTTCTTACTCCCATCAAATAATGAAGTATTTAAACCAGAAATGAAAACAAGCCATTCAGCTGTGAGGTGCCATAAAGACACTGATCTGATTCCAGTGGAAGAGGGATTTGAATGTAGATACCTGAAAACTAAGACAAGTATTTCACTTTTAAAGTGAAATAGAGGTTTAAAGAGGAATACTATGACCACACTCACAAACCACATTCTGGAGAAGCAAAAGTTTTCAAGAAAAGTTTTCAAGAAAAGACTTGCACAATAGATTTTGTCAAGAAATACACATTTTCTGATCCAAAAAGTCACCCATACAACCCTTAAACCCCATTTTCTTCTGCTGATTTCATTGTCCTTTAGAATTGTTCAACCAACTCTAGATTTTAAACACCAGAGCACACAAGTGCACCTCTATAGCAGTTTTCATTGAATGACTTCCTCGTAACTTGAAAGCTCAGGTGTCAACATTGCTGAGTGAAGACACCTACTACTGAAGGTCTGATGCCCAGAGAAAGCGAGCAGGTTGTTTAAGTCTGCTAGTTTCAAGCTCTTTTCTTGTGTGCCTTTGCTGTCATAAAAAATGTCTAGGAGATCATCTGAGACTATCAGATGAGTCACATAGGGAGGAACTGATCACTTTGCTGCTACACTTGAATACGCACAGTGAGGCAGGCCGTGAGACTTCACTGTGCCATCCTAATTGACTTGATGGGGCTGGAAGAGCTCAGTGTGAAAATATTGCCTTAGCCTTAGTAGAATGTCATTGCATTACTAGTTTGTGTCAGAAAAGGCGATGAAGGTAGAATTTACTTCTATCACCACAATTCGCTTTTCTAGAGAATTTTTAAAGTTATAATGTTGTAAGTCCTCAGACAGAAAGCCGGAAGAATCAATGATTTGTCTTGCCCTTCACATTGCTTTCATTTTCAAGCTTTTATCCCTGACTTAGGAATATTAGACTGCAGCAGACTATGGTCATCTAAAGTATATGAGTTCGCCACAGGGGAAGGGGAAGGGGAAGGGGAAGGAAGCCTGACATAACCTGGTGCTAAAGATGAATGTTATATTTTGCCAAATGGGATTTCATAGAACAACTTCAGCAAAATCCCAGAGTTTTCTGGCAAGATCACTGAAAGCCAGGAAAAAAATAAACTACTCCTTTTTCTGAAAGCATCAGAAATCCTGGAGAAGACATTTCCAGAAGAAAACATTTTCAACAGAAGTAAATAGGCCATCTAGAGGAGCATATAAAGCTCAGATGGACTCCTAAAACTTTTTTTTTTTCCAGAGAACTCCAAGTTTTACTTAGTTCAGAATTATATTGAAATTGGATGGAAAGTTCCACAGTAATAAAGAACAATTTTTTGGAGCTTAGGTAATTTGCAAGTGGAACTTGTTTGAATAAGAGTAAAGGTCTTGAAAAACTTCTTTCACCACTTTAAGAATTTGAGAACATAATTTAGAAATTTTGTGAGATGCCTTTAGTTCCCCCTCTGAGACAGGTCCTCACCTACCTGCTGACCATTTATTCTGGCATAGACTCTGGCATCTTCCGAAAAAACTGCCATACCTAAAAAGTTTTTGGACTTCTGTTCCAACCCCTAACCATGACATACATGAAACTGGAATTTGTGTTTTAAGCCAGCTACACAACTTCCTTTGACATTAAACACTTTCTGCTCAATACTTCTACCAGAAGCACAGCAGCCTCATCAATCTTGGGTCTAGAGCCTCTGTTATCATATTCTTTTCCCCCTCCCACAGGGAAGGCTCAAAGCTGCATTTTGCAGCTTCTGCCCAGGGAAGCTTCCTGAATCCTTGAGCTCTCTGCAATTTGATTGCTATATGCGTTAGTGGTGTCAGATCCATGAGCAATTTTTAACTCTTCTGCCCATTTTTTCTACCCAAAAGCAGATCTCATTTTCCTGTCTTTTCTAAAGTCATGCAAAACAAGAATTACAGTAGCAGTTTATTTTACCTTAGCTCTCTTCAGTCCTTAATATGCATAAATACTACTGAGTAATGGAAATGCATATTGTCCTCTGGAACCTATGACAGTGTGTGGGAGCTCTTCTTCCATTTGTAGTAGTTTGAGATTAATACTGTATGTTAATCAGCCTTCTATGTCTCCCACTGTCATTCACACCTTGCCCTCCAAGTGCTCCTGCTGTGAGGCAACATGGCACAAGAAATTTAGGCATATTCACATATTTTAACTTACCACAGAATATGAGTCCAGAGTTAAAAGTAGAAAGCAGTCATTTAAAACAAACATAATTTAAAGACAAAAAGCCAGCAGCATGATGTATAGATAATATCAGACTAGAGCACAGGAAAAGTTGAGCTGTGTCAGACTAGGCCAATAATGGATGCTCAAAAAAGGGTAACTAGCAGAGAGCAGGAACCAATTAATCCTTCCTCAATACACCCCCCAACATACTGCAGATGTTGAATGAACACCAGCAGTAATCACTTTAAATACAATGTAGTTCTACAGCAACAGCGGTCCTGCACCAGGCAGATACAGTAATGGCAGTTTGACCCTACTTATTTCAAGGAAAAAGCAAGACTAGACCTTTGCTACATCAGGCAATGTAAGATGTGCACAAGACCAAGCTAAAGAAGAATCATGGGGAGAGTATTATTCACTTGGACACAGCTGATGCAAACTAGACAACTTTTGGACCACTTCCATCTGCCAGCTCAGAACACAGCCAGAGTGAAGATGCATGCATATACCCCCAGCATTGCATGTCTACCTTCAAAATTCCACTCAATCCTTCCATTTCCTCTGCAGACAAGCTACTCCCATTTTCTCCCAGCGAGGAAGAAATAACCATTGCACAGCCAGCCTTCATATTTCTCCCTCTCTTCCTTTCCATCCATGCTTAGGGCAGGGAACAATCCCTGCTAAACCTGCAACATGGCCATGCACGAAGCAACTCTTATCAAAGGTGGAATACTAGTATGGGAATAAGAGGATGTTTTACTCTTCCTTCTTGTTAGGACAACGTAGCCATAATCATCATATATTACCCTTTCCAATACAAATCACTATTTACTCATATTGCCCTGGGGGGAAGTTTTGGATAGAGAATGTGAAACATATCTACCTGCACTTACTGCGATTGCAAAGTTCACAGTCTGACGAAGAGGCCAGAGCGCCTCTGAGGGTTCTCGGGGATAGTTGCACAAGTGTTAATGAAATCCCATTAATCACAGCCCTAGCCATCACAGACTTGTCAGCACAGGAGGTTGCAGACTACCCACAGCAAGTAGAGAGGTTAGAAAAACATGTAATAAGAAGGTATGCATACGACCTTTCCTGAGTCTGCAGTGGTCAAAACTGCAGTGGTCAAAACATTCTCATACTGTGCCTAAACCAGAGATGGGAGAAAGAAATACCATAGGGAGAACATCTGCAGAACTTAAAATGACACAATTCAGGGAATTTCCACAGTTTCACTCTCCACCTATCAGAGACATGAATGGGAAGTATTTCTCCATTCACTTTGCCAGGCAGGTAATTATTTGTACTCCTTAGTACCCAATATTAACTGCACCTGCAAAGGAGCATTGTTTTCTAAGTATTTTGCATGCAAAATGTGGCAGACGGAAAGAAAGAACTATTTCTTACCACCAGCATTAAAGCCCAGGAAAAAGCCTTATAAGCAGGAACTACAGTATTGTGAAGAGAAATGGCTTTACCTACTTGATATTCAGTCTCCTCTCACTCTGTCTGTCACAGCTGCACTAGACATACAGTAACTCCATACCTCTCACATATAGCCCACGAGATCTGGCACCTGATAAGGTTTCATTGTTCACAGTGGTCCAAGTTCATTCAAGTACACTGGTGTGAATTTGCACTTGCCCACAGTAAAGTCAGCAGAGATATACCAGTACAATTAAACCCATAGTACGCTTCTAGCCTCTTGTTACTATTCTGGACACCTCATTATCATGGAGGAATTTAGTATCTCTGGAGCAGGTCTGGAGAAGGGAAGCCTTTACTGTTCTCCTGTGTCAGATAAAGTGTCTTGGAACCCACTCACATATGTGGACTCCATCAGATAGAAGCTGCACACCCGTCCCAGATTTTCCCTGACAAACATAAGCAGATGTAGAAGATTGATTTAAAGTGTCACTTAATACAAGGTCTCCTTCCTAGCATTCCCGTAACATTGTTTGAGGGCCAATTTAGAAGCTATGGAGTATGTATTTGGGAAATAGCACAAAGGCTTTTTTGGGACCCTTAAAGAGGCTTGATTTGTCTGCTTCACAAGTCAAAAGCAGTTTTTTTATCACAAATATGCGAATGACTTTCTGGGTTTGTATCTCAATATTTGACAGGCTACATTTCTTTCTTTTTCTGTCAGAACGGCTTGTACTTTTCCTCTGTCCCCAACCATCTATATTCTGAAAAGCTATAGGAAGAGCTATGTACCTTTCCTCCTGTGTATATTTACAAGGGAAAAAGGGTATAATGAAATGTAAGATAATAAGGGGAAAAATGTAAGTTTCTGTAAACCATGTTTCTAAATCATTTGGGGGATATGGTTAACAACAGACAGTGTTCAGCAATATCTTTCATTTAAGTTCATTGTGATATAGCTTCTTTTGGCTAAAAGGTCCGAATTCACAGATTTTTTTGTATATACTTTCAAGTGATCATCCAAAGACATTTTTTAAAAAGAAATAAAAAGAGTGCAGTCAACAAGCACAGATGAATTCAGTATTTCATATGGGATACAAAGAAAAAGACAGTAATTTGTAAACTGTGAGATAAAAAAAGATATCAAGGGAAGAGGGATTGCTTTATATAACAAGCTTTGATTGTAAATAAAATGTCTGGGCAGGATGTTTAACTGTAATAAATTGACTGTTTGGGTCTTTGCTGACATATCTTTTTAGCTTTATTGACATTAGCTATATTTGTATGGAACTTTATTGCACGGCAAAGATTTCCTTGTTCAGGATCTTAAAAAATGACTTACAGCACAAGCATCTTGAAAGCGCAAATGATGCTCATGACCAGAGCATGAGAATGCAAGAAAAGAAAATCAGAGGCAACACAGGAGATGGAATGTAGATATATTTAACTGCATTTTTAGCAGGATCAGCTTTTGCTACATTTATTTTACTAGTTACTTGTAATGCAGTAAGAAAGGAGAGGAAAAAAAAGAAGGAGAGGAAAAAAAAGAAGGCTCTCCATATTGTATTGCTGCAACTTGAGTCACCAGTGAAACCGAAGGATTAGACTTCAACTTTAGTTAGGGGTGACATTCCTTCCATCCAGCCCTAGCATTTACTGCGAAATGAACAACAGCTCTGCCCTCAAATTCTAAGAAGATGGAAGCAGTTCATCAGTTGGGGTCTGGAATAAGCCTAGATGTTACATAAAGGATCAAATATCTTTCCCAATCTGCTCGACTCAGTTCTTCAGACAAATTTATTATTTCCATATTCTTCTTCTTTCCAGCTATCCTTAGTAGAGATTTTTTTTCCCCCAGTGTTGAATGTTTTTTATGTTCACCCAGCAAGGTTCAAGAACCTAACCCAACACCCTGAGACCTCTGGGAGTTGCAGTCCTCCCAGTGCATTAGTGAACCTTACTGAGATCCTACAGAGATGTGTCTGCCCAAAGGTGAGGTAGGGGGAAGCAAGGAGGCTACACAGCATTGCCTTTTCTTCCCTCATGCAACACAGCGCGCTCACTACACAAGGGACTTGTCCCAGAGCATCCCTACCTTCCACTGGTTGATCCATGCTTTCCCACAGCATTCATAATGGTAAAACAAGCTCTTTTCATTCTGAATTATACCAAAAGGCTTTTGCCTGAAAATGTGTCATTTGAGGATGGGAGGATCTGTCCATTTAGTCATAGGGAAGAGGCTTAAGTTTGGAATATGGCTGAAGATGCCTTTCTCCAACCAGCCGGACACAAGGCAATCGCAAATACCCAGGAGTTATGCTCTCACACAGCCAATGGCAGAACTCCTCTCTGCCTAGGATTTCAGGTATTTTCTCAGCTCAGCCATGATCATTTTCATGGCAAGACTAAGAAAAGGAAAATCTGTATTATACCCCAGAATGCACGTAAGAGACTATATGCCAAACACAGGTCTGGAAAAAGATTAGGTCTACCTCAGTGGATCCTTTGTCTCTGTAGCTTGGCCTTCTAAATGACATATTAGGGGCATGAACAGATTAGAAAGACTTATAGGGGGAAAGAGGAGCAGATGACTAGGACTTCTACCATTTTTTTTTCTTTCAAAACCCACACTTTTTCCTTTCAAGTAGGATGGCTAGAAATTTATCCCCGAATGGAGCGAGCACTTGAAATGCATACGCCTTTAATGTGCAAATTCTATACTGCACAAGGGAATAACTAATGAGCCACTATTTTAATGAATCAAGTTAAAATGGCAAGGTGACATACCTCATTTAAGGCAATGAATTCTTAATGTCATTGTAAAATGAGCCCCTCCTTCCCCTGGGAAGGGAAGACAATATTGGTTTGAGATTAGTCCTACATTTTTTGTGTCAGTTGCAGATTTTCCTGTCTTCAGATCTTAGAGGATCATACCCTTCCAAAAACTGAAGGCAGTTTTTAATCAGGAGGGATAATGAATATGAAGAAAACAAACCCAAGCAGTACTGAGCAAAGAAGCAAGGCAACCTCATGCCCGAGAGCCCTCCCACAGCCCACAGAAAAAGGCCCCCGTGGGCACCCAGCACCCTGACGGAGCGGCAGCACGGCCACATGCAGCCTGACCGGCGCAGCCCAGGCAGAGCTCTGCAATCAGCAGTCAGAAGGCACCAGATGTGCAGCCCTTCAGAGTGCAAACCTCCCCGTGTGGTCGCTCTTCACCTCCCCTCTCCCTACTGCCAAACGTGTTCACCCTGTCCCCCTGCCCTGACCTGTTCCTCACATGACAGTTTCTACCCACACATGTTCCAGAAGCAGGTCCTTGCTCCTGAGAAGGGACTTTATGCTAGATCTTGCTAATGGTTTGAAAAAATAGAAAAGAGCTTTAAATCCACAATAAAAAAATCATTGCCTTAATAATTACCATTTCTTTTCATGCTTTTCAGCTGCGTTGGGCTTTGTTGGCAGCAGGGGGCTGCAGGGGCTCTGTGAGGAGAGGGCAGGCTGCCCCTGCCAGACCGGGCCGGCTCCGGAACGTTCCGGATGGCGCTGCCGCAGGGCTCAGGCAATCAGCAAGGCTGGTGGCACCTCAGAGAGAACGGATTGAAGAAAGGGCAAAACCTGGCTGGCTGCCCATGGAAAAGCCCACGCTGGGGCAGGTTTATCCAGAAGGAAGCGCAGCCCGTGGAAGGGCCCGCGCTGGAGCAGGAAGGAGCAGCAGAGTGGGGCTGCTACAGACGGACCACAAGTCCCAGTTTCCCAGCCCCATGTCCTGCCTGGGGGACGTTGAGGGGTCAGAAATGAAGGAGTGATGTTTCTCCATCTATGAAAGATAGAGAACGGTGATACATCGCTCTGGACCCCTTCCAGAAGGGATTTGTAAGAACTACGTAATACTTTAAATTTTAATTGATATATTTTATATGTGAGATCAGTTTGTATGGGATAGTTGGTTAATTCAACAGACCATATTTTTCCATTTTAAAATTCATAGAAACTTATTTCTATCCTACTCTGCAGCATTATTCAAGACAATGTTCTGCGCTGTTAATTAACTTGGAAATCTGAAGACTGTCTACAAGTAGCACTAAATTCCTGCGTACTACTGCTTAGGCTCCTGTAAATTCCTGATTCATATTGACAAGCTTCGTCTAAATTCCAGTAAAGTCAATCGGAATCTTTCTATTAACTCACATGCACTTTTTGAATCATTTCAAAATTCCACTGACTACACAACTTTTCTCAAAGCAGTGTTAAAAAAGTGTATTTGTAACATTATGCTTTCAATTTCCCAACCCTAATAACAACATAAGATGGCCAAAAAGAACTGTATCATTCACTTTACTGAACTGTTATCAGATATTCAGTTGTTGTGGAAAATATTCCA
Organism: Chauna torquata; assembly: GCA_013399475.1. Classification (NCBI taxonomy): domain Eukaryota; kingdom Metazoa; phylum Chordata; class Aves; order Anseriformes; family Anhimidae; genus Chauna; species Chauna torquata. The sequence continues at coordinate 77,575 of VXAL01018777.1, forward strand.
AGAAGTAAGAACTGTTTCAGTAAAGTTATATTTCTCCTAAAGTCCTGACTCATTAGCGAGATTCTGCAAGCAGAAAATTAATGGACAGGACACCCAGTTCTCAGCAGGCACATCTAACCGTCACTGAGCAAAGAAGGAAGATCTTTCAGAATTATGTAAACAATTCTCATAAATGTTGCAAGGAGCTACAGACAAGTATTTAACTAACCTTTCCTGCTGGGAAGTGAAGGAGGATTGAATCATCTGTCCATGGAAACGAACCAGAGAAGAGCAAGGCTTTGAGTTACTGAGTGGGAAGGACTCTGCAGCAGATTGCTGTTAACCTTGCTTTGCAAAAGCCCACAAGCTAGAAAGATGGAACATGACTGCAGGAGGGATGAATGTCCATCCTGAAAACAGGAAAATAGTTTATTCAGAACCAGTGTCCACTAGTGATCATAAAGAAATTGTTAGAATTTTAAAATGTATTCATTGTTGCAAATTGTTCCATTTATTTCTTCAACAAATAAGATATGTGTTCTGAAGATATTCAGGTTGTGAAGTGTACAATTGACTATTCCATTCACAAGCTGAATTATCTTGGATAGCTGAATTATTTGCATAACTTAATTACATAACACAGGCAGGAAAATTGAGCCTTTAATCACAATGAGTAATGCTTACTCAAGGAAGAAGTCCTATTGAAGTCCAAAGAATAAAGACTTTTCAACATTAGAAAATGAATCAGAATCTGGCCTTATTCATAGTTTTCACTCTGAGGTATTTTTACTCCCTATTTTTCAAATATATACCTGTCCCACGCAGTTTTGTCAGGTAGCACCAACAAATAAATACCTTTTAACTTGCGTAGCCAGCCAGCATAGCACCAATTCAAAACTGAAATGCTATGAAGAAGGATCTGACGTTCAGTGACTCAGGTGGATGAAGCAGAGGGGGAAAATACCTCTTTTTCTAGTCTCCGTGTTCATGAAGTACAATCATTCACACTTTCTAAAAAGCAGTGTTCTGTCTGTTTCCAAATTTAGATAAATGTTAGTAGGATAAAAGAAAGTCTAAAATATCATACAGCAAATGAAAAATAAGACAGAGCTTCACCCAATTAGCTTTTAGCACCACAAAAAAATTATGAGCTGTTGTCATCATTTTCTAGAGGTCTTTAGGAGGGATCTAAATTGCTATTGTGGGAAGAGCACTAACAGAAAAAATTACAAACATATGCTAACTTGTGGTGTTTTGTATGCCAATTAACACGGCCCTCCCCCGCAATAAATTAGATGAACTCAACGAGCAATATTCTTTATTAAGACAAGCATTATAAAGGAGATGGCAATACAATGAATTGACAAAAAACCCTCTGTTAACCTAACAAGAGCGATGGCATGAATCTGAAATGAAACTGTAGCTGCAAATACCGATCAGCAGAGACACCGCACAGAACACTACCCAATTCCGGGGCAGCAGTATCAGAATCTGTCAGTGGGCATCTGTCACCTACACATGCACTTGTAAAGAAAAGACTATGGGAGGACTGAAAGAGGAGGAAAGGCCCAAAATGAAGCTTTTCTACTAGTGAATGACTTTTTTTCTTTTTTTTTCTTTCTTTTTTTTTTTTTTTAACTTAAAGGCCACATTTTCCCCAAAATGTGGCTTCAGCACCAAGAAATTTGAACTAAATCAGCACCAGTTTTGTCAGCCATTTCAGTTAGGTTTTTCCAACTTTCCTTGAGGAATAAAAGGTTTAAAACTGTTTTGTTCTATTTAGAGATGGAGCCAAAGCAGCACTAAAAGCAGGTCTAGCCAGTAATTTGAATGTCAAGCTATTTTTCTCCCATCATTATTATTTCAGTTTGTACCTGCTTGAGTAGAGTTTTGCCCACATCTGTTATGTTTGGTTCATTAAAAGAGCTTGCTAATAAATAAACTGTTTTAATAACAGAGTTTTGGGTCTTGCACTAGAACAAAGTTATCATCTGTATCTTAGGCCTTTTATGTGGAGGATGGAAGTTCCTTTTGTGGAGGATTTCACAACTTCATTTTGCTTTCCTTGGGAACAAACCTTTGGATTGGCAAACTTCTCCAGACAGTGAAAGTATTGGTCCAGATGAAAATGTTTCAGTGTTGCTGGACTTGGGGTGGGGTGGGGGAAGTGAGTGTTATGCAAGTTCACAATAAGGCAAAAGAGGTAAAAGCATTGTCAACTATTCATATCCAGACACACTACTCGCTCCAAAGCATTGAGCAGATGTCAGTTTTTCTGGTAGCAGTGGTGGTTTGCGTTTTCTTTTTTGTTTTAACATATATGGCCTCTTAGATCAAACATTCAGGCTTCAGGTCTCTGAATCTCTCAATTAGGCTTGTGCAAATGTACCTGGTGCTTTTATGCCGTTCTCCTTCTCTCCTCCCCTTTCATTCTCCCTTCCTGCTTCCCCAGCCTTGCAGTGAAGCCTCTCAGATTTGGCAAGAGCTGCTGTACTCCTGCCAGCTGCCGCTTCAGACCCAGGTTGTGCTTTCAAGGCATAGTCCTCAAGCAGGGTGGGGTTGAACCACAAAGTGCAAACCTGAGCCAGGGTGCGTGAGGCCTGGGAGAGCACACCACACAGGTGGTGGTGCACGTGGGAGCCTCCCCGTGTGCACCACCCATACAGGCTAGAGGAGACAGGGAGCTACCTCTGACCATGCAGATCAGATACCAGCATGACTATGTTAGCACCATGCTGTGCCAAAATTAACACATCACATTTTTCTGAAACATGCTGGATCAAGCAATGGCTTTTCCACTGAACTTGAGCCAGTGCTACTTTTGGTTCCTTTATGAATCTCAGCCAACTTTTGTTTAGTTTACTCCCTCAGTTCTCTCTCCCATTTAACATGTTAACTTTGCAATGAGGTCTAAGGGAATCAACTCAGCAACAGGGAACAGAGAAGGCCATTCAGTTTCCCTGGGTCTTCAGCTGGCAGTGTTAATCCTCAAGGCTCCAGAGTTGCAAATCTTCTGCTCTCACAGGCATATAGCTTGTATGAAAAAAAGGAATGTTCAAATCTGACAAGGACATATAGCAGATCTGCATTAATTCAGTCAAGCAAAAGTGTTCTATTTTTCAGCTACTCAATTACATGTTATCAGTTACCCTTTTCTTTAAGGCAATCAGAAATCGCCACAGAGAAAGGCTGATGCAGTGAGCTGTCCCCACAGAAATGGTAACACCTAAGCCTGATGGAAATCTGTGAGAGCAACTGTTTCTGCCATACCTCCTACCAGTTGGCATGCTAAAGGTTCAGTCAATTTTCCAAGACTTCAGTGAAACAGAGTAGTGGATGCACTGGGGAATGCATGAGGTAAACTTCACCCTTGCAATGGTGCAGAAAGAAAGAGTTAAAAGAAGTTCCCTTGTATACATTCTACACAAACTTACATGCCCAGAGGCACTGCATTTGGCTTCCTGTACCTTATGTTTTACCTTTTTACTTGCCCCTAGTGGTTCATTATTGCAGGCCTTTGACTTGTGAGAACAAGACTCACCATTCCCTCTGGGAGTTTCGCCACTGCCCTCTCGCTCCCTGTTACTCCCTTTTTTGTTTATCGTCTTCTAACTACCTCTCCCATTCAGGTTGGGAAAGGAGGTAAAAGGCAAAATTTTTATCATGATTTCTCCCTCTTTCACAATCTCTTTTCAAAATCATTTTGCTCTTAACAAGAGAAACACCACCGTAAGGTGAAGACACACTAATGTCTTGAGCCAGGTAGGATTCATTTAGAAAGCAGAGAGAAAGAAACCCATAGGCCAATCTAACAGCACAGAGATACCCACACCATCTTCAGACTCTGAAACGCTGGCTGCAACCCGTCCAAGTCTTTCCCTCCCTGTGAATCTGCCTGCAGTTTAAGTGGATCAGGCTCTGAATGTTCCATGCCTGCAAGGCTCCTACACTTGTTTGCAGCATTCACAGAGGCTTTTATACAGTAATGGCCAGCTCAGTAGCAGATGTTTACAAACATGTTGCCGTAAGAAGAGCCCCCTTTGCTATTAGCATCAGTCAGATATTAAATGTGCTCAGTAAACCTGATTATATTTGCTGAGTCATTTATTTAGCATAGCTTTTCCCCCCGACAATCTTTTTCCCTACCTTAATGGTTGAGGGAAGCAGTTTGTGAATATAGAGAGCCCTCTATATTAACCTGAAAAATATTTTATGATTTCAGACCTTATATTCTTCCCTCTGTAGGGTAACAGGTTGCTTCTTGCCTTTCGCACAGGAGAATGTGACACAAGGTTTGAAGTAGCAAATGCAGCCTTCTGCCTTGGGTCCAGCCACTTTTAACTTCCACGGAGGACAGAACAGATGACTGAAAGAACATGGGAAGCTGAGCTCAATAGAGATGAAAGTGGTTGAAGGAGAAAAAAAGAAAAAAAATCATTTACTGCATTTTTTTTCAAAATATATTCGTTTTCCTGGTGGATGCAATAGTGTGTGCTGCACATGTTTTCTTTTCTTTTTTAGAAGTAAATAATTTGCAGGTGTGTGAAATTCAGTTACAACAAATCTTTCAAACCAAAGCAACATTTTCTTTGTATGATTAATATGTTACATTACAGCTTGCTTATAAATTAAAGGAACAGAATATGATGTACTGCAAAGGAGTTGTATATTTTCCCTGCTAAGCTACAGTGCCTGTAAATCATTTCCACAACACTTCATTTTTAATTTGAATTCATAAAAGGTTGTACATTTCTTTGTGGTTTTAAATAAAAAAATGATTAAAGGCTGTAAACTTAAATGTTTATTAAAGGAAAAAATATGCTGATCTGAAGCTTCAGGAATTAAAATATATGTAAAATATAAGAAAGGCGAACAAATAAGATTTCTGGTTAACCCCTGGGAATTTAAAGTGAAATTTGAGGCCTTCCACTACAAATGCATCTGCATTTGGCCAGGGGAGGGTGGTAAGGGAATGCAAGGGTGAGGAACTGGGAGGTCTGGAATAGGAGTGCCCTCCACAACCCCCAACTACCCCGGTCAAGAATTTTGTGAAGTCACTTTAGCCAATTGGTGGCTAATTATCTACAGAGGTGGAGTTCAGTCTTTTAGAAGTGCAGGTTGTTTATTTCCCACCGTATGTCCAGATTTAACAGTGACAGAATTGATAGCTGACCCTTTGCTATCCAGACCATAGGGGTAGTGTCAGTTTCCATTTTGTAGCAACAAACCAACAAATTCAGGTTAAAACTGCACCATGGTTTTGATGGACAGATGGAGGATTTTTTGCAGGGTTCTGTTTTTAAAGGAATTATGAGGGTGTTCTTTTATTCTGGAATCAAAAACAAAGTGACACAACTTTCTATGAGATGCCAAACGTGGTTCCTGCCCACCTGTAGATATTCTGGTGGCCCGTATTTAACCAAATTTGACTTTCAGACATTATCATAACCTCAGTGAGGCCAGATCCCAAGTGAAGACTTAGATCTTACTTTTGTAGCCTCAAGGTTATGCCTTGAGTATAGGGAGGCTCTGAGATACGCTTTAGGTGATCTTTAGGTGAAGCATTAGTCTTAAGGTACAGGTCATGTTTCTATTGAATGGGGACTCTATATTCACATTCTCCTTATTATACCTCTCATCTAATTTAAGGAGAGATCACCATCACTAGTATGATGACCAGCAGGGGGAAGTAATTTTAATTACATTAGTAAGAAAGTCATTAGCATGATATCAGACTGAAACTTTGCAAAATACTTTCTACTACATATGTAGTAAGCAAAACTACAGCTGCTTTTAATGCCTCTTTCAATAAGGTATTTTTCCTGTCGGTAACAAGTTTGCATCTGAGTCTAATATTAATGAAAATGGTGGCCCTGACACCATACCAATCCGTAATTTCATAAAAATTAGCTGCACCGCCACCTCACCTCTGTATTGACTGATTTCAGTAGGAATGAAATTTGAAAGAAGGTACATATTTAAAACTTTTTGATGCATCAGAATGCAGCTGGGTAGTTCAAAATCCTTTTTGTCTCCTACCTAAAACCGCTTTAGTGTTAACAGTAGTAGATCAAACTTTTCAGAACAAACTGGAAGGTTACACTGAGAACTGCGTATCACATTTTTCAAGTGGAAACAGTTCCCTGTTCACGTTCTAGATGCTGGGAGTTCCCATTTCCAAAGCAGCAAAATTTCCCCAGAGCAGGAGGATACGGTAATGGAGATCTACACTTTGCTCAAAGCATTTTAACTTATACCTTTTCCATTTCATAGAGAAGAGAGAACTACAAATACTTTATGAGCTATTTGCCTGGCAATGCTGACAGTTTCTCAGAGAATACTGCCTAGAGATCCCAGGCTTACCCTTCAGAAAATACTCCTGCAGTGTATGCATGCACAGTATGACTGTATAAAATCAAACATTCAGAAAACAAAAAAACAGAAGCCCCTAACTATACACCATCATGCTTTCATCTGTTTTGTGGGGGTTTTGTTTGTTTGTTTGTTTGTTTGTTTTTCAGGCAGAAGAAAGCAGAAAATCAACAAACTGGCAAATAAATTAAGTTTTAAAAGATGATCAACTTTACATTATGATACATTTTTCTTGGTCTGATCTGATGACCAGGGACAATTCCTTTTAAATTCCATAATTGATCCTGGGTTCGGTTGATGAAGAAACCCCTCAGGCCCTAGCACATAGTTCCACACAAAGTGGTGGTCAGGACATGTAGGGTGCTTTCAGGTAAGCAGACCCCAGGCCACACCAACACTACACAAAGAACACAGGTCCAAACTAAATTTAGAGAGCCCAAGTGCAGAGGTGGAAGCCTCAGGACTGTCTTGCTCTTCAGAGCATGCTGAAGGTTGTATCCATGTAAAACAAGCTTAAGGGTTGAGACTTTATACCATAGTAGATGAGAAATTCTACATCTCAGCCACGATCATTAATCCTGCATTTCTGCATGTCTGCAGTGAGCATAGGGAAGCCCCAGCCAGCAGGACCCAACAGGCTGCTTAGAGAATCATATTTATATCAGGCACCCAAAGAATGTTGTTTTGCTTGGCATTTCCTGCCTGACTGGTTCTCCTCCTAACAACCAATCTTTGTTTGTCTTAATTTAAGATGTTTACTTTCTCTGTGATTGCAGTAAAAGCCCATGTCTTCCTAAGAAGCAATTTAAAGAAAACAATGCAGGGCAGGAAAGCAACTCATAACAACGTCCAACAAACTGAGCTTGTAACATTTCTGCTGGGACACTGGCAAACTAATGAGCAATCTCCTAATTACAAGGAAGGTATTTAAGTAAGCACAATAGCCAAGGTGATGCTAAATTGACACCTTTTGCAGACAAACTTCTTAGTCACAATTTAGCACAAAAAGCAGCTGCAAACATCTATAGACTGTCCAGCAAACAAGCTTTTGTCATTGTGATGCAAAGTAACAGCACTGACTTTTTTTTTAAAGTTGAAATTTGTGTTGTCTCACTCACAGATCCACTCTGCTATAAACGTATATGTATTCCAGTTTACTTTCTTAGCAAATTATAAAGCCTTCCTTTGAACTCAGTGGACACTGCAAGCACAGAATCAATTCATAAACTGAAGTCCAGACAAAATGCTGAAGGCTCACAATAGACCTCATTTGCTGCAGTGTTTATTCATTTATTTATGAAGACCAGCTCTTCTGTATTGAAAACTCCTGCTACAGTTCAGAACTCTCTAAGGATTACAAGGAACAGAAAATAGGAGTAGCTGCCAGTAAGGAGAAATTGTCCATAATATTAGGGCTTCTTATGACAGATTAGGCATATTCTAATATGCCACAGAAAAAGAATCTTCTCTGAAAGAAACCTGTCTTGGAGACAGTAGTGTAACATCTTTGTTCACTATGTTACATATTCTAAAGCTAATTGGGTAAAGATGGCATTGTGCAAGCTTAGAATATATCCCAGTCAAAGAAGTTGGGAGGGGAAAGAAAGAAAAAAAAGATTTATATGATAGTGTGTCCTGTTTCAGAGCCCATAGCTTAGCAGTCTGTAACTCATACTTTCTCCATTCACATCAACTCTTTTTCCTATCATATTTACCGTATTCTTAGATTTTAACCCATTTTACCATTACAAGAAAAGGTTGTAATTCCCTTGACTTCCTAGAAAAAAACAATATCTTACAGAAGTTCTTACAGAATTCCATCCACCAACATTAGATTTCATCAGCCCAGGAGTCTGACACTCAATCACAGAAGCTGACCTTGGAAAGGATGTCCAGAGACCATCTAGTCCAACTTCCCTGCTCAAAGCAGGATCAGCTACAGCAGGTTGCCTATACCCAGTCATGTTTTGATTATCTCCAAGAATAGAGGTTCCACAACCTCTCTGGGCAGCCCATTTCACTGCTTGGCCACCCTCACAGTAAAAAGTGTTTTCTTACTTTTGAGTGGAATTTCCTGTATTCTGGTTTGTGTCCATTGCCTCTTGTCCTGTCACTGGATACCACTGAGAAGAGTCTGGCTCCATCTTCTTACCCCTTTCCATCAGGTATTTATAGACATTGATAAGATCCCCCTGAGCTTTGTCTTCTCCAGACTGAACAGCCCTAGCTCTCTCAGCCTCTCCTCATACATGAGATGCTCCAAGCCCTTAATCACATTTGTGGCCCTTTGCTGGGCTTGCTCCAGTGTCCCCCTGTATCTCCTGTACTGGGGAGCCCAGCACCTCTCACAGCACTCCAGATGTGCCTCACCAGGGCTGAGTAGAGGAGAAGGACCACCTCCCTCAATCTGCTGGCAACACTTATCCTAATGCATCCCAGGAGGCTGTTGCCTTCTTTGCAATAAGNACCTCCCTCTATCTGCTGGCAACACTTATCCTAATGCATCCCAGGAGGCTGTTGCCTTCTTTGCAATAAGGACACTTTGCTGGCTCGTGGTCAGCTTGGTGTCCCCAAGACTCACAGGTCTTTTTCTGCAAGGCTGCTTTCCAGCCAGTCAGTCCCCAGCCTGTTCTGGTGTGCAGGCCGTTATTGCTCCCTAGGGGCAGCGCTTTGCACTTCCCTTTGTTAAACTCCATGAGATTCCTATTGGCCCATTTCTCCAGCCTCTCCAAGTGCCTCTCCATGGCAGCACAAGCAACTTGTGCATCAGCCACTCTTTCTAGTTGCATATCATCTGCAAATTTGCTGAGGGTGCACTCTGCCCCATTGTACAGGTCATTTATGAAGATGTTAAACAGCAGAGACCCCAGCACTGACTCCAACCATGGTGTTATACCACAGGCGACTGGCCTCCAGGTGGGCTTTGTGCCACCGATCACATCCCTGAGTCCAACAGTGCAACTTGTTTTCAGTCCAGCTCACTGTCCATTTGTCTAACCCATACTTCATCATGTCTATAAGAATACTATGGGAGACAGTGTCAAAAGATTCGCTGAAATCAAAATAAACAATATCTACTGCTCTCCACATAAAAACATGCTAGTTTTCTGCACAGCTTACAGCCAGTGTAGGCTTTTTCTAATACACTCTTCTTTCCTTAAGCTCAGTCTTAAAAAACTTTACCTGCCCACCATAAATTTTCATGTATTTAAAGCAAGATTGAATTATTTAAGGAAGATGTATGACTGGGTACAGACACTTTTAAGACTAACTGCAAAATCAAATAATCCTGGTGAGTAAGTAAGTTATGGTTTGAACATTAAATTGAAAGTTAGGCATGGAGTGAACATACTGACTTTCCCCATGTTCTAAACATACAATATCTGCTATCTCATAGCCCTGTGGAAGATCCAGCACAGGAAATTCAGGTTTTCTCATTTATTTCAGTGAGCTCAGGACCAAATCCCTAGGTTTCACTGTAAATCAGCTATCAGAAAACACTAAGTTCTTTACACACCAGCTTCTAATAGAGATGGGAGACATGATCCAGTCAGGAAGCCCAGGCTTTAGAAGCACAAGGCAATAGAATGATGCCTCCCACGAGACTTTACATCAGTTCAGGGGGATATAGTTCAGCCACAAGACAATCCAAAACAAGACTTTTTGATCTTGCTCAACAAACCAAAATATTCAAGCATTTCTCAGAAGTGCCATGTCCACATTCACTGTTCACAGCCAGCATTTTGGGGAGCAAGATTCTTTTTCCACTTAAGATTCTGGTAAACACCTCAGCAATCAGAAGTTCTCTAGAAACACATACTATTGATCAAAATCACCGTCTGACTTTAATTTGTAAATATCCCAAAAGCCACTGAGTTATTTCCACCTCTAGGGATTTGGTGATACAAACATGACAATGTACACAAAACCAAAACCAGAGCTTAAGAGTAGCTCAAATCTACACAAAATGGCTCTGTTTTTCTTAAGGTTCAGAATGATTTTGCCTCCATTTTCCCTTACCCCCCCATTTCCATTCCCATGCTCACCTTTTAGAATTGATCCTTCTGCCACAGTCAGGTCCTTAGTGGGACTGCAGGGTACAGCAGCTTTCTCTGGTGAGGAAGCAACCTGTGGCTCTCTTATTGGTGCTTAGGATGACCAGTTGCAGTTTTAGAGCGTTTTCACACTTTTTCCAGTAGCTTTTAGAACAGTCTTCTGGAAGCCTAAAGTTCACAATCACATCCACCATTGCAGTGCATTTAGCAACTTTTATGAGACGGAAACTACATCAAAACAAGCCCCCTCCTGTCTGGGGAACACATTGGTAGCAAGAACCAAGAATAAACACTCTAGTTTGAGTATATCCTTGCACCGTTCTGAGAAGAAAATCAATTGATGTGTATTAGTTAATTTTCAGAAGTTTTACAGACATCTAGAAGATAAGTTAAATTCCCACAGAGCTGTAAAACAACGCGAAGTGTACAAGATTAGCACACACGCATACAGAAACATAGGTAGTAAGAGTTTTAATAATGCCAGGGAGTAGCAAGAGCAGGACTACTCCAGGAGGGGAGAGGAGCTAGGAGCTGAGGGAGACCATGGCACCAGCAGGGCTATGCCCTCCACAGCAGGACAGAGCATCACCAACCTCAAACTGGGCAAGCAGAGCAAGGTAGTGAAAACAGGTCTCTCAGGCTCTTTTTACTACTATCCTAAAAGGTAATGCTCAGAAGAAATCATCTCCTTGAGATAAAGAGTGACTCATAGTATGACTCACTTAGTATTTTCTTTCATAAAGGGACTACATTCCACTTCCTCCCTGTTTTAAGTTTTATAATAGGCCCCGCTTCAACCATTTTAGAGCTAAGATCTGCACATTGTATAGTCACCACTTCGCAAGTTGATTTACTACCATACAAAACATTTAGAGTTCTCTAAAAAAGTTTTGAAGGCTTTAATATCAGAATCTTTCTCCAAGCTCTGCCTTAGTATCAATATTTGATTAAATTAAAACCTAATTAAAGTCTAAAATGAATTATGTGCATTTTCTCTACATTAGACAGACCTATCTGCATTCCATGAAAGATCATTCACATGGCAGCATGCCATTTGATTCAGTTTAATTCAAAGATGTCTCAATGAAACTTGTCTCTTTTATGTACCAGCTGACTGCCCCACATACACTACATTTGTCATCTGAACCAGGTGCCCAGGACCTAAAAGTTTAACCAGATTTCATTTCCCGAGGTAGATAATGCATAAAAAATGTACAATTAGTAGTAGGCAGTCCAATGAACCATTCTTTTGCTTTGCTTTGTCCGCACCTCCACTGACACTGATTACAAGACATTTTGCTTGGGTTTTGTTCCTGAATGTGAAAGGCATCCTTCAGCACCAGAAACCTATCATTAACCATCTTCCCCTTCAGGTGTTCTTTACTTGTCCCCAAGTACTTTGCTCAGAGGAAATTCACTAAAGCATAGCACTGTTCATAACAACCAGTGAATCTTAATTATCTCCATCCAAGGAAAGCAGTCTTCAAGTTGCGACAGAGCAATTATGGCATTTTAGCTGACAACAATGGGATGGCATTTTGCTATTGAAGGTACATTTCAAGGGGTTCCTTGTTTTAAGGCACTGACCCCTGTTGACTCTGTATTGAAACAGAAAGGAAAGCTCATCTGTGGCCTAAAAAGTACCATTATTGTCTGCCACAAATATTTTAGGGAGAAAATTTTAGATTAGAAGAGAAAGGAAGTGACCTTGTAATTTATAATCGAGAGAGCATGTAAGGTCAGAAGAGCAAAACCTTCATCACCATAAGCCTCCCATGCTCAGGCTTTGAAAGTAATTTGTGAAGAAAATATGAATTCAATGATCATGAGTGAATATGAGATTTGAAAGTCCACAAAAATTGATATAAAGAACTTTTCCTTTATCAAAAATGCATCCTAACAGGTCAGACATGCAACTGTTTGCTCAGAGTGATGGCTGGTATTCTTTACCTGTTCCATTTCTGATGAAAAATGAGGCATACTGAATAGGAATGTGAGGCGGATCTTTTTAAGTCAGTGGCAAAGGTATTCATATCACAAATGGAGTCCTCTGATTTTGGGCAACAAAAACCTGTCTTTTAGGAAGCCCTCCAAGCGGCATTCCAGGTCATATGCCTTCAGGCCTTTCCTTCATATCCTCCTTCAGCAGAACAGTTCTTCCTCTCCTATGCTTTAGGTTTCTACTTACCACTGCATACGAGACAGCTCAGTCTCTCTCCACCAGCCTTGCCATTCAAAAACCCTACACTCAGAGACAGTTCTTGGGCTGTTGTTCCCAGCACTACCTTGCTTGAGGCTATCCAAGGCCCTTCTCTATTACTGTCTTCCTTGCTTCTGCAAATTTTCCTTATTCCTTAGAAGCCTCCCTAAACCCCATTTTCTTCCCTTTTTTCCTGTGTATTTTTACAAAGTGCAAGTAGGGCTCTCTTCCAGGTCTCGTTATAAGGGGCCAAGCTATATGTCAAGCTATAACTTGGGACTGAGCACCAAGTCTTTCCTTTAAGTCACACAATGAATGTCTAAGAACATTTTGCTTCTTGTACCTGTAGACATCTACAGAGCCTCCACAACTGCCTCCACTAGGCCCAAGTAGAGCTTAATCAAAAGGACAACTGAAAAGGCTAGTAAGCCACTGTTACTACAACACCACATTTCACAAGAACAATTTGTTGCTGTGTTTTGGTACTAAGTATGTAAGATATGAATATTCCTCATTACCACTCTGAATTCATGGCATAAATGAACTTTACATCAGCTTAGAAACTTCAAAATGAATATAATAGATAACTGATATTGATGTACCCATTTATTTATCAAGTCTCTTCCACACAGGCCATATAAGACATATAAGATCTATATTGAAAGACCAATCAGATTCTCAGCTACTGTATATTTTTTTGTCATACAAGTCACTGGAATTTTTCTGATTTGTACCTGCTGAGCCTGTGATGGAAAACAGTCAGCTGTGGATTTACTGTGGAGAAGGTAGGAGAGAATTGGGTATTCCTCTGTTAGCACATATCTGTTAAATCTCAATTTGTTCTGCTGCTTTTCTAAAATGAAGCCAGTTGGTAAGTCTTTTATAACTACTTACATTAGGTAAATCTGCCTACTGACTATTGTATTCTACTTACTGCAGCGCTGAAGCACTACATGCTTTTTCCTTACAACACTTCCCTGATGTAGAAAAGAGCTACTGTCCTCATTGTAGGTTTGGAAAACCAAGGCATAGGGAAGTCAGGTTAGATATCAGCGATGGACTGCTCACCACATCTCAAGCTCATACATTTACCATTAGGCATCACTTTGCTCAGGAACCAACAGAGTATGAATTTCCTCACAGCACTGCCCATTGCTTAACATCTGATTTCCATTAATGGTATTTTGCTAATCACCCAATCAGCCATAAAGTTTTCCTTTGCTCTGTGACAGTATTCTCATGTTAAGGAACAAGATTATTTGCAGGTTTCCAAGTTCTGTTTTTCTAGAAATCTAAATTATGGCTGACTAGTGGTATCTCAAGTCTTGGCTGGAATAGGGTGTGCAGCAGGACTAAACACTTTGAGGTGTCAGAAGGATTCAGAAACTAAGAGAGAAGTAACAGTAACACATAAATGGCTACTGGCAGTAGAAAGCAGTGAGGAGCACTTGTGGGGGGAAAAGTTCATGTGGCTGGAGAGAAAGTTTAGAGGTTTCTGAGCACTTAGTTGCTGGGAGTTGAATGGGAAGCAAGGAAGACAGGCAAAAGCCCCATACCTTGTGCTGCTGCTTTGACTGCCACTGTTGCAGCAGACAGTTTTCCCTGGCCTTGATCAATCAGACAAGGCAGGATGAGAACGTGTTTCTTGGGCACTGCTGAGACATCTGATGATATCTGCAGCATGTCCATAAGTGACACCTCAGCAGAGAGGCAGGGATGCATGACTACTATGCAAGATACATGAAGTGTGCTCTCCATAACATCCCCTTTATTTCCTCTGCAATGGTTTGAACCTTTCTGGAGTTAGGCTCCTGTCCTTTCCAAGGTTTTCTGTGGAGATGACTCTCTCATCTTGTTGGCAAGACATTTACCATGGTGACCAGTCTTTCCTGAGTAGTACACCATGTCCAGACCCAGCTTACACACATGGGTGGTCCTAACAACATGAAAGACACTTTGAGCCTGTAGTTAGCTGCTCTGGCATGTCAGTCAGGCTATTTGGTTGGCTGGTATTGTGATTAATGTAAATATGCCTGGTAAAATTCAAAGAATACATAATTTTCTCTTATCCGCTGGCCAGAGTTATGAACAAATGGCTGTACGTAGAGAAGGATTATGTTAACCTAGTTAAAAATAATTTGACAGAAAACAGAGGATTCACTTCCACAAAATAGGGCTATGAGTGAAATAAAACATACTATCTTTTCTTCAGCCATTCAGTTAATTTCTGTTATATTGCTGGGACATTTACAATACAGCACATGCATCTCAGTAAAAACCTCTCTCTTACAAGCATTCTCAGCATTTGCTGGTGGCAGAGGTAGTAAAAGTGAAATTATCCTTCAGTCTACACTTGGGCATATACCCTACAGGAGCCACCAAATATGATTCTTTAGTGATTTTAGAGTTAAAGTGATTTTAAAAATCCTGGATTGGTGTTTAACCTAATTCTACAGATAGTGTTTATTTAAAAATCATCTGTCCAGATGACATATGACTCTCATATTAAGGCTAAAGATTTATATATTTAGCTATTTTTCTGATCTTTTAGGTCTCTCTTCCACAGTTTGGTAGCTGATTTGATATTCAGTGTATCATAGATAACTATCTTGTTATAACTAAATGAAATGTGCATTTGGAAACGTTCATTAATACCATTATCATTAATTGGTTCTTACCTGAATCACTGCTGCAGGGACTCTTCAGATTAAATGACAGATTGCAGCTCGCCTTTTTTAAAGCAGAATTTTAATAGCACCGACACTCTGCAAATCAAGTCTAAAGGGCCAAATCCTGCTCTCCTACTTATTTAAATACAAAGTGATGGTGTTCAGGGTATTCTTACTTCACACCAAGATATCAGGGCACAGAAACTATCCCAGTTTGCTTCTTTTGTATTTTAGTGCAAAATTATATCCAGGCATCTTAATCTTCGGAGGGAAGAACACATATTGAAATTCATTTCATTTTGCCTTTTACTGGACTCAGTTGCTGAGGTGCATGGAAATTCTGGAAAAGCCTGAGCTTAGGTTAATCAGCAGCAGAGTCACACACTTGAAGTTCCCCTCTCACTGAGCCTCTCTCTTTGAACCTCACCTATCAACTCTGATGCTCTTGTAACTCCTCTGAGTTTAGCTATCCTCTGCCGGTGTAGTCCTGGCACTGCATAGCAACTGAGATACCAACTGACTACAGCTCAGGATCTTGCCTTGGGAATACACAGGCACAGGTGTGTCTGGGATGGTCATGCATCAGATACTGCATGTTCAATGGCCTTTACACCTTAAGCTGCACCTGCAGTGTATTGCTAAGCCGTCAGTCTGTAACATAAAACAACTCAGTAATTGGAATAGCAGCTGGCTTGTGACCCATTAAGGCCCTCCCTCATACTGCTCCCCCACTCAAATTGTTTTTGAGCATTTAAGTGAAATACTTGCTAAAAGGACAGGCAAAGGAAACCACAGGAGTCATACAAAAACCCTGAAATCGAGAATTTATTCACTTTTCCCAACACTGATTGAGTCCTCAAATTACAATGCCTATCTGACTCCCAGCCTTCCCATCAGAATGCAGAAAGCTTAAGCAGTGTTTTCTCATACACAAAGCTACGTCTCATCTGATTAAAAGCAAATGAGAGTCTTGATGCAACTTGCAGGATTAAGTATCTCCTAGAGAGATGAAATGAGTCTTACAATATACTTATGATTAATAATTTACTCATAAGAGAGTCCACAGTGGGATTGAGTACAAGTGTAAAGAACAATTTTGTCTTGGCCAAAGTATTAATTGAGTTCTTGACTTCTCTAGTGCAACATAAAACAGAGTGTCTGCTGCAGCAAAGGAATTGCACTTAACCTATATGACAGAGACTTGTATTCAGAACTAGTCATTTCACAAAATGAAGCAGCCATTTGCAAAATTTTAGCGAAGGAGATTTGTTGAAAAACTGGCAAGTGCTAGTAGGGAGCGAAGTGTACATGTGTGTGGTCATATGCATGCATGTTAAAGGAAGAAAGAGACTCTTCTAATGCTCTTTTAATCCTGCAGGAATTCTGAGGACTTTAGCATAGAGAATGTCATTTTCTTAACTTGACCGCTTCTATTCTGCCAAACTGACACCTGAAGCAGGTGAACAACAACATTTAAACATGATTTGAACAACAACAGCAAAAAAAAGCCACACACAACTCTCTTCTTCCCCTTCCAAAACCCAGCCCTCGATCTATAAAAGCCAAAGCATTTACTGTGTATTTAAACCACACAGGTTAGTCAGCTTTTCCAACTGAGAAATACTACACTGAGATGGGAGCAAAATGCAACTTAAAGCCTGAAATGTGCTCAGTAGTGCACAATATGCTCTTTTAGACTCGGTGAGCAAATCTACTCCTAGAGTACAATATAAAAGCGCCTCACACACAAGCACTATTCTTTCTAATGAAAAAAACAATAATAATAAAAAACTTTTCCTCTAATAAAATTACTGGTAAAAATGATCATTAATGGCAGGCTTTATAATAAATTCTGCTGCCCTCCTGCTGTCCTCTGCACCTGCTACCTGTCTGGCATAGCCTACATCCTGCCTTGTCCAGCTGTTTCAAATGATACTTCACTTGGCAATGCTTTTTAACAACAAGAGTTCTGGGAGGCTGATTCTCCTCAAAGTATGCTCAGTGTGAAACTGCCTCTCTTTGTCCTTATGACACATAAAGAAAGTCTGACTCACCTGTTCTCCTCCTTTTAGCCCAATCTTCTAGTTTATTGGTAGCTCTTTACAGCACCACATCATCCCAAATCAGTAGTAAACACAGTGGGGTCCACCACAGGAGAATCCTGCCAAAAAAAATTTGGATCAAATTATTCTAGCGATTCCCCACCTCATCCTCGCTACCACAGTGAATGTAATTGAGGAAAGAAAAATATTACTTGGTTTCTCAGACTTTGTTGATCCCAAGGTACCACAAGAATTAATTGGCCAGGCAGTGTTCACAGCCCAGGTTTTACCACATGAACAGGAAACCTCCTCATAGTGGATTTAACACAGAGTGTCTACTAACCAAGAGAGTGAAAGGAATAGTGAGATTCACCTTGTTGAACACAGTGAGTCTATTTAGAAGTAGCGCAAGGGCAGACTCTGAACTCAGCATCTGAGTAGGAAAAATGATTCAGATAAATGTTGAAGCTACTCATCAAATGCAGTCACTGGAGGTTTGTGCCATTTCCATGCTGACTGTAGACAGCAGTTAGTATGCTCTCAGTTCAACAGGGAGACGATCTGCCTTCTGTACAGCACTGCTTTTATTTGAACCAAGGCCAGTGAGCCACCAGGCTCCCTGCCACCTAACAATGAGAAACACAAATTATAGCAGCAATTGGTCTTTTTAGCATAAACAATGCTTCCAGCCTTCTCTGATTCTGCTGTTCCCTAATCCATATTTACTGGTTTGGGGGTCTAATTTCTCTCATTTCCCTGCCACTATTTGCATGATTGCAGCTGCCTTTACTGATATGTGATGAATTACATGAAAATAAAGAATAAGCATATGAAAAGAATATGAAAACTACAGCTGAACAAGACCCACATTACAGGTGTCTCTTCCCCATTCCTGAGTACCAGACACAGACTGCCTTTGTTTCCCACACTCAGCTGATATGGCACAATCCCAGACTCATATTAGGCAACAGGAATTCCTCCATTGGATTCCATACATTTCAGAGCAGAGGTAAGGAAAGAAAAGCTGTCACAGTTACAAAACATTTTTACTATTCAACAATGAATCATTTGAACACCAGTTTTAGCTAACTTTTAGCAGAACTCTTGAGGAGGAACAAACTGTGCAGTACAGTCCTATCCTTCTCAGGCCAATTCTTTATTTTCTAAGCTCCTAATCCTCTTGTCTTTGTTGCTGACCACTCAAGAAAGGGATCATTTGATCTAGGAAGTTGTTTAGCCTAGGAAGAGGCAGGAAATACAAAAGAAAAGCATATTCATATATTAAAAGGTGAGTTCAGCCTTATTGCTCCACTAAGTTTCAGAGCTTCCCTCATAAAGTTTCTACTAACTTTCCCCCTTGAAAAGACTCTTACTGACAACAAAGGGAAGCAAGCAATTACGTACTCTTGTAATAATTGAAAGACATAAAGTTAATCAAGTATCCTCATAGTATTTTCATGAAAGACCGTCTGATCTATATGCACATGCACATTCTATAATCCAAGTTCTACTATACTTCTTAGGGCTCCAGTAAAGACTCAATTGCAGAATAGCCTCTCTGTGTCCCAATAGAGTTATCAGGTATTGTTCTGGAAGCTAAAAGTCCCTGATAGTTTGTTTTGTTTTGTTATTATTTTATCAGATGCCAGCCAATTTCATGGTGATGGCCAACTAACATCAAAGATGGGCAATGAATGTTCCATGGACCATAAGTCAGCTGGAAGTCCATTTCCTGGGACATCCTTGGGATGTCCTTTTCCTGAGCCCCCATATCCACATACCAGTAAGTTTTCAGACTACAGTGAGCCAAGTCCCTTCCCTTTTGCCTTTGTTACCAACAATCCAAACACCTTTCTCCTTCAGGTGCAGAAATATGCAGGCACTACGTGACTTTAAGACAAAGATACAAGCCCAGTTAGGTGACACCACTGCATCCACCTTAGGCACATGTCAGTTGTACGTCCATGTATACGACATGCACATTAGATCATACGGTGAGTACGATAAAATAAAAATGAATTACCTAATTACAAAGCAGCGGAGTATCACAAATTACAGCTCTTGAAGGCCTATGCCTTTCCTTCTTTTTCTGTAACTTTGCCTTTTTTTCCAGTGATTTTTGGTCTAGTGAAAGGAGAGTTTCTTCATTTTCAAACACAGAACTAAGCCACAGAATCATACCAAATTCATATTGTAAAAGTGCCAGTGTTCAGGAACGTTTGCATTTGGGGTTTTGGGTTGACCCATCACAAAGCCAGAATTACTTGACCACAGCCTGCTGAGGCTCAGGTTTTATACAATCCCCAAAACTTCAGAACGTTAGGATAAAGGGGTTTCCTTTGTCTCTGATTCTGAAGAGGTTTCACTGACATGACAGCACAAAATCCTGTTCTATATCATTTCACTTAAAAGTTGGGAACTTCTTTAATCACAATTAATGAGTAAAAATGTAAATACGACAAATCATACATTGAGACAAATCATACAGAGAAGGGCAACGAAACTGGTGAGGGGTATGGAACACAAGTCTTACGAGGAGCAGCTGAGGGAGCTGGGATTGTTTAGTCTGGAGAAGAGGAGGCTCAGGGGAGACCTCATTGCACTCTACAACTTCCTGAAGGGAGGTTGTGATGAGGAAGGGGTCGGCCTCTTCTTTCAGGTAACTAATGATAGGACTCGAGGAAATGACCACAAGTTGCACCTGGGGAGATTTAGATCAGATATCAGGAAAAACATTTTCTCTCAGAGAGTGGTCAGGCACTGGAACGGCCTGACCAGGGAGGTGGTGGAGTCACCGACCCTCGCAGTACTCAAGAAGCGCCTGGACAAGGTGCTACAAGATACGATTTAGTAGCTTAGCGGGTAGTATTGGTGATAGGATGACGGTTGGACTAGATGATCTTGTAGGTCCTTTCCAACCTTGTGTTTCTATGATTCTATGATTGATGAATTTGTGTTTCCCAGCACTACTTGAGTACTTACATGCTGTAGTATTTTCTTTTTGTAAAACTAATGTGTACCCATTACTTCTAGCAGTTGGCAGGTGTACATTCAAAACAATTTAAATGTGCATATCAAAATATTACTTGTGGGAATAATGATCAGTTTATTTATAGGGTTTTTTTCCTCCCAGAAATGTGGCCATAAAAAAAATTAACATTGTCTTGAATGTATCCCTTTTATAAACACAGCAGAATTGGGAAAGCATTCCAGGACATATATCTGTCACTGTAGCTGGTATCACCCTATAACTCTGCTTAGCTAAAATCCCTCTCTAATCAGAAAGGATAATGGATTTGTTCTGATGGCACTGGAAGGTGATCGTGCAAGTGACAGATGTCAAAAATATCATTCTTGCTGAACTCTCTTTTCACAGATGGGATTAAATAAAGTAGCCTAATTGTACCTTGTGCTCATTTAGTCTCTTTGGAAGGGGGAAAGTATGATTTTAACATCTATTCTTGTAGTCTTAAGTTTGAGCTTTGATAGCCAGATAAAGATGAAGTGTAGCTTCATTTTCTGTCTTATTTCTAGGGAGATTTAAAAAAAAGTTAATTTAACTAGCATACTCAGCACACGGGAAAAAAGGATGGCTTGAATAAAGATCAGGCAGAAATATGACCAAAAGTTAAGACCCTCCACGCTCAGGAGCTGCCCAAAGCATACTCTCTCTGAGGCTGTACATGAGGGCTTACACTGAATGGAGGCAAGAACTTTCCAACCATTTGGCTCTGCCCATCACCCTGCATCAGGGAGAGGAGCCCAAGCAGCGCTGCCTCTCTCCTGTTTGTGCACAGCAGGCCGAAGGGTGTGAGGGAAAGAAAATGAGTGTCTGTAAAGTTGCTTCCAAGGCAGTCACAGCAGACAAAAGATCAGTTTAGTGCCTTTGTTCTTAGCTGCAGTTCTGCATGGTGCCTAGGAAATTCCTATTGACATCCCAGTCACACAGAAAGGCACTTCAGGTACATATGGCACAAGTGTGATGTTCCCTTTTTATGGGTAACATTTACCCGCAGGGTTCAGCTATCCCATAAAGTGGCATTTAAGAATATTCTCAAGGGCTCTCTCAGCAGCGGAGAGAAAAAATAGACTTGTAGCTTGCCTGGCTTCTACGCTCTGTATTAAAGGAAAACGTACTGCTCTAGTCACACAAGAGATAAACAGATATTTCACCATCATCTCACTGTTAGCTAGCGCTGAGTTTTAAAATTCAATAGCATGACCACACTGGAAGGAAAACAAAAGAAAAGACAAGAAGAACTCCTGTTCTCTGAACCAACAAGTCTTGACTTGCTACAGAAGAATGGGAGAAAAGGATTTGAATTAAGTATTTCACCCAGCATCTATAATATTCAGGCTTTGAGGTAGAAAGAGAATAAGTATTTCTGCAGATGGATTTGGGCAAGGGGAGGAGAAAATGCACAAGAAAAAAAATACCCTTTACGCAGACATCAAACTTATTTTAGGGTTTGTAGCCAAATAGCTTCATTTTATTTTTCAATTACCAGACATGCTCATTTATGGAATAACACGAGCCTTGATTTCCTACAGTTTTTAGCATAACAGAGAACTAACTAGAGAAAACTAGCAGATGCAGTTTTTATCAATAAAGCTCTGCTTAGAGGAATTGAAAGTCTTTTCCTTTCATGCTTTCAAGTTCTTATTGTATACAATTGTTTTCCTCAGGGGATTATACCTGATCCCATGAAGCTTTCCCTGCCAAGACAGTCCAGCCTCATTGTGGAATAAGAGCAGACTTTGATAGGCAGGGACCACAAGGGAGACTGTGGCGGCTCTGGGCCCCTTTCTCCCAGCAGGATTTTGCTGCTCAGTCTGTAAGGGTCACCTGAGCATGGCTTAAAGGATCTGGAAAGGAGACGATATCTGAAGGCCAAATATTTTAAAAATGCAAGCCCTTTGCCATTTCTTTATGAACCTCTCCCATCAAATAAGATGGATTCAATATTGTTTGTTTCCAAATGTGCTAAAAATGAAAATAACTGCAGTTATTGAAGCTGTGGGAGGTACAATGGATATTTCAGCTGCAACAGGATGGGAATGCCTGTTCAAAGGTTCCCTTCAAGCTCTTTAGAGCAGACAAATCCTCAAAAGAAAACATACTTTGTTAACTTTCATTTGAATACATCCTGCTCCAGCCAGCCAGCCCACTTAAAATGACACAGGGGTAGTAAACTGTCCTACTGATTGGTTAGCTGGAGTTTAACAGCTTGAGCTTATCAGGAAAGAGATAGGAACAAAAGTGCCGGTCATATCATCGTTCAGACAAGACCCCCTTCCACTCTCCCTGAACCTCTGAGGTGAAGGCCTTTCATTCCTCTTTGCTGTAAAAGATGTGTCATGAAAACACTGGGAGATGGACAAAGGCCACCCAGAAGGGATCTCATTTGACAAGCCTTACATACAGCATCACACAAGAAACCCTCTTAATACAAAGTATTTCAACAGCTACATTTGTGTATGGGTCCATGTTATTCCAAGAAAGAGTTTGCCTCAAAAAGTCCCTTATGAAGTAGAAACAACAGGAGATCTAGTACTAAGGATACTTCCGATATCTAACAACTGAAACATGATAAGAAGCGCAGACTTCCTGTTATTTTGTTCTGAGAAATGGCACCCCAAGGCATTAAAATGCCCATGAAAATATGGAGGGCCAGATTTTCACAGGCACTTGCAGCACACACTGTTGAATGGAGATTCAAAACACTCAGTTCCTGTTTTCTGGCCAATCTATTCAGGCCGCTGACTTCCGTCTCTGAATCTCCTCCAGAGATCAGTGGCTTGTGCCCAATAACATGCACATGCCACTAAATTCAGCATCGTCATACAAGCTGATCAGAAACATTTGTAGGTTTGGTTATTTCTGTTTGATGTTACAGTCAACCCTTGAATAATTGCCTCTGAAGAAATAGGAGTAAATAATATATATCCGGTCTGGCCAAAAGCATCTTCTCAATGCCAAAATCCCCACAACGTACAAGACTGTACAACAGACAAGGACAACCCCTCAAAGGCAACTGTGATTGTTGCACGAAAGAGAAACAAAGCTCAATTAACCAATTAAACTGTCTGCCAAGAGACTAGGGAATTAAAACTTCAAACATACGTAAAATTAGACTAAATAGAAAGCATAGAGGTCTAGTAAGTCAGGATGGCCTTAGAAGAAAGCAAGTTCCACAGGTGTCACTTGGTAAGGCAGTCCCAAAACTCAAGGCATAGAGGAGACTGTAAGTCAAAAAAAAGGCTGGAGAGACAGACATTTAGTACATCTCAGTGTTATTGTTCATTTAATGCCCTGAAATAAAACACAGTATGGAAATGCACCAGTCAGGTGTGAGCTCTCAGCTGCATTGGGTATGGTGATGCCAAAGATATACATATCCCAGATCCTATTAGGATGTTGTGGTAGGAGGTTCTTTGTGCGAGGCCACTGATTGGAATCAGTGAGAATCCATATACCAGAATTTAAAATTAAATGCGTGCTTCCCCACTTAATCCCACATCCTGTGTTTCTCTGGTTTGTTTTGCGATAATATTAAGACTGTAACTAGTGAAATCAGATGGTAATAAATTCTCATGAAAACTACAGAATTTGAGATTTATATTCTCAACCCTCATACATGATAACACAGGCACTGAGTTACATTTCACTACAAAAGCTGAACAAAACGGCACCTTCTCGAAGGTAGCAGCCTTTTGTCTACAAACTACCTTGCTCAAAATTTGTCTTTGGGTGTGGTCCCAGTTTTTAAAAGGGGGCATCCCACACACACTTAAATGTCAAATGTAGTCCTATTTTACCAACTGTAGAACTAACTGCTTAAGTATTCAGGAGGTTACAACCACTATTTATCAATGTTTTACTTAAATCTCGTTAGAGAAACAATTTAGCACATACAATACATTTTAGGCCAAATGCTTCAGTCTACATCATTGCATTGCTGTGGATACAGGTGACTTAGATCCTCTGTGTCCAGAACCAAATTCTGTTTTAATTTAAGTGCAAACACAGAACCAACTCATGCACAGGAGCAATTTCTCACAAGGAACAAATTAACAGAGACTCACTGAATTGCTCTAGCAATTCTAGCTTGACTCTAGCTATGCTGCTAGAGCAGCTGTACAGCTTATTTTACTGACAGCAACACCATATTTATTATGATA
>VXAL01018777.1:119392-163231 GCA_013399475.1 Chauna torquata
TTTTTTTTTTTCCCTTAATTA
Source organism: Chauna torquata (assembly GCA_013399475.1). Classification (NCBI taxonomy): domain Eukaryota; kingdom Metazoa; phylum Chordata; class Aves; order Anseriformes; family Anhimidae; genus Chauna; species Chauna torquata. Next base: position 119,414 of record VXAL01018777.1, read on the forward strand.
AATTATCCTTATCTCAAATCTTGAGCCCTTATCCATCATATTTTCTCCCCCTGTTCCTCTGAGGAGGGGGAGCGAGCGAGCGGCTGTGGTGGAGTTCGGCTGTTTAGCTGGGTAAAACCACCACACTTACTTAGGTAAAAAAAGCTGTATCTAGTGGAATTGAGAAATCCTTTAGTCCATACACCCCTTCCACAAGACAGAACCGCAATACCTATACCATTCCTAACAGATCTATATTTTACATTCCTAAATATTTCCTCTGCAGAGTAATGGAGACTCAACAGCCTCTGATGGTAATTTATTCTGGTACACCACTATTCTTAGGAAAGGTTATTCTAACTCAGTAACTAAATTCCTTTTGCTGCAATGTAAATCCATTTCTTGCCCCAGCTGACAGACATGAAGTGCAGATCATTCCCTCCCTCATTGCAGTATCTTGTTCTGCATTTGTAAATGAATATCAATCTTCTCTAGTCTGAACAACCCCAGTTTACCGAAACTTTCCTTGTGTTTCAAGTAACTGACCATTCTCCTTGCCTTCCTCTGCACTCTCTCCAGCTGGTCCATATCCTTCACAACATGCACTGGCCAGAACTGGACACCCTACTCTCAGCTGAGACTGTACTGAGTAGGGGATTAGGGAATACAGTAGAAAGTTGACTCCATGTATCTTGCAGGCTATGCTCCACACATCACATAATGTTTGCTTTATTCACAGCATCATGAGGCACTTGGCTTGAGCCCAACTCATAATCAGCTACAACTCCAAGCTGGATGTTTTCCCTTAGAATTGGTAATACCCATATTCCAACACCCAGTACTGAAGCAGTTGATTAGTTCTGCCTAAATGCTGAACTTCTACCTCTCCTTTCTGGACAATAACCTGACTTTTCCAAGTCACATCTTCAACTCTCCAGAATATCTTGACTTCTAATTTAAATATAATAAACTTGCAAGTCCTTCATTAGTCTGACACTCCCTCTATTCCACCGCCTGAGCCATTAATGAAAATATTGACCAGCACTACAGAGTTGTATAAGTAGGAGGAAGCTATTTCCTGAACTTTTCTCCTAGCCTCCTTCCTCCTCATTTTAATTCCATTTCCTTCCTCCCTCCCTAGGGCATCTGCAGAGAGCAGGCAAAGAAGGAGAGGAGAAGAAAGAGGCTTTCAGCCAGCCCAGCAGTCAGATACATAATTTGGTGGTGGTAAAGGCCACTAGCAACAGCAAGAAGATATTAGGATAAAAAACTGCGATTCAAAAGCACAACTCTGTACACAGAGTTGCAACTCTGTATAAGGCGGCTGATACCATGACTTGTTTGCCATTTTCCCAGAGTTTTAAAAGTGTAGTATTTACATGTCTAAATGGTCCTGCACACAAAGCAAGCCCCACCTGTGATCAAGATACATGCTGTCTCTTGCAGGTCAGAGTAAGACAGTAGAAACAGCAGTACCTGATACTCCTACATCACCTGTAAAAGCATTTTGGCTGAGCTGAGCCCATTCTGATGGCACCCATCAGTCTATAGTGTCTTAGCACTGTACGAACTTCCTAACTCTTTTCAAACATTCTCCTTCTATGCTCAAACCCAGAAACTTTCAGCTTAATGGCTTAATTACGCACTCAGATAATGTAAATACAATACTTTGGCTGCTTTAAAAAAAATCCAATTTTGTCTGCTGGCAGAGTCTCTAAGTGAGAAGCAATTTGCAGTGAAGAAAATTCTGCCTTATTCTGAATGGAGCCAGAAATCTTGATAATGTTCAGTTTTATTTGAGTGCTTCCCATTTCGTGGTGTTGCCAAACTCTGTAGCCTGCTTCCCAGCTGTGTAATCTCCCATTTAAGACAATGCCAGAATCAAGGGCAAAGCCAGTATTATTTAGGGATGGATTAAGCATATATATATTTATTTATTTATGGGGATTTCTATGACTATCAAAAAACGAAAGCACTACGCTATTGCTAATATGTCAGAATGGGAATTCTGCTCAGAATAGAGATTGAGTGCACAACTAGAAATCACCCACAGCTCAAATTTTAGACAGATGCAATTGACCTTGGCTGTGGTCAGCAGCACACAGTGAAACAGAGACTCTAATAAAAAAATGATAATTTAAAAAAAAAAAAACCAGAGTGCTCCTTCTCTATTAGGTTATTCCATTTTTATGTTAATGTAGTTTCATCGATCTGTGGTTCAACTACCCTGTACTAGCACTGTAGAAAAAGAGTATCACATATGTAGGCCTCCAGAAACCTTTAAAGAAAGGTTTAACTACATTTTCCAGTCTGATATCAATATCTATCTGGGAAAGCAAAAAAGTCTCTATTTTGCATCCTATTTCAGCACTCAGAATGCAGTACAATTCTTTTCCCTCACCAGACACTGAGTTTGTTTTCCCCACCCCAGTCAGGATTGACCTACTTAGATAGTCCCTGAAGTATATAACACTACTGCTACATGCATTGTTTTCCTCCACAACAAAGAAGTTCTTCATGTTCCCCGAGCGTATCATATGCATCAGCAAAATATCAAAGAAGGTAAACACAGAAATGCAGAGAAAAATTACGGTTAGGATATAATTATAAAAGTGCTCAAGATTAGAGAAAAATTCAGTATTTCTTAAAAATAATTTCCGAAGTAGAAAGGAGGAAGATTTCTGAGGTTTCCAGACCAGGGAAGCATTTTCCACTTAGTTTAAAAGAGTATTGCAGGTTTGTCCTGGCATCTAGCAGTAGCAACACAGAGAAAACACCTCAAGACACCTCCTCCCTTTTCACAATAACTTTTTCACAGCAGTGCTAGCATAAAATAATGACAATCTTGCATCCCTGCTGCCAGCTCTTACCCATTGTACCAGATCATTATAAGCATTTGGCAGCCATCCAAGAAAGCAGAACTGAAAATGATTTAGTTGAAAATAAAGAAGGGGTGTTTGCCAGATTCTTTTCAAGCCAAATCAATTCTACAGTCAAGTTCACCACTTTCTTGTGCAAGAGCTTGAACTAGAATAGCAGAGTTGTTAACACATGGGTGAAGACTACACAGATTGTATTATTAGCAAACCTCTAGCTGTAGTCTCAGACTCCCAGAAGACACATTAGTATGTTTTGAGCAGTAGGTTCGGGGGGAGGATTCTGTCACTGAATTCAAACCAAGTCTCACTCACACTAGCTGCACACCAGTATGCTGCTCTCAATTTTCATCCCTGTAAGGGAAAAATCAAGACCAATGAGTTAATGAAATGTCAGGTGAAGAATCAGCTAAACATGTCAAAATGCCACAAAAATATTGCTCCCAGAAGAGACCGAATCAAGAGTTCACCAGAAATGGCATATGGCTGGTGATCATTATTAATATATATAAAAAAAAAAAAAAGCCCTCTCCCTCCCCCACATTTCAGTTGGAATTTAGTCTGTTCCTTTCCTGGCTACCAATCTAAAATGATAAATTGTGTACATTACAAAAGACTCCAAAATATATATGGCAATGCCACTAGTTCAAGCTTATTTACAGCATTTTCAAAGATATAGACAATCTTACAAAACTCTCATATAATTGAACCTCAATATCATCAAATCGTAAAAAGTAACAACAATTCACTCTTAACCATTCAGATAAAATCTAAATCTCACTTCTTCTGAAATGTTGCTCTACTATGATCCTTTTCTTCATTAACTTTTCTTTCCGCATCATGTCTTTCATTATCAGGTCTATTCAGTGATCATATTTCTGCAATTAATTTTGCAGTGGTTTTATTCATCTTTTCCCCAGCCCATAAACACATATAGTGTGTCTTTCTGTAAGATACAAGCTTAACAGGGTTAAAAGATGCCAGTAACTTACAGCACAGGCATGGAATCCAAATACGTACCAGAGCGTTAGATCATCACCAAAAAAAAAAAAAAAAAAGTAGAATTCTCTCTGTATAACTTTATTACTTAGTAGAGCAAATACAGAATGAAGCAAAATGAATGAATTTTAATCTGTAATAGATATGCTTTCTTCTGGATTAAGTCCTTGCACTAAGAAATCAAAATATATTTGAAGTGGATAATCAAATTCTAAAGTTTTTTCATCTTCTTATAAAAAGTCAGTTCCACATTGGTATAAATCAGCTGAATTGTATTTCATACTATAACATTTATCTGCATCAGTGAAGGATCTGCAAACACTGGAAGAATAGTCTGGCAGTTAAGACTCTAGTCTAAGAACAAGGAGCTCAGTTTACTTCCCAGCTGTGCCACAACTTTTCTGCATGAACTTTAAATGCAAATCGCCCCATTCTGAACATCTATTTCTACTCTACAAAATAGAAACAAAACCTTTCTGGACAGTGTATTTAAATTGTAAGTCACTTAAGGCAAGATAAACAGTCATTGTTGTGATCATAGTAGTATAAACACAGTATTCATCCTTTATTTTTTTTCCTCTAACTACTCGTCTGGTCTCTGTGGGGTAATCCAAAAGACTCCTGTTTTCGTGCTGTAATTCCGTCCACATGAAAACAGAATTCTAATAAAACTGACCAAAAAAACTTTCCCTAAGTTATTTCCCAAACTACTAACCTCTAAGCTGCAAAAGACTGCAGAATCACAGTATGGAAATAGTGACATTTCTGTTTTTCCAGTGTTTCCTGGTTGGGTAGCACCTCAAGCAGTTACTAACACAACCATTCTATAGAACGTGTTAAACACCCATTCAATAGATATAACCCACTACCATGTGATGCCTGTTTTAAATCTCCTTCACCACTGTTCTAAACTGTTCCACCTAACATCCAATCTCCCTCCAAGACCCTGCAAAACTTAGTTGCTTCTTTCATCTGTTCATACACTTCAGCTTGCTTCAGGTGGTTTGTTTGAATACCTGTTTTCTTTTCAGCTCTAAAATTTCAACAAGACATGTAGCCCTTGGGCATAATTTAATGTTCAGAGCGGTGCAGTCAGCACACTGGAGGGAAGGGATGCCATCCAGAGGGACCTTGACAGGCTCAAGAGGCAGGACCGTGTGAACAACATGAAGATCAACAAGGCCAAGTGCAAGGTCCTGCACCTGGGTCGGGGCAATCTCAAACATGAATACAGGCTGGGTGAGTAGTGGATAGAGAGCAGCCCTGTGGAGAAGGACTTAGGTGTACGGGTAGATGAAAAGTTGAACATGAGCTGGCAATGTGCGCTTGCAGCCCAGAAAGCCAACCATATCCTGGGCTGCATCAAAAGAAGTGTAGCTAGCAGGTCAAGGGAGGTGATTCTCCCCCTCTACTCTGCTCTCGTAAGACCCCACATGGAGTACTGCGTTCAGCTCTGGGGCCTGCAGCATAAGAAAGACTTGGACCTGTTGGAGCAAGTCCAGAGGATGGCCACAAGGACGATCAAATGGCTAGAGCACCTCTCCTATGAGGAAAGGATGAGAAAGTTGGGGTTGTTCAGCCTGGAGAAGAAAAGGCTCCAGGAAGACCTTATAGGAGCCTTCCAGTACCTAAAGGGGGCCTAAAGAAAAGATGGGGAGGAAGTCTTCATCAGGGAGTGTAGTGATGGGACAAGGGGTAACGGTCTTAAACTGAAAAAGGGTAGGTTTAGATTAGATATAAGGAAGAAATTCTTCATGATGAGGGTGAGGTGGTGAGGCCCCTTGAACAGGCTGCCCAGAGAAGCTGTGGACACCTCATCCCTGGAAGTGTTCAAGGCCAGGCTGGATGGGGCTTTGGGCAACCTGATCTAGAGGAAGGTGTCCCTGCCCATGGCAGGGGGTTGGAACTAGATGATCTTTAAGGTTTGTGTTTTCATCCCAAACAATTCTATGATTTTCTCAAAATTCATTAGGCCAAAATAACATTTACTCTGAACCCTGTCATCTCCCATTGGTGTTGGTCATTTTTAACTTTCATAGGAACTGTCCCCACAAAAAATGGAGAGTGCAAATATTCTCCCACGGAGTGGAGAAGGAGCTACTATGCCAAACAAAAGCACTGCAACACTGCCTATAAAGAGGAAGGTAAGTGAATTCGTTTCAGGTTGCTCATAGGCCCAAGAAATCAGTTTTATTCAGTCTGAGATGGTGAAAAAATACTTAAAAATATATGGGTTATTCTCAATAAGGCAGCATTCAAAAAATCATTTATGTGAAATAGCTTGTGCTGCTGATCTGGGACTACAGAGATTAACAAAATTGTGCTCACATTCAAACTTTAAGCACTTTGAACTAGACAAATAAATGAACTAGACAAAGATCTGACAAAACTTTCAAACAGGTTCATGTGAATGAATGCACATGCAATCAGATGGCATAAATATGACAGCAGAGAAAGGGATATCAAGTTTTCTGAAAGATAGTAAACTTAAGTTATATCTTCCTCAACTGGTCAGAAAAGGATCAGGAAATTTTGAACATTTGGTCCATATGCCCAGGGCTTTTACTTGTGACATGGCCAGGAAAAGATCTTAGTATCAAACTTCCAAGATAAGCTCATATCCTAATTTTTTTAATTCTTTCTCCCTTAGCCTGAGAGAGCAAAGCCCTGTGTACTAAAGCATTTGCAGTACTGTATTAGAATTAGAAAAGAGCAGATTGCCAGGCAGTCTTGGTGGAAAAAAAAACACCAATATCAGTTATCTACTTGGAACAGATTGTTAAAAATCAGCTGGCCTGAACTTTTTCACAAAGAACTGACTAAATAACATTAAAAAGCAGGCAAGCAAATTGCAGAGAAAGATGCCTAAAGTATTTGCACAAAGAAAGGAGTTAAAATCTGTTAAATTATCTGCTGTGAAGTGCTCCCCATTTTCAACACTGCGGTATGTTCGTTCTACTATTTCAGCAGAAAAAATAATTAGACTTCCAAAGTAATTCATACATACCTCAGTAACCTTATACTAATCTGCAAGGTCTGGAAATCAAGCTGAGATCTCACAAGAGGACCAGTATAAATATGGAAAATATTTAATGACTTTCATGATTAGCCGTACCATTAGAGATAAATGGACAGCGAAACTTTATGAATTTGCTTCAAGTTGTGCAACAATTTATATAATATACCAAACGTCTATGGGACAATAAAGCAAATATGCCATTCTCTCATTCATTTTAACAGAGTTAAATCAATTTCCCAAATGTCTTGGCTAAAGATATCCACGAAGCATTATCCACAATTCTGTTTTTGAAAAAGGATCCAAGAGTGCAAGGAGTTGCAGAAGTATTAGCACAGCTGCTGGTGGAGCATAAGACTTGGCTCATCCTTCCAGATGTATCTGGAGACAATAATGATTTATACTTCTGCAGAATAATCTGGCCCAATGAGGTGATATAAGTCAAGTATTTTATTGCTGTTTTTATAGAAGTAATAACAAACACAACTCACAGCACCCTAGCATATGCTCCTAAGGATAATGCAACCAGGTAAAGCTGTAAGGGAGTACAACATTTACATAGAAGAAAATATGTACAATTAAAGCCTAGGAATGAAACTAATTGTAAAGATTTTTACCAAAAACAAACAAACAAACAAAAAAAAAAACCCTGAAAAATTCATTTGGTTAACAAAATTTATCTCATTTTTCCTCTGATAGAATGATCAACCAAAAAGCTATATTTCTTTTTCTCCTCAGCTTGACAAAGTTTAAACACTTCACTCCAGCTTTTCTAGAGCTTAGTCTATTTCATTAAGGATATTTCAAAGCCAGCCTATTCAGACCTAAAGTCATTTTGGAAGAATGAAAGCAGCAAGAGACTAAGCCAAAAAAAATCTGTTGTCCCACTTTTACATATACATAGCACGAGAGTAGAATAGTGGGATTCATTTGTGCTGCCTGCCTGAGAGGCCAGGTACCCCACTTTGAGGCCTGCAGGCATGCACCCTTCTCCCATGCTTTAGGGTATTGCACAAGACGTACCACAGCCATCCTTCTCTACTGCTTACATGAAGAGGAGGAAGAGGCCTTACCTTCTCCAAGGTGGGCATGCTGAAAAATAATCCTAAATAAAAGATAAATAAATAAATAATAATCCTCAGTAAATGCTTGCTTCAACAGTTAGGAATCAAACCTCTTTTTTTCACCATTTATATAAAATCGTTGCATAAATTCTAGTCAAACTCGCAAATCATTTCAAATGATTGAAATTACATTTCTTCGGGCATTATTTGCTGGAGAAAAAAAAATTAAAAAAAGATTAATAGATCTCTCAGGAAAGAATGGCTCTGCATTTTCTTCCTGGCTTTATCACTAGCTTGTTTGTCCACTCAGTTAAGTTACTGATATTCTCTCTGCCTGACTTCTCTTATTGTTCAGATGTGGATTGTGATGCCGCCTGTCTCTTAGGATGCTGCAAAGCTGTGTCACTAATATCAAAGGTCTTTGAGATTCATGTGTGGAAGACACTGTTGACATGCAAAAAATAAGATTTTACGCTGAGCAGCAAAAAAGTCTTTTACTCCTTTAAGACAGATGGAAGAATCAAATACACAGAGCCAGGTCTAATTCCAGAAAATAGAAATTGAGAAAATCTAAAGCACTCTAAAGAGAACTCTAATATTGCTGAATTTAATAATCATTCATGAATTTGATGACAAAATTTTGCTGCTGTCCAAAGTCATCATTCCATCAAATTTTTAACTCATTGCTGTAGAGAATGAAAATATGTATTTTATGATATGTTAACTTTTGGTGGCAGAAAGCTGCAATCTCAAAATTTTAAGTTGTTCCAAATGTATATTTAATTTAGATTTAATTAGAAATATGAATGACAAGTTATCACTGATTTTGTTGACAGAGGCCACATCCAGCAGCCCTACCATCAAGGCATGCAAAAACCTTAAGTAAGTACAAGAGGAACTATGATATTGTGCACAGCTCTCTGAGTAACCTCTAAGAAGTCATTCAGACTACAGGCATTGATGATTCTTTTTCTTTTTCTCAAATTAATCACCAACAGATCACATTTTTTCCCCAAGGTTAACTCACTCATTCTGCTGGGATGGTGCCCTTGATTAACCACATTTCTCATGGAATGTCATGAGTAGCAGCCTGACTTCCATTTCTAATGGCACTATCTAGATTCTCTCCATAAATGATAGTCTGGGAAGGCAGCAGGAATGGAGGAGGGCTCTCACATCAGCAGCACAGTTGAGCTGATGCAGGTGGTCATAACTTATTGCAGATGGAAGTATAAATTGCTAAGAACTCTCGCAGGACCACAGCGTTGTGTATGTACGTACAATACCATATGCAAGGGTTTGAAACCACAATGAATTCCTCAGAAGAAGCATGATTTAGGGAACTGAATGGTGAAACTTTTTCTTTCATCTAGAGGAAAAGGTCCCGAAGGAAATATGTGATGAGATGTTTGTTTATCATTCTTAAATGAGCTGCTAAAAAAGAGAAACGTTGAAACATTTTCATCCAGGAAAGAGGAAAGATGTGATCTTCTGTTTTTATCGCTTAACAAGCTGACGGCATGAAAACAGTAAGGGATCTTCACCATACACCAAGACAAGGTATGTGTTGTAGGAGGGAAATGAGGTTTATGTTCAGTTCTCTTGCCCATAGTTTAAAAGAGGGGGAGACCCTCGAAGAAACCACCAACTCTATGTCAGCAGGCCATCTATTAAATTGCAGCTGTGCACTTCTGCTTTGAAATGTAGCAAACCACAAGAGTTTGGTACCGTAAACTCAGAAAAAAGAAACTACCCATGGCTTCAATCTATGGTTTCAGGGGAAAAAAATGGTTTAATTTTGAACATATGTACATCCTAGTGTGGCTGTGGGAATCTCTGTAGATGCCTTTCATCCTCAAAATTCTAAATAGTGAAGAAGATGCTCTGTTAGGTTGGAAGCAGAGAGATTTTATCCAGTTGTTTCCAATTTAAGGATGTAGCAGTCCTACAAGAAAGATCACCAAATCATTCATTCAGATTCCCCTTGTACCCCCTGGTTGTTTCCTGTGTCCCAAATCATGTTAAGTTCTCCAAACATTGTCCCCAATGCACAAAGATTAAATCTGTTTTTCTAGGCTACGGAACCTCCGTAACATCACAGAGGTAAGGTTTGGACTCAGTGCAATAGAGTGCAAGTGTATTCTACGGTTAACAAATATATTAGTATTTAATCCACCAAACATCATAAACACTAGTGTAAACATTTTAATAAGCTACTGTGTAGTCATTAAATATTGAAGTCTGCTCTTAATTAAGTGCTTTGTTTAACATAAAAATCCTCATTCTCAATGCAAGATGTAGCCCTGTTCCAACACAAGGGCAACAGTATGACATGATGTGTTAGACCATCTGTGTTTACAATCACTGGCTTTCCTAATGTATACATGAAAATGAGGTCAAGCCTAAAACAGGATGCTTTATTTAGTTAGAAGATAACTCATACTGTTACTAGACATCAAAATCCATGACTTCTTATAGGTCTGACCAACTAAATACAACTTTCTGCAGAAATTAACTGCTCTGTTGAAATAGCACTTCTCAAAGTTTTTCACATTCCTTTGAAAAAGGTGTAGTGCTGTGGAATTACATAAATTTATCCATTTTTTTTCTGCTACAAGTACTTGTGACAACGTGTATGCTGAAAATCAGAGAAGAACACAGCAATCATTTTTAAAGATTTTATAAAATCTAAACCAAGTTGTGCATTGACTTTTTTTTCTATGAAGTTTGTACCTTCAAACAGAATTTAGGTGATATATGATTTCATTTTAAAATTACTTCTTCCAGACCCATCCAACGTTTAAATATCCTTTTACTAGTTCTAAACTCCACAAGGATAATTACTAGCAGATTAATGGAAGATGATATTCAGCTATGCAGTCTTACCAAAAAGAATAATACCTTCAAAAGTCTTACATTGCATTAATAAAGATATTGCTACAGAAAAAGGCCAAACCTGTGGATGAGGGAGAGGCTTGGTATGGGAAGAGAGGAAAGAGAAAGACATCACGGCACAATGGAGAAGTTCATGCTAATACCTACAGCAAAGTAAAGCCACTCCTTGTGAGAACTGCAGCCACAACTACCAACAGCCTGTGTAAATTCACGTGGAAAGCAGGAGCTGTCTCAGTTTGCCTTGGAGTTAACGTACCCTGGCAAAAAGAATTGTACAATCTGAGAAATCACTTGCTGAAAGTATACGTATGTTGCATACCTCTACAACTCCATACCTTAGGGCAATAACTTTTCCCAAGAATAATGAATGAAATTCAGGACGTAATTTTAAGTGCTTAGAAGATACTAATCCCCACGCTGATGAAATTCAGCATATGAATATATGAAAGCAGGCTACTATTTCTCACAATGTTTTGTGGTTTTCTAAAATCATCAGTGACTGTAGCCATTTGATAATTTGGCATTCTTTTAGAAAAACAGTCATGTCCAGCCTTCAGAGTTTCAAAAGAAAATTCAAAAAAATATAAGCTTTACTAGCATGTATAGCCAGATGGTAAATAAAATTTAAAGAAAGCATCTGAATTTTATTTATAATCTCAACTAAATTTGTCTTGAATTTTCATTGCAAGGGTTAGCAAAGCACTAACTTTATAAATGTATGAACACTTAGGATACCCAGGGTGGTGAAGTATTGTCTACAGTGACTCGTAGAATTATAATTAGTAAAAGCTGCATTAGATCAAGGCAGAAACATTTAGAAAAATAATGCTAAAATATGGAATAAAATGTTGAAGATTGTAGACTTCACTCTCAGTCACCATTTTTCTTTTCATCCTATGCCTTTGATCTAGAGAGCAGCAATAACAGAGATATGAGGTATAAAAGGAAAATCATATAAAAAGGAGGCATCAGAGGCCCATTAAACACAATCAGTTGCAGGGATTGCAGGAGAATATGTCAGCCAAAACAAAAAAAGGGCAGTTTTAGATTTTGAATCATGCCTTTTTTACTTTTATTTTTTGAAGAATTTCAGGGCTAGTTTCTTAAGAACAAATACAGTTTTCTAAACTCTTTCTGACCACTTATAGGCATTGCTGTACATTCTACCTCAATATGCTTTAATACTGCAATAAGACTTTCACCAACCAGTTTCTAGTCAATCAACTATTTGTTTTAAATTAGTCATTACAAAAATTCTTTTTGCTTTGCATTTAACTTCTGAGAGTGAAAAATTAATAAGCACTTGACTATAGATCCTCAAAGTATCATTTTAGAGTGAGCAGGCCTAGCGCAAATGCTCAAAATACTCATTTATAGAAAAGATGCACTACAGATGGCAACCAGTACCTTATCTCCTCCAGATTGCTTCTCTGCTGTGCTACCATTCTGACTGTGAGGAAGTAGCATATATGAGAAACAAGACAATTGTTCAGGCACTGCTTAGTTGATATTGTATTATCTCTCTATACCTGACAAAAAAAAAAAACATGCTAAACAAAGCAAAGTATAGTTTTTTTGATGAAAGAGCTAGAGAATACATAAAGTTCACTTCCCCTCACATGGGACAAATGCTATTTCTGTCACTATTAAGCCAAAGTAGCAACAGCCCAAAAAAAGGAAGAACTAAAATTGCTCAGGAATATTCTGTTTTCTTGCTTCAACGGTGATTCTGTTATTTCAAATGTTTTTCCTTTTTGAAATAAGAAAATCCTTTTTTGAAATTTACAGCAAAGTTTCAAAATATTCAAGCCATCTGTTTCAATATTTTCCTCTGCATTTTGACTTGTTTTGGTTTTTTTCCCCCACTTTGTGCTATTTCTGAAGTTTGAAGTACAAAGTCAGTTGAAAACAATTTTTTTTAATAATGATCCCAAACAAGTTTAAATTTTTTGTTTTGATTGCATCTTCATACGTTGTTATACAATTTTTCTACGAGGACAGAATTTTGGCAAGCATCAATATCTTTTTGATAAGCTGGTGTCTTTAAAAACAGAAAATATCAGACAATATCTCACTAGAACAAACAAGCATGATTCAGTAAAATATATTTACATATATATATAGTTTCTTTAGAATGATTTTTATCCAACAACTCTGGCCGTGCTTATTAGACAAGACACCTTACAGTACTTGGATCAATGATTTATATGCAATACTCCTAGCTTTGAAGAATCACATAATCCGCAAATGTAAAAAGATCTTCCTAATACCAGTATATATTCAAGGGGGTAATTAACTTGGTCCAAAAAATCTGTCTTCTTTACCTATGACTTCTCATCACCATCATTCACTTTCTACCAAAGCTAAGTAATGTCATATGTATTTTTGAATTTGGTTTCTGAAATCCTATCACTTATGCTGTAAGAGTCTGAAAAAGCCATCTTTGTTCATGTCTATGCCATCTACACGTGAATGAGAGAAATCAGACATGATCGCCACAAAGTTTTGATGCAACTTACATACTTGAGAGGAATTAAGAGGAGGAAAACAAATATGGAGAATCTGACGTGGAACTGATCATCCAGGTCTGAAACAAGAAAAAGAAAAAATGCTGGTGAGATTCATCTTTCTCATCTATAAATGATTTATCTATTCAAATAAAAAATAAATGCAAGCATGCAGATTGGTAATAAACTGACTGCCATAAGCACTTACCCTTAGCACAGGATATAGACATGCCTTCATAAGAATTGCACAGTTACTTCTTAAAGAAAAAATACAGAGCATGAAACTATCACTAAATATTTTTTTTTTTAATAGTAAAAACACTACAATTTTATTCTTTTTTTGTTGTTGTTTGTTTTCATATGCTACTGTTAATTACAATGGAGCTTGGGTTACATATTGTTTTCTGTTGAATATGATCAGTCTGGGCATTCCCAAGAACTGCCTGAATAAAAATATTCAATTCAATATTCAAGTTATGTTCAGCAGAGGGTAAAGCATATCTACATATACCTTTTATTTCTTTCTGAACTATCATAATCACAATAGAAGGATCAGTGGAAGCACAGCATTCATACACTAATAAATAGAAATCGAAGTGGGAACTGCTGAAATGAAATCAGGAATTAAGAGCCACTTGTTTTTATTCCCTGCACTCTATAGCATGACACAATTACATAATAGGCATAGTTAATTTCAGACATCCCAGGTACAAGGCAGCTATCAAATCATGTTCACACCAAGTACTAAATTGTACTATAAGATGCCTCAATACTTTCAATAGCTCTATTAGTTGAATAAATGCTGCATAATACAAGCATTACTATTCAAATCTGGCCATAATTTCTAAAATGAAATGTGACCATTTCAGGTACTTACTTGAAGCAAAAGCTATTATGATTAGCTGTTAATTACTAATTACTAATTACTAATGCAATTAGTAATGCAATCATTGAATGTATACATACAACTTCATACAAAAAAAAAAAAGCATAGGTGCAGTGCAAATCTTTCATTTATTTATTCTAAATTGTGTTTAAAATTCTGATACAAAAGCCCACCTCCAAATACTTAGAGCCATTTGAAGCTACCTTTGAGATAAATAGTTTGAAAAGTGGAAATTCGCATCTGGAGCCTGAACTTTTATGTAGTAAAGCTAATAAGAGTATTGTCACAAATTTTAATGGCAGAATCAACTCTTTACAATGCACTGTCACACAAGCGTACTTAAGGAAGGATTGTGTTCTTCAGGACTGAAACTTTAGCTGCAGCAGTATGCTGCTCATGTCTGAGCTTTGAGATTTCTTCTTTATTCGTCCTCTGAGAATTCGATGGATTTGGTTCAAGCACCATTGAACGTGATGCTGTATTAATTGCCCTGGAGGGTAGCAAGGCCTTTGAACTGTGGCTGTGAGTGATATTTTGCTATAAGACATGTGTCAGCACTTGGCTGGTTAACTCTAGGGCTGGGTTGTACAGCATGCTGAGACCAAGTATCTGGAAAACTACTTTGCATCCTAATCTTACATCTGTTTTCTATCATGCTGTGAGATTGACTGGCCATTCTATCAGAGAAGCATCATTCTGGAATAGATAGTCTAAGTAAAAATATTGTACTGTCAAAGAATATTAAGGATACGCCATCGTCTCTTATAGTTCATAACACCAGCTGGCAGCCAGAGACACCAAAGTATTATAGTGGCTGATGCTCTACCTTTCCCCTGCAGAGGAACAGTCTGTGCCTAACTTGGTGTAGTAGAAACTAAAGCTAAAACAGTTCCATAGTCCCACTTGTGGGTATACATTTTCTTCAGATATAACTGCAGGCAGAATTCCTATCACACAATCATCTATCACATAGTCCATTATCATCAGTATTAGAATAGCACCAAGAGGTCACAACAGAGCTTAAGGGTTATAGCAGTCACCTAAACATTACAGACTCCAGTTCAATTCTGTCCTCCCAAAAGAGCTCCAATCCATATCTCCTTTTCCTTTGAAGATGAGTAAACCAGAACACTGCACTGTAACCTGTCTCCACACTCCTTTCTAAAGTCATGCCACTTTGCATTATAAAGTCATGAAAAAGAGAGCAGGACAGTGAGTGTTGCTTCTACAGCTGAGTGCATAAGGGCATTCACCTAGTTTTGAAAAAGCTGAGTTCTGATTCTTAGTCTTAAAACAGTTACTGCTTTATATATAGCAGGTGAAATATCTAAAAGTTACATCTAACCCATGCTCTGGCAATATATTTGTATGGAAGGGATCACTGTCACCATCTTTTGTGTAGTCCCCAGTCCAAGAGTATTTGTTATGTGTTGCAAACATGACAAGCTCCCTGGAGGACACAGAGGAATGCTTAGAACAAAAACAAAGATCCTGATCTGCCTGAAGTACAGGTTTCCAAGATGCTAAACTCTGGCAAGAGCAAGGCAGCCATAGTCATGCACAAAAGCAGGAATTGTAGGAACCTGCAGTATTTCCGTGAAACAGAATCATTCTCACGGCTAGACACATGCATGGAGAATAGGAGGAGTTTAACTTGTGGACTTAGGATTTAGAAGTCAAGTTCCACTTTCAGTGCTTAGAACATTTTTCCTCTTTTCTCTCCTTTTTTCTTTCCTTTTTTGCTTTCTTTCTCCTTTTCCTTTCCTTTCTGTTCTTGCCATTCCTTTTCTGATTTAGTCAATTTGGAATTCTCTGACAGAGCAGGGAACTGAACTTGCCACTGTTATCAAAAAATACCTTCCTCTCTTTCCATAAGGACATGAACTACACCTTCCCCATTTATCCCTGCTAATAATAATGTTTGGTAGTAATAATTAATCTCTTTAGTTTAGAAAGTGTGTGTGAGTTTCAAGTGGATGCATGAAAAAAGCAACCATAAATTCAGAAAATATGTTAACAATGGTGTCATTAACAGAACTAAGACCGTGTACACATCTACACATTGACATGTGAAGCAAAAATTTGATATAAATTTCTGTATAAAATAATAAACCTTCTCTAGCCATTTATTTGATATTCTAAAACACCAGTCAAAAATAAAAAAGTCTAAGAACCCATACTAAACTTCAAAATATGGGCTCCTCTCTTTTTTCCCCTTTTTTTTTTTAACCTCTTTTAAACCATCACAGCAGAAATATTTAGGTAAAAGAGATGATGATATTTAAAACTGAATACTTGACAAGGACATCACCTTAAGATTAAAGAGAGAAACATTTTGTTAATGCAGTATTTCAGATTTTGCAGTCTGACAGAGCAACAGACTGTGACATAAAAGAAATACAAAGTATAGTCATAGTCTTTTGATCTAGGACAAAGAGTTACCCTTCATATTGCTGGTAATATGAACTAAATAATAGAGAAATATTACTAACACACCTGCAGCTTTAACCGGTGGAGAGAGATGTGTAACCTCCGCTTAGGATTTGCCACATTCAGCATGATGAGAACAATTGTGCTTCTATGCAACGGTACGAGAATGTAGCTAGAATCTTCCCTGCAAAGAAAAAATACCCACAGACATTTATATTTGATGATTAAAAAGTTAAATAACAATCTCTTGTTAAGTAAAATATCTTAAAATCCACATTCACCTCCTTTAAGGGCCCAGTGCACCTATTGAAGCAGACAGAAAAACTCTCATTAAAGCCAATGCATGCAACAAGAGAGAATCTCCCTAACACGAGCAAGGGGTTCATATAAAGGGATATTCAGTGCCATTGTTGTTCCCCCCTTGGCCCAGATTTCTGAATGGTGCAGTATTATTGTATCAATTCAGCTGCTGACTACCAGAGTCCATCTGTTAGTGTAAGGAGAATATTTTAATGTACTAAGATGTTACCAGGTACTTAATTTAAAAGGAAAAAGAGCTAGCTAGAAGTCTCTAAATCTGAACTGTCAAACAAGAAAGTTTTTGCACCAAGTACCAGTATAGTTTTGTAGGCATTTATTGAGATAGCCTATCAGGTTGACACTTGACATGCAAATTGTATAGTAAATCTGACAGCTCAAATGTTAATGCATTCACCTAAATCTGTCTTACACAGCTACTACTGCAATAGACTTTTTGAAAGCATCTTTGATATCCATTTCAAATCTAGCTGATTTTTCAGGTTGAAATCATGTCAACCCAGTTTATTTAGAGCTAGCTATTTGAAGACAGCTCAGTCTGTGATTATTAAATTAATTACTGATGCGAGTGACAGGTAATATTTTGTATTCATATATCCCATTAGATTTTAATCAGCTAAAAAATCCTCAACACAGGCAGTATATTTGATCATTTCAATTGAACTTGTTGCCATGCCTGTAGGCCAAGGGACTACACTAAGCTATCCCTCTCTTGTGTTGCCTGTTCTGCAGGGTAGGTTCTCTCCTCATAATAATCTGATATCCAAAGAATCGATAAGTTAAGACTTCCAGGGCCAAGTCAAATACTGATAGCCATCCAAAAGAAACAGCTCTGCTGTACTGCAAACAATGGAATAGGTACTTCCAAAGCACTGGCGCTGTTTACAGCTACATGTGCTGTTAGCTGGGAACTGCAACAACAGAGATCTTAACACCATCCTGGGCGCTGAGCAACTTCACTTTCTATGGAGACCTGCAAGAGCTCCTTGCAGGACAGTCTCGGCATTTTATGACACCAGGCTGTAAAGGAGATACAAGCTGATTTGGAGGATGGGATTTCTGGGCTGCACATGGTGTAGTAAATATTAGCATCTCTGAATTCTCTTTGTACAAGCAGGAGTCCTTTGTAATAGGCAGGTTTAATGTTCCTTAGGAAGAATGAAAACAACACTGCTTTTAACTACAGCTTATAAGTAGCAAATTGTAAGCTGAGGGAAGATACTAAATTGGAAGAATTGCTATTCTACTGAATAGGAATGACTCCAGCCTTCTTTAAAAATAAGATTTGTATTTATCATCGTACTGGACAAAAAATAACTACCACACTCTCTCCCCGCAAATAGCTCACACATGCTGCTTTTAAGAACGTTTTTAACACTTACCTTGGATTTATTCTTTTATTTTTGAATACCAATTTAAAAGAATCATTATCCAGTGGTCATCTGAGAGATGCAATGATAAATAAAAACAACCTCAAAATTGTTTATCTCACTAATTGCTTGTGACCCTTATTTTCAAGATTTCCTTTTTGTTAATTTCTAGTCTCTGACTCATTTCATATCCAGGCCAACCTATTGTAAAGAAAAAAAATTTTAATTGACTGCTGTTTTAGAAATGTTCTCCTTTCTAAGTCCTGTATGTTATTTATCTAATGACTCTATCTGTTCCTGAACCCATCCAAAAAAAGTTAGAAGTAGAAACAAGAAAAAGAATTTCTTGCCAATCCTATTTTATATTAAAAATATGTGAAAGACAGTTAAATAAATAATGTACATGTGGAATACAATATTTTAGGGAATTATATCTTTGAGGACATGCTCTAATGCCAGGACACTCTAAAACAGCAGAAACAGACTTTAGGAATGCTGAACTGCAAACAAGCAACCATGGACCAAGGTCTGGCAGATTAGTGCAATCTAGCTCAGGACGAGAACATGTCTTGATAAAGAGCAACAATGAGACTTTAAATTCACTAAATGATATGGAGCCAAAAAGCTGAAGTCAATGATATTATAATTACAGCCACAAGATAATTTGTTTCACACATAACATCCCCACTGTGCTCGATTAAAAAAGATATGCTGGGACTATCAGATAAAACTTTTCTCAGGGAAAGGGCTACAATTTTCAGTTTTTTTCCATTGTTAATTCTATTCAGAAACTAAAAATGGCTGCTCTAACAAATACAGTAAATATATTTACAAAACAAACATAATTCTGATTTTCACCTGCATTAGGTAGAACAAGATCCCAGTTACTCTAAATATAACATTAGCTTCTGACTTTTAGATTGAAAAAGCTTTTGATATGCCAAGGCTAAGATTTCGATATAGCTAGTCTCCAAATACTATTTTAAGTCTGCTGCTTACCTTCTCTCACACCTTAACCCTGTTCCCATCCAGTCTGCTTACTGGATTATTTTTTGCAGAAGTTTTCCTTTGCTACTTGAGGAAATACGTATATTTATATGACAGGACCAAGCTGACTGTGAGTTCTCATTCCAGTGGATTCAGACAGTCTAATCTCCTATAAAGAAGAGAGGCTGGTGGCAAAGTTTATCTGTTCCCCTAGTATCACTAAGGAAAACAGGGAAAAACAATCTTTCACCTCTTCCTAATTATGGTTAATTGACAGACGTGGTTACTGTCTTCCCCCTTCCCACAGCAGTCACAGAGAAAGTTACTATTTCCCTTCGTCTCCAGACCATATGGCTGAAAGGAGAGGAAGTACCTGCTAACTGCTGAGAAGCAGCAGGCTGCACCTAAAAGACAGAGACAGGAGAAGGGAACAGCAGAAAACTCACATATCAGCCAAGAAAATAAAATATGGCCATACTCTTATTGCTGAAAATGGCAACCAGGAGAAAGGCCCTGGGGATTTTTATTTAGAAGAATACAATTCCTAAGGTAGGTATAAATATAAAATAATTGGCACATAAAAAAACTCCTTTGGCATGAATGATATCATACACCTTAAATGATTTGTCTAGACTACCAGATATCATTAGAATTGCTCCTAATAATAAATGTTGCTCAGTTCTTCTGCTGACATGGTAAATTCTGATGAAAATGGCCTAATCCTTGAAAAATTACCCCTTTGGTTTCAACATCAGCATTTAGAAAAGCTGATCTTTGCTTTACTACCTCATACCAGATGGTCAAGCAACGACCAGGAATATATTCTAGCTCTACCTCAAATGTCACATTATTCCTCTTTTTAAAGAAGAAAAAATCCATTCCAAATTTAAGTTCTCATGCTACTACATTTTGTATGTGTGCTTCCAGCTTAACTATTAATCTTCACAAGCCTCGCTAGATTTGGGGTTCCCAGCAGCCTGCAGAAAGTGTCCTGATGAGAATATTTGAAGCCCATCCTGCCCTACACCTTGCCATCACTGAAAGTTAGAGATAACTGATTCCTTATGCATTTCTCTGCATTTTGTAAATAAACACATTAGGTAATTGGAACGCTGAAGCAAATCTAATTGTTCAGACATTTCTCTTGCTTTATCCTGATTTTGCAGTGCCTGCAACTCACTTCACTGGTAACAAACAACTTTTTCTATCCAATCAAGCACCATGTATTTTCCCGCTGGAGATGGTTCACAAGAATATTAAGAAACATTTCACCGCCAGTTACTTTCTCTTTCATCTCAACCCCTGCAAATCCTGGTAGAAAGACATGTACTTACTCTTTCCGCAGTACTTCCTGCTTTTGCTGTTTAACAGTCCATTCAAAACAAGCTACTTAGGGTTCTTGGGAAGACTAGACCAGCTTGCCAAAACGCTTAAGCATTTAACTTAGAAGTCAGTCACAGGGGCTTTTGTGTTTCTCCTTGGGCACCAGAAAGCAATAGTGGATCTTATATGCCACAAGGGTAGTGTAAGTATAGACCTACAGGGCTCAAGAAATGACCAAAGGAAACACCTACTTTGCGAATGGTTGATCACTTAACAATGTGGAGACGCTGTAAGTGATTTTGAAATTTGGAGGGAGGATGGGGAGGGGGGAACTTTGTGGTATTTAGCATAAGAATTCNTTAACAATATCATTTAAAGCTGTAAAGGATACAAATCCATCTCTCTGTCCTTGTTGCCTGAAGCAGATAGGAGAAAAAAAGACCACTTTTCTCAAACAGAAGCAAAAACCTCACAGGGGACTTGATTTCACAGGGCTTTTAGATTCTGTCTGGGTGCTATTCAAAATCTCTTGAGATTTCTGTGTATAAATTGTTCTAAAAGCTGATAAAGTAATTGTCAATGAAGCTAGTGTTAGCTAATGGATTGGTCTCACCAGAGGATATCTATACATTTTATTTACAATTTATAAAATCATGTAGATACTCTTTGTATTCAAGGTCTGTTAATAAATTAGCTCATTACAAATCCATATGTATGCAGCATATATAAACTGGACCCTGGCTTAAGGGTAGGGATTCATGTTTTCTGACAAAATACTACCTTTTCAGTAGAAATCTCTATGAAGTAAGAAATGATAGTGAATTCTCCTGCAGTAATGCATGTTAATGAAAGTAGGACTACAGTATATACTGTGGGCAAGTGCAAGCTTGCCTCACCTGTGCTGCAAGCCAACCAAATGCCAGAAGTCATAAATTAGCCACTGATTAGGCACAATTAATAGACCCTGACTGCTTTGACAAATATACTAACTTGTGTCTAATCTATTCCACTATACAAGTACTTGGCCTGGAGCTGACTCATGTCCCACAGGATTTAACTAGGGATAGAAAAAGTGATGCGCTGTAATAATACCCTTACAAGGATAATTGCCTAGCATGCTGCAGAGAGTACTAGGTTAGCAAATCTGAATCTAATGTAAGAAAATGATAGTGAAATGACTATCTGGGAAAGGGTTCTCTCATATATCAATCACCATGTGTCAATACCAGACATGAGAATTTAACTAGTGATGATGAAACATTCACAGACAATTATTCCTTCAAAATAATTAAATTGCAGTTCGCCGAAATAATGAATTAGTAAAAGTTTTGCAGTCAGCCCAACAGCTTAGATACAACATTCTTTACAGTAATGTGCTGAAAAAAAACCTGAACCTCTCATGCTATGTATACCTGAGCTAACAGATACACAAGTCAAATATCTGTAACTAGTTAATAGAATGAAGCAAGTACAAAATTCCTTTTATGAGGATCCAAAAGCAGGACTGGTACTTGAAATAGGAGTAACAGATATTTTAAAAATACCATCTTTCTGAGTTTGGAACACTGCATATGAAAGTTGTGTTGTCCTTCACTTTGACTTTCTATCTCACCAAAGGTATATTGCTTATGATCAAATGTCAGATTGACATGACTGAGTTATGCTGATCTGCCAATATTACCAGTTTTTCTGATCTGATAAGATGTTCTCTTCAAAAACAATTTATCAAAGAAAGATGAAGGTCTCAATGTCCTTCTACCATGTTATTTAACACTGAACACGGCCAGGAATTCTTCAACATTGTTTCACTCTAATGACTGCATTCACTCTAATGACTGCTTGAGAGATACAATGTAGATACCACATTTAAAAATAGAGATGTTACTTATTTGATGTTTACTGTTCAGTTTTATTAATTTCATCCTGTTGTCAAAATGAGAATGAAAATATACAACCTTCACGCTAGCTCACTCTTACTCTTTGTTGCTGCTCGAAATATTTTCACTTAGCTAATTTGAGTTGGCTTTCAAATGCGTATTCTGACACTGATGGAGAAACTTGACTATTTAAATTGTCAGCCAACCTGCTAATACACTAGGATGAAATTTCAACTAGATTCCAGTCAACAGTAAAAGGGGAACTCTGCTTCCCTAACCAAAGGAAGAAATAAAGTGACCCTCACACACCTCTCCCTCCTGCTTTGGTGCACAGAAGAGCATACTTGCCCCCAGTAGGAGTTGTGACAAAGCAGCACTTTATGGAGAAGACAGCGTACAGGTTTAAGAAAACAAATGAGATATCCTTGACAAGAATGAAATAAAACCACTGGAAAGTCTCAGTGCCTACACAGAATATGGTTTCATTTTTCATAACTCAGAAGTAGAAGCCAGAGACAACAGGAAGATAAGAAAGCTTAATAAAGATGGCGTTAGAAAGCTACCAGTGTCCTCAGCCACATTTCCAGCTGGTGCACATCAGCAGAGCTCTGCTGAACTCAGAAGCACCCAGGGGTGCAAGCAGAGAACCTAGTACTAAGCTCAACATAGATTAGCTAAAGGTGGGGTAACTTGAGATGTCTAACACTAAGCTGGGTTTGTTTTTAATGATCCCACCTATCCTTCCTACCAGCTCTCTGTTCACAGAAATGTTTGTGCAAAGCTAAATTGCAGAGCACTACCCAAGAAACAAAACCATGTTTCATTAAAAACAATTAGCTCTAGGAATTCCAGAGCTATTGCAAAGCTTTGTTTACTTAACTTTGCTTCAGTCCATACTTTGCTATAAACTATCACACAGACTTCCTCGTGAATTCAAAATATGAGCTATTCACCACAGGCACAGGGTGAAACTTGATCATGACTTACTTACATACCATTGTGTATTGAATATAATCTTGAATTTATAAGAGGTGCATATACTAGATAGACAAGAGCTCTAAATCTACTGTCCTGTGCAAGCAATTTCCACATCTCTAAGTCATGAATGGCATCACATTTCCTCTCTTAGCAGGAAGCAATCAACCACCAGAGAGAAAAGCCATGAAACATTTTAATTATTAGCATCAGGGCTAATAATTATTATTGACTGTTTATTCTAAGTTTCTAAAAACAAGTGATAAAATTTTCCGTGTCTTAGAAAAGGCTGAACATGCAGGTGTTTAACAAATATGAATACATTTTTAAAGTGTATTCAAAATATTTTATATGTAAATACAGTCCAACATTACACTTCCAGGATATAATGCGTACAGTACATGATAAAAAATATTTAGAGTGAAAAACCCTTCAATTAAAATACTCATTTTCAGCAACATCTGTATTTTCTACATGAGCATATTGATTCTGAATTAACATCTTTCCAACCATGCAAAGCATTTTCAGCTTTCCTTTCAAAATAGTTTTAAGACAATGTGATCTAATACAAAATAAGTCAAAATCAAAACAGTGGACCTATTTCAGTTGATTCAAGAAAAATTTAAGGAATATATTTTGGGGAAATAGTTTGTTTTGTCTGGATTTTCATTAAGAATGAAAATAAATTCCCAAATACTAGGATTTTCAAAAAATAAAAATTCCATGTTTTGGCTGGCTCCCAGACTCAGAATTACTTATTGCTGTAATATACAAAGCAGCAGCTTAAAAATAAAAATAAAAAAAATAGAGCTATTCTTTGTATCATAGACAAAGACAGATTAATTCTCACTCTGAAATCACCCATTTTTTCCCCTAATTTCACTGGTTAAACAATTTAAAAGTGATAAGGCTCTGCTGACAGAAATCTAGTCATACTCTTTTCACATTTAAGGACTTGTAACAATGAGTGCTGGTTCACATAAAGCAAAAGAATTTCAAGGATCTAATTCTAATATCAATCTGCCATTGTATCAGAATTTAATTACTATATAGTTAGAATTACATAAAATGCAAATGCAATTTCTCAAAGCTATAAAGAGCAGTTTGAAATCATGTTAATCTGAAAACATTTGAAAAGCAGAAATGCTGCCTCACAAACTACGTGGCACTAAATTTGCCAACTATGTAGCAAAGCATAGTGAAACCTCTGTTCCTTACACAAGATGCCCTATTTAACAGACAAAATCATGAATACGCAGCATGACTAATACGGCTTTTCCCCAACTCCTGCTAGCTAAGCAAGGACAAGTAAGAGAAGCACGTCTGAGAGAATGCCGGGACTCATGACCCCCTCAGTGTCAAGAAATTATCAGAAATATCTACCACAGGGAACTAGACATAATGAAAACAAAAATGATCTGAACCTCAAGGATAATGATAGCTCAATGTCTAATTATCCGAGATGAATTTTTGATGACACCTCCTCCGGCCAATTAGTTTGCTAGTCACCAAAGAGTGCTTTTGGCAAGGAGGGTTAAGCATAAGGCTGGAAAAATAACAAGAGAAAATAGGACTGAAAATACTGGATCCAGCAGGGTCCCAATTCTCCAGCCATTTTTCCTGGAGGCAGGAGTAGCTCTGTGGCAGCCAGGAGAGTTAAGATAGTTTTAAACCAGAGTGAAAGAGAAGAGGATCAGCACACCTGGGAAGCCTCCCACAGCATCTGTGAAACTTGGGCATCCAAAGTGATCATTACCACCCCTGCAACACCCACTCTCAGCTGAGCGCTGCAGCCTCTCCCCATGGCCCACAACCTCGGTACCATGCACAGCTGCTCAGCCCACCCTACCATTCATCACCCTGACAGAAGGGCTTTCTGAGCAAGGGCCACAGTACAACATCCAGAGAGCCCATCACACCCTACATACATCTTTACTAGAAATCATGCATGCCCCTGCTGTGGTCTTCAAGGTTTTGTTCATGATGTGAAGGTGTGCATGTTCCTCTCCCATGAGCTGCAGCACTGGTCTTCAACTTTGGCAAGAGAAAGATGAAAGGAAATCAACACTTCAGTTGCTGGTCTGCAGTAAAATAAAGAGTAGCTATAAAACAGTAGAAACAAGACATATGAAAGGCCCTGAACTCCAGATATATAAATCAGCATGGCTCCATTAAATTCCTCTTGAGCAACTCCAAATGCCAGCACCAATGTCAGCCAGAATGTAAGTTACACTTATCTTCCACAGCGCGCTTGGTCTTTCAGGACATCAGGTGGTCATGGAATTAGTTCACTCTTACTAAGATTCTCCAGCTATTTCTCTAGTGCAAGGAGAAAAGGGACATAGCAACTGCTGGAAAAGACTCAGGAAATTTTCATTTATTTGGATTTTAGAACTTGATTGGTGTAAAACTGTTTTTCTGCTCTTAAAAACAGCCCTCTGCAAAAAAACTGTTTGTGTAGGAAGATGGAAGGGTGGGAAAAGATAGGCCAATAGAATAAACATGCATAATTTTTCTTGATTTTTCTTCTTCCTCTTTGAATTTTACAACTTTGGTCAGCAAAGCTCATGTTTTTGATCTAGAGCTAGATAGACCATCTTTTTAACCAGAGCCAGCATTTACCATAGTGAAAAATATCCAGCAGAACCTTGTATCTTGTCATTTTCACTAATCCTACTAAATCCTACCAGGATTATTTTTTCCTTGACTATAAATTTGTTCTCACCCAGTAACCGACCACCTGCTGATCCCAGTTACTTCCGAAGCTTGTTACAGATAGATTTAGTTACTTTTTTTTTTTCTATTCCATGAAGCAGAAGTACCATCTGATACCTGCACAAAGCATTGCTCCTTCATTCTGAGAAGCTACTGAGACAGCTTTTATCTCACTGACGTGTTTATTTTAGACTTTTCTCTAGCAGGTAAGAACAGTGCAGCAAAAGAAGTGCATATAGGAGATAAAGCAATGATCTCACAAGTCTAGAGAAGGTCTGAGGTATAACCTATAACTCAGTGCTGGAGAATATAAACAAATCAGTGTTTTACATTTAGACTTGCATGACTTAAAATGAATTTCTGCAATACCATCAGACATTAATATTGACATTTCATGGTATTTGAGATGCTATTTACACTCTGTACACTAGACATACACCAGACATTTTACCTTCAATACAAGCAGCTGGTTACTCATTTGTGAAACCAAGGTGGGATGGTGTTGCCACTATCACCTTATGACCCTTAAAGATTACTGAACTAGCACTGCAATGCCAAAATAGCTCCAGAGACTGCCTCTTCTGTTTGGGTTTGACTGCAGTCACCACCTGAACTATATTTTCTTATCAGGCATACTATGTGAACCCATCTTATGCCTGGTAGGCTGGCCATGGACATTGGCCCTAGAATATAGAATAATTTAAGTTGGAAGGGGCCCTGAAAAGCAACATCTTGCTCAAAGCAGCACTAAATTCAAAGTTCGGTCAGGTTGCTCAGGGCCTTGTCCAGGTGAGTTTTGAATGTGTCCAAGGGTGTTGATTCCCCAGCCTTTCAGGGCCCTGTTCCAGTGTTTGACAACCCACATTCTGGAAAAAACACACAGCCATTCTTACAAAACATCCTAGTGACAATGAGACCTAAAAGAGAGCAACAGACTACGTTAAAATGTTTGAATATCTTCATGGTGTACGGTAAAGACTCTGCTTGTTAGTGGTGGCAGTAGTATGACTTCAGGGTTACTTTACGTTTGCTCTATTGTAATTGAACACACACGGTAGTTATGGCAAGCTCATGCTGAAACATACACCACTACAGCACTAACATGGTGGCACCATTCTCCCACTCTCAGATGGGCCATCATTAGAGTTCAACCACACTTTTTTTTAATGCAGATACAGCTCAAAATATTCTTGTGACAGTTTCACCATAAGGCTTCTGCTTTTCAGTTCTCCACATTTTAGAAATTATTTTCCCTTTTCAGACATCGGCATATGCTAACTTCCCTTAGGCAAAAACATGATATCATTGATGTGTTTATAATCTAACCTTCTACCAACAAGAAAAAGCAAATTAACAATTTGAAAAAGCAGTCATTTGATACAACTCAATTCAGTTTTGTTTATTTCAAAAGAGTGCCTGAGTAGAGCTGATATAAACCAGTGACAAGCACTGCTTTCTGCTGTGTAACTAAACTAAGACTAAATTAACAAACTGCTTCAGTTTGTAATCAGGTTATAAAAATAAAGCGCAGCAAACAGAAACTAACCTGTTTGTTTTGTAAGTAATGTACGTGCTGTATCCAAACCTTAATTAGACCACATACTAAGAGACTTTTATAGATGGATTTTTATGGACACTTTTCCAGACATGCTGTGCTCCTGATATTCCTCCCCCAAGCCTCAGTCCACACCTTGCTAAATAACTTTTATAGGGCTAATTAAACAGGCTGGTGATTCAGTAGTAATCCTACTAAAACAACGGTATTTGAGAATTGGCTTTCTTACTACAGCATCCTCCTTTCCGTCTAGTAGGATTCCATAAAAAGAGCTACTGGTTAGATCTTAGGACATTCCTGCATTGCACAGTCTGATGTCATCCTAGAAATGCCTCACCTAGTTTTGTATGAGCTGGATTGTCTACACAGTTCAATGCAGCACCAAAAAAAAAGACACATTAACTCTATTGCCAGAAGCCATATGGCAGTAGTATTGCGCTGCACCCAAACTAATTACATGCTTTTCTGCTATACTCCTCCGACTTCTGGAACTAGGAGAGCTGGCATTATTCATTAGAAACACCCCCTGAGATCTTTTACGTCTAACGTTATTGAAAGATAAGATAAACCTCCATCATTGAAATGTTGCCGAGAATTTAATAGGGATCTATAGAAATTACCATCCAAATAGAAGAATTCATTTGAGAATGATTTATTTCATTTTATTATAGTATTATTAAATTTAAGGAACTCATCTATAGGAGGCATGCAGGCCCATTAAAGTTGATAACAAAGCTCCTGCTATTGGGATTGAAGTCACAATTCCCTAAGATGACTCAGAAACCTCGGAGACTGGTTATGATTCACTATTCAACTCTGCAGGCATTTTCTGTGAAGAGTAAAACATCGGAAAATCCTCTAGAAATGATTACAAAAAGCCATTCATGCTCCAGGATTACCACCTTTCTGAGAATTCCCTTAAGTCACAAATATGCCTCTCACATAAGAATTTGCATCTGTTGAATACTCCACCTGTATTATCCAGGTAGTGCTGGGACTCATGAAAGACTAGAAGCAGTTGCTGTCAGTCAGTCCCACTTGGTTCCAGCATCAATATGGAGTGTGAATGCACATTACAAGTTTGACTGTATTTAGCAAGCTGTTGCTGCACTTTCCACAATTAGGAGGATTTTTCTGAACTAACTCAATAAGAAATACAAAGTTATCTGCCAAATTTTATTCTCAGTTATGTAGGAGTAGTTTCAATGCTCATATGAAGCATTTTCTTACTACTCTGAAGGAACATTTTTCTATACTATTCTACTACAAAGACTGAAAAATTCACAGAATCACAGAATGGGCAGGGTTGGAAGTGACCTCTGAAGATCATCTAGTCCAACCCCCCTGCTGAGCAGGAACACCTAGAGCACGTTGCGCAGGATGGCATCCAGGCGGGCTTTGAATATCTCCAGAGAAGGAGACTCCACAACCTCTCTGAGCAGCCTGTTCCAGTGCTCTGTCACCCTCACAGTAAAGAAGTGCCCCCTCATGTTGAGCCGGAACCTCCTGTGTTTCAGTTTGTGCCCATTGCCTCTTGTCCTGTCGCGGGGCTCAACTGAGAAGAGACCAGCTCCATCCTCTCGACACCCTCCCCTCAGAAGTTTATATACATTAATGAGGTCTCCCCTCAGTCTTCTCTTTTCCAGGTTGAACAGGCCCAGCTCTTTCAGCCTGTCCTCGTACGACAGGTGCTCCAGTCCTCTAATCATCCCAGTAGCCCTCCTCTGAACTTGCTGCAGTAGTTCCATGTCCCTCTTGTACTGGGGAGCCCAGAACTGGACACAATACTCCAGGTGTGGCCTCACCAGGGCTGAACAGAGGGGGAGGATCACCTCCCTTGACCTGCTGGCAACACTCTTCCGAATGCACCCCAGGATACCGTTGGCCTTCTTGGCCACAAGGGCACATTGCTGACTCATGGTCAGCCTGCTGTCCACCAGGACTCCCAGGTCCCTCTCTGCAGAGCTGCACTCCAGCAGGTCACCCCCCAGCCTGTACTGGTGCTTGTGGTTATTCTTCCCTAGGTGCAGGACCCTGCACTTGCCCTTGTTGAACTTCATGAAGTTCCTCTCAGGCCCAACCCTCTAGTCTGTCAGGTCCCTCTGAACGGCAGCACAGCCCTCTGGGGTATCAGCCACTCCTCCGAGCTTTGTGTCGTCAGCAAACTTGCTGAGGGTACACTCCGTTCCATCATCCAGGTCGCTGATGAATTTTAGACATGGTGAAGTTATCCACCATACACAGAACTTTTTATCGCAGTAAGAATTTTTTCCTGTGTCAACTTTATCTGTCATTTTTACGACAGAAAGTAAAACTGTTTGAATAAGATAAGATAGTCTCACCCAAAACTACTTTCATTTTCTTTAAAGGAATTCTTACAATTCTAACATGTCAAAAATACTTGTTTTACTGTGGTTGAAACAGCAGTGCTTTTCCTCACTACATTTCTGGATACAGCTGATGAAAACCACAGTTTAGAAGTACTTTTGTGTTAACTAAACGAATTTGAATAGATGTTTCCTGGCCTCAGTCACCTCAAAATATGCTGTGAGCAGTATTGTCTACCCTGATTTTGTCAAGGCCTCTAACAGTCTTTGATAGGCTTTTTGACACCATATTGGCGAGATATGTGCTGGGTAAGTGGACAATAAAATGGGTGGAAAATTGGCCAAACTGCTAGGCTTAAAGAGCCTAGCAAAGATGATGTCGGCTGTAAGCCAGTAACTACTGCAGTCCCTTAACCAATACTGTTTAATGTTTTCTTTAATGGCCTGAACAACAGGACAGAGTGCAGTCTCAGCAAGTTCATAGGTGGCACTAAACTGAGGGGAGCAGTCAATATGCTGGGGGCAGGGCTGTTATTCAGAGGGAGCCAGACAAGCTGGAGAAGTAAGCTGACAGGAACATCATGAAGTTCAACAAAAGCAAGTGCAAGGTCTTGCATGTGAGATGAAATAACCCCATGCAACAGTACAGGCTGGGGGCATTCTGCCTAGGAACTAGTTTCACAGAAAGGGATCTGGGGGTTTCTAGTGGAAAACAAGCTGAACATGACTAAACAGTCTGCCTTTGCAATGAAGAAGGTAAATTGCATCCTGTGCTTGTATTAACGTAGCCACCAGATGCAGGGAAGTGATCATTTTGCTCTACTCAATGCTCATGAGACTGCATCTAGAGTACTGTGTCCAGTTTTGGGCTCTCCATTACAACAAGGATATTGACATACTGGATCGAGTTCAGCAGAGGGCTGCCATTATGAATGTATTGGTACCATGGTCAGCCAGCCACAAGCATCTGAAATTCTACCCACTGTATATCTACTCTGAAAGACAGAAAGGAAAGGAAAGTCTTCTGTGCAGAAAGAAGATTCAGGTTGATAACCCGACTCCAGGTCCTCTGCTGGAAAATCCACCATTTTTCCAAGGCAAAATTGTCTCTAGATGTAAAATCAAAACAGGATGGCAAAAATGGTTGAAGCAAAATAGAGATGTGTGACAAGGTACTAAAGAGCCAGGGCCTATCGACTGGCATGGGTGCATGCTCCTCCATGTAACAAGTTTAAAAATACCCCTCACTTCCCCATAAATCTGTACCAGGGAAAAAATCCTTCCCTCATTCTGTTATGCAAATTCATACTGGTATTTTTTATTTCAAATTGAACATCCATACTCAAAATCATAAAGACATGAGTTGTCTAGTCTTACCTGAATATTCTAACTTTAATCCCTGCTGCTTAGGCTTTCATTAATATTATGTGACCAGAACCTGCAGTAAAATCATATGTAGTGGTCCCACTCTGACACTACTCATTTGAATCTTTAATTTTAAACTAAGAAACTAAAAATGTCTAGAAATATACAAGTTTCCTGCAATATCCAGTCATACCCCTAATTTATGGTTTGCAAGTACCATTATAGGTTGGTGTGCAGCTACCCCCAAAATAATGAAATGCAAACACTACCTTGCATAGTTTTCTGAAAAAGCACCAGCCAATAAAGAGTTAAGCAGTGAAGCAACAAAACACTTCCTATCTGGGCAATCCATGGCACTAAAATAACAATTGCTCTTATTTTCACCCTGCTTATAGGGAAGCAGCAGGACTTTTACTCATTTTTTATTTATTTCTTTGATCTTCTCTCCCCTTGAACCTTACTGTACTTCCTTTTACAAGCCTTCCAGTTCTTTGGCAAAGGTGTACATATCAACACCATTCGGCTGCATGCAAAGAAACATTACTACATGCTTCCCTTAAGACAAGCCTGCTGTGCTAGCTATGAGCCTCTGTCATGATTTCCAGCTCAGCTCTTCAGAACAGTTCTATTCAAACACCATTGCTTGCGTTTCCTAGCTAAAGAGGGAGGGAAGAAAAACTCCAAGCCCTCCACTGGATCTGTAATGGCAGGGAACGTGTCTCATGTTTTATGAACACAAAAATTCCAGGCTCAATTATGTGTTACTACTAGTTGTTCTGCCTGCCAAGCCACTGTTCTGTTTCCAATAAATGTGCAGCAACATAATGAAAGTCCAAAGTACAGACCCTATACGCTGCTCATAAGTACTGCTTTTTGCACATTAAACCATCATGGACAGGTTTTGCATCTTAGGAAGTGTGTTGGCAAACCTTGGCGATTGTTACTATGTTTTACCAAAATATTTGACTAACTGAGTAATAATAGGCCCTATTTATCATACTCGCAAGTGGTGAGCAATTCGTGCTTTCCAGCTGTAGACTTATGACAAAATAACATTAGAAGCAGCATTCTTAAACCAAAGCCTGTCATTTGTTAGTTAATTTCCACAAGTACATATTTGTACGTCTAAATATCGCAGGCAGGGCTCCCACGACAAATTAAAGTTAATGGAAATTGCATGCATCTCCTAATTTTTGGAATTGAAATAATATTAGCACCGCATGCAATACTAAATGAAAGCTCACTATGAGCCTTTTAAGCACAGTGCTTTCTTCAGCTCGCTACCTTTGGCTATGCAGTCAGTTCCAGTTTATATTCAGACACTATTCGTCGTTCAGCTGCTTTGACTAATTAACCAAACCGAGCGTTACATTGGTTGAAGTGTCATAATCTGTTCTTGTCAAGCTCAGCTCCATCTAGTGATATCCTTATCAGTACCTCACATACAGAGACAAATATTACAAGCACTACTTTGCCCTTGGAATCCCAAAGGGTGTAAAGCTGAAGCCTAGTCAATGTAGTTTCAGCAGAGGCCCTCTCCCTGCAGCAACCCTATGCCAAAGCCAAGTTTCTTGCCTTTCTGGCTGTTGCACAGAACGCAGTACTATATTTGGGCCTTAGCTTGAAGACAGCTGATGGCAATCTTTGGCTGAAAGTTCTGAACAAAATACATTTCAATACAGAGAAGTGATTTGTTAAGAAAACAAACACACACAAAATCGTAGAGACAACTTCCAGTCAATGACTGGATGTGTGTTTTGAGGCCTGCATCTTTCAAAGTAAAACAACAAATTCAGAGGTTTTTCTGCTCTGCCTCAAACTGTCCATGACCCAGGAGCATGCTACACTTGGGCACCACCTTGACATAACTCCTGTAAATAAAATTTGTAGAGCAAAGGTCAGCACAGGGCTCAAAAATAATCTCCTGCTTCACTCTTTCAAATACATCCATATGCACTGTGCGTGTATATGTAATAGTAATTGAAGAAGGATGGAAATTTTCAGACCACTGCAAGACCTAACTATAAAAGCTGAGTTCCTGAAATCTGGTAACTAGGAATGCAAATAAACTCCTACAGCCTTAGAAGTTCAAATAAGTTGTTTTAAAGTTTGTCATTTGTATTTTTCTAAAACTACGTGCTTTATAGTCATCCTGAAGAAAATACAAATCTCTTCTTTCTCTTAAGATGCAGAGGACAGGAAAAAGACTCCACACTAATGACCTTGAAGACAGATACTGCCGTATTACATTGGACAGTGTCAAGCACAAAATTCCTATAAAAATGAGAATAATATATCATATACTTCTTACTGCAGGACTAAGTCATTGACGGCAAATTTGGAAGGCAGCTACACACAGGTTGTATCAATAATCTTTAATATCTTGTTTTATACTGATTGTCTGTGAAGTTTTAAGCTTCTTATTCACTAATTCTTTCAGCATAAAAACGAGCTGGTGCCAAATGAAATTATCAGGCATCAGGTTTAAAAGGAACAAAAGGAAGTACTTTTTCCACACAATGCATAATTTAATTGTCTATTTCCTTGCCACAGGATGTTTTGTGTGCCAAAGTCATAGACCAGTTAAAGAAAAAAATCCATGATTTGTCCGATTTGAGGTAGAGAGTTTCACCAAGGCCTATTATATAAATAGGGCAAACATAATAGGCAGCTCTGGAATTCCCAAAACCACAGAAAGCTGGAAGCTGGCAGAGCTAACAGGGGGATGTGTCACTCCACCCAACTTTTTTTTTTTTTTTTTAAAACCTAAATAAATCTGTCAGAGGCTACTGTCAGAAAGAGAGGTTATGGGCCCAGCTAACTGTCAGCTAAGCCTACACTGCAAGTTTTACATTCTTACATTTCTCTTTTTCTTTTCCTTTTTTTTTCTCTAGCTAATGAGAATGCAAAAAAGTCCACTTATGACAACATATAGCAAAAAGAATTTCTAAGTTGTTTTTTCAAGTAGCTTAATTGTGTCTATATTATCAAGGCAAAAACTTCACAATTTGGATCAGACAATGCTTGGATAATTATAGCTTGTTAAAAATATCTACTTAAGGTTTCTATCTCAACTTAATTATAAATGGGCTATGTATCTATATCTACTCTGATCTCAAGAAAAAATGCTTGTACCTTGCATTTAGTTCCAGAAGAACTATATAGAACAGATGAAATATATATTACTTCAATGTTGAGTTGCATGCATACGTGCTGATACAATGTCAAGGATGTGTTTATACTGCTTCCGACTCTTGCATATGAATGAGCAGTATTACATAACATAGGCAAGATAATAGCCATTACCAGTAAGGCTGGGATTCACTTCTATTCAAAGAAATGCTTCTTTAGTATCAAAAAATATATTGAACAGGGACAGCATATGAATAACACATACCAACACAATATATCAGTTTTCCATACATTGCAATGTAGACTATTTTCCATCTTCAAAACAGCTCTCTACATACCTACACACTGGTGTCTTTTACTATGGGAAATGATAGCTCAGGTGATGCTTGGCTCTCAGCTCACTCTCTTAATTTTTGCAGTAGCAGATGTTGCCATAATTCTTTTTCATAGCATCACCTTTCTGGTTTTATCTGCAAAGAGGGCTGTCAGATTTACCTTCTGTTTAGATCATCAGCAACAAAAATCAGATTTAAAAAAAAAGCCAACTTTTTGAGCTGGGTGAAACATGAATGTTGTTCAAATTAGTTTGTTTTATCTTTTTCTAGCAGAAAGAACTAAGGATCCACAGATGTGCTTTGTTAAATCATGAAGCAAAGTAAATAAAATTCTTTGGATTTTCTCATAATATTCTCAGGAAGCAATACTATTCAAAAGAATTTTTAAAAATAAAAACTAGTTAGGTTAAACTACCATGTAGACACTCTCCTTTAGAATGAATATAAACTGAACTAAATATATGTTAATTTACTTCCATACCTAACCTAAATTTAAGCCATTTTAATTCTGAATGAGGGTCCAGAGAGGGAATTCATGTTATTTAAGCAATCCACATTAAATTCCAATGGATTAAGTTTCGGATTAATTTTTTCTAATGCACACACATCAAGAGGTCATAGTTGCTTTTGCAAAAGTAACAGAAACTTTGGACAGATACTCATTAAAAGGCACATTGAATAACACAGTAGATTTCTTTCTACTTTATTTTTGGAAAGTCAATATATGCTACAAAATGCATTTAGTTTTCTATTGAAACAGAAGACCTGACTATTAGTTTATAGCCTTCTTGTAAGAGACCAGTACTTTAAAATCATGTAACAGTTTATGAAAATGCATCATCTAGTTTCCAACTAACAAAATGTTGCTGAAAAATACATGGGAAGAAGCTAATCAGTATCAGGAAAGGGTAAATGGAAGATACTGTTCATAAAACGGCTGAGTAAAAGCCAGAGGAGTTTTTGAAGAAACTCCTGCTAACTCCACTACTCCACTAGCTTGATCAGCATTATGGTATAGTGTGATTCACGGCCATGAAGAACCTGCTGTTGGGCAAATATTTGAACAAGTTATTTGTTCTGAAATAGTTTCCAGATCACATTACAGTAGGAAAATATATTTATTCTATGAGGTCCAGTCAAGTGCTTTCATTTATTTTCACATTTAACCTAGTTTTCTAATAAAGTTCTGAAACACCCTAAAGTCTTGGCAGTTATAAGGCTGATGGAGTTGCTAGGTATTCCTGTTTGTGGATGAGACTGCTTTCCACTTGTAAGAGAAGATTAAATCCCTACACACTGGTGATACATTTTAGCAACTCAATTAGGGATAAAATAAAACAGATTTCATAAATAAAGATCTCACACATTAAAAAGCTAACTTGCAACAAACTCAGGCTAGTAAGAGCATGATATCTGGAAAAATGAACTGCAATAGTTAACTAACAGTTCAACGAGATTGTCTTGGATGGCCTATTCCCAATCTGCTACTTCATGCAGATCTTTCACATATGGAATTACAAGCTGAAATGACCAAGTTAGCTGTAATTCAGCTCCAATTAACTTGCTCAAGGAATAACAACTTCCTGGAGGAAAACTTTGTCTACAGTTAAACCTCTGATCTATGATTGACTCGTATTGTTTACTGATTCAGCAATTTTCCTTGTGTGAAATCCTTAAGGTCAAATGCAGCTTTTTGACTGATACAAAGCGGATTTAGGTAGTTTTCAGTCCAACCAAGAAAGAAATACATATATAGCTTTAACTGCAATGTGTTTCTGTCCACAGCGAATAACGGATTATCTTAGGACATGGGTGGGGGGAAATCTATCTTTTGCTGCATGGTAACTATGCAAAAAACATTTTCAGCTTCTCCAATCTCTTGCTTCTCTGCATAGCTAAAAAAAAGAGAATGACGATATTGCTGGCAAATTTAAGAACTGGGCATCCCAAAGAATCATGGTGTGTCTCTCAGAGGACAGTCATTATCTAGTCCACATGTTGCAAACCATCTGGGCATTTCAGAGGCCACCTGGACTTTCTGAGATTTGAAACAGTAAATGCCTCTCAAGCAGGGGCTATAACTCATTCAAAGGCATAAGCAAGGTATGATTTGAGCATTTCTAAAACTT
This sequence comes from Chauna torquata, assembly GCA_013399475.1. Lineage (NCBI taxonomy): Eukaryota > Metazoa > Chordata > Aves > Anseriformes > Anhimidae > Chauna > Chauna torquata. The sequence continues at coordinate 156,474 of VXAL01018777.1, forward strand.
TGTATAAGAAAATAAATTGAGAGTTAAAAAGAAAAAAAGGCCTGGAAGGAAGTGCTCTGTATCCAAACATGCAGAGAAACACATTAGCAAGTTGATGGGATTCTGATTGCTAGTCACTGATGACCCAGCATCGCACAAATCGAATGGAAGGCTCCAGATTGGAGATAATATCTTCCATATATGAACTCAAAAAGAAACTGTTCAACCTGCAATCTGCTACAGTCCTATACCTATAGAACCTGAACAACAAGATCAGCTCATCTCTCCTGAAGTCATCTGTGTCAGTGGTGAAACACTTGGAAGATAAAAGGTAAGTAATTTCTTTTATTGATTCTTGGAGTAACACTTGTATAACAAACGAGTTTGTCTCTGTATGTGTGCATGCAAACAAGTACTTAAGGACAGACAAGGGGTTTGTTTGTTTTAAATAAGAGCATAAGGTGAAGAGAAGAGATTTTTCACTTACCTGAATTCTGCAGACTCTGTAATTGCTTGTCAGCTCGTGCAGATGTGACCTCCTTAGGGAGGTTTTAGCTCCCCAGAATGTCCTTGTGTTGCTATCAGCTGATTTTCAGGAGTCGTGTGGATATCAACCTCCCAGGGAGAGACCTAAGGGAAACAAAAATGTCTCACATACATACAGGCCAATCGTAGAAAAAGTCTTCCACATTAAAGTAAAATACTTAAACTACCTTCTATATTTTAGTGGAAAGCTACAGCACAGCTTGCTTATGTTCTTAAATGTCATCTGCAATGTTTTACAATGTACAGATCTTTTAGTAATGCTTTATATGTGCATTATTATTTCAACACTACATAATTATATGTGAATTTGGTGTTCATGAAAATGAACAGACTATCAAAAAGGCTAGAACCGACTGGCCTTTGGGGAAACATCTCTTTATGACAGTTCTTCTCTGCAAATGGCCAACTACAGCACTGTTGAGCCTGTCTTGAATTTCTGGCAATGACGCTGGATCCTGCAATGGTTTTGTAATGAGGCTAAAATCAACACCTCTAAACTAAATGGGAAGAAGGCACAGAAAGGGAACTGGGACATGGTGAGAGGAAATACGGTTAAGGGCTAAGTCATTCAGAAGGTCAAAAAGGAAGAAAGGAAAGAGATGAGAAAACATAGAAGGAAGAAGTATATTATATATATATATAGTTCTCTAAAGAGAGTAAAGTGTAAAGAGAGTATAGAGTAAAGAATTTTTTTCCACCTTTCCCTCCCTGGCTGTCAATGCTGTGTCAGGTGCACACTTGTCACATTTGTAACTTACAATCACCAGCTGGAAGAAAAATGGTCTGATGGCACTGTCCTGATCTGCAGCTTGCACAAATCAGCAGTAGCATGCAACATGCTTCTTGGTTTAAAAATGCTTCAGCATATCCAAAGTCCTGAACTGAGGAAGAATACAAACACATGAAGTTTTCTTCCATTGCACACTATAAGTTTCAGTCACTGAACACTATGTTCTCAGTACACTGCACAACCTCATTTATCTATCCTCACTTATCCAAAACATTTCATGACAGACCGTGTCTACGCTGTCTAATGTGACTGTTCTTGTGAGCGTAGGTAACAACAAATTCAGCACATGACATTTTGTACATACTCATCTTAAAGACACAGGCCTAGATCTTCAGCTGGCAATAACTAGCTTCAACACAGGTATAGCTGGCACCTGAGGTACTAGTTTCATCATTTCCCAGCAACTGAGCCAGGCTGCCGACAATGGCATCTTCCACTTGGGTATTTAAGTATTGACTGATAAAGATGTTATTGACAAAAACAGAGAGAATTTCTAAGAAGAATGCTTTTTTCAGCAAATCTAACTCAAGGACTGCTGTCATACATATTCTTCAAATTTCAATTTTTTGCTATAAGACTAGTTTTCAGTTTATATCATATCACATCTTTTTACTATTTGCACAAAAACATCTCTCTCTTTCTTAGGGATCATCTTCTTCAGCTGCTTTTTATTGCTCCTGAGGTTATGATCTTCTGCTCATGTCATTATGCTCAGGAGACTGTATAGAGGAGGAGGTAAAGTTTTCATGCAGCAAGAATTCGAATCTCTTCTCACAGAAAATATCTATTTTTTCCCCAAGAACTACAAACTAGAACTAGATTAAAAAGCAGGATTAAGACATTCATCGCAGACATGAAGAATGGTGGCCAACAGAGCCACTGGAGACAATGCCATGAACAGATCATAATGGAAAAAATGTCATGTACTGATGAAAGCACTACTCTGGGAAAAAAAAAAGAGAGACAGAATTTGCCTTTGAATAGAATTTGAAAGTCTTTTTTCCATTTGTGCCTCTGGTTTCCTGGACGGCCGCGTGCAAGTTCTTTCACCTCTTTACACTTCTCTCTTCCCTCATTTGTGCACAGTGGAGACAATATTAACTGTCCTGGCAAATCGCATTAAGATCTATAAAGAACAAAGAAGAGTTAATAGATAACTAGCAATATCACATTAAAGCAGGTCCTTCTGATTCCGACTCTTCCCATACCATCATTCTCTACAAAAAGTCACCTCTAACAGCTTTTTTCTTTTTCTTTTTTTTAAAGTTTCAAGTGATTACATTTATAATTTTAATAATGTAAGAGTTTTACAGTAAGAAACCATGCAACCAAGAATTCATTACTTTTCCTTTCAGATTTTAATAAAAGTACACTATGAATTATTTAAACTAAATGAAACTTGTCAAGATAAATGAATTCAGTACATGTTGTGATGCAGTATATTCTGGCTTTAATTGTTTGCTGCTTACTGAGTATAGCAATTCACAAAGTCCAGTAATACATTTTTCCAGCCATTAGAAACAACAACCATGGGATTGTTACATCATTTTCATCCCTCAGAGATTTTTACTTATTTTTTGATAAAAAGTTGAGGTTAGGTTATTACATTGAAAAAAAAAGAAATCGGCAAAAATACTGCAACGTTCAGGAGATTTCTTACCTACCTCTTCTAATTCAACTCTAGTCAGCAGAACCTAGGAATAATCCCAGGATAACAAGTTTTCAGAAGCTGTTGTGAAAAAAATTGTAAGATTTAATGTGGTATTATTTAATTCTCATTATAATGTAAAACCAAGGTCCCAGGAAAGTCAGTAAAAATTTTACCTCTGACTTGAGCAAAGAAGGAGACTCAATCCATTGCCTAAACATAGGTTTCTAGCACCACGTGAGATGTCCTGGGGGACTCCACCTGGCTCCTGCTGACAGCCCAACAGTGCTCGAGTTTCCTGTACGTCCTGTTACTTTACCTGCCAGCCTTATGGGGAATGCTTGGATGACTGGGACGTCTCATATAGGTCACTGAACTGAGCCCAAGATGTCTCCTGTTGGAGCTTTCAGGTTCACAACGGCTTATATACCATTGTACATGATTTGTCTGCTGACAACCCCAGCCTAACAGATCTGATGGCATTCCTAACAGCAAAACATGTATAAAGATATTTATAAAACAGATATCTTTATATACATTTTTCTATAAAGATGTACGTTTAAAAGGAATCACACTTTCCATTCAGCTGTGCTGCCAAGTCTTACAATGACCACATACCAAAGATCACATCCCACACTATACAAGAAAAAAATTGTACAAGCAACTTTTCCAAAGCATTTTACAATGAAAATTTCTTGAAGAATCAGATTACAGAAAACCAGACTCTCTTTTGGTAGCTTCGGACATTCCTGAGAATAACATTTGCTCCTAAGAAAGTAACAAGCATAAATTCTTATGAAAAGTCTTATGCCGTTGTTAGATTGTGAAAGAGATGCAGTGATTTGCTTTACCAGAATTGGATACTTTTCCAGATTTCTCACATTTTAATGGAAGTTATGACTTCTCTGCATGTTTAGGAACTAGACAATCTATTTTTCAATTTGTGCTAGAAATAACAGCTGTAATGAGTTTTTTGGGGAAATTAATCAAGAAAATAATCTTATTATCAGGGAGGAAGCTCAGTTTAGGAACAGCAATGCAACAGTATCCCATAGTCAATTAATGTGCATTATCCAGGACAATGGCATTTGAAACAGCAACAGTGCTAGAAAGCTAGAACCATATCAAATTTGTGGCAAGCCCAAGTTTGTTTGAATGAATTCAAAATCAGATGATTTTTTCCCAAGAAGTTAGGAATAATGTTCATAGCACATAAAGTCTTAATTTTCAAATTTAATTTAAAAAACACATTTTGCAAAAAGTCTATAAATAGAAGTATTATGTTATACAGCACTTCCTGAATAGTTCATAAGGTGTTGTGCTTACTTAGCGGTCATTCACTTCAGGAAGGCTGATTTAGATCTTGGTGCAAGTAGAAACTTCACGACTGGCAGAAAACACAGCATTTAAATTTCTGAAAGCAGTAGACAAGTCTTCTCGAGATTAGGTATATTTAAAGATACTGATCCAGGTTCTGCATTTACTGCAGTTGTCTTTATGCTGCACCATCCTTCCTCCTCTCATCTGCAAACTGAAGAGGCCACTCCATCATTGTTGGATGTAAGAGAGTACACCATGTCCTCCTTTTCTCTTTGACCAAATCCAACAGCAGACATCCTCACCCCAAGCAAATGTTAAGTCTAGACCCAGTATGCTTAAACTTCAGAGCTAAGTTATATGATGGGTCAGGCCTACATAGACCAGCCTGGCAGCTTCTCTAGGTTGCTTTCTGCAATGCAGGCAATTCCCATATATTGGAACTAGCAAGTCATTAACGCTATTTCTGTAGAGCTGTTTGCTCCTATTCTCAACTTCCCATCTTCTTTCTCTTTCTATACAATTTCATCTATTCCTCAGAAGACTTATACTGCTTTTGCCCCCCTTACAGCACTTGCTGATGACTGATAGAAAAGCAATGGCCAATACAGAGAGAATTTGCCTTGCATCTCAAGGACGAGATGGATGCTGAGAGACCCTAAAATTGCATCCATCAATCTCCAGGTCTAAAAGAGAGGTCCAGGAGTTTTCATCAGTGATGAATATCTGTACAGCAAGAATGGAGTGAAGGATATCGCCACACACAAATTGGATATTTTAGGCTGAATTAAAGAGTGGTCAAAACAAGCCCATAAGTCTAGCTGCTAGGAAAGTGAAGGAGGGACAGAAGAAAAGGTTTAGTTCAGAACAAGTCAGCTATCTCCAGTACATTGAGAATATCTGTAATGAGCTTTGAAGCAATTACACAGATGCGAGGAAAATTTATATTGGGAAGGCCTAGATTGGCCTCATTCTTCTCTGAACAAATGTTAACTGCTTTATTGTAACAGTAACTTTTAACATTCATACAATAGGCATCCATAAGGAAAATCCCCGAGTTCTACACTTGGGTTGGAGAGCAGTAGCCCCAGCACATGTTGGTGTATGAGAGGAAATACAGAAGAGAATACCATATCCAATTGATCCTTCAGGGAGATTTGAAGAAGAATGAATACAGATTTGGAATTAGGCCAGGACACTGGGGCTACTATGCCCTTTCCTACAAAAAGGGCCATTGGACTGTTAACAACCATAAGCGATCAGGTCCTTGGTTTTACGTCTCATCAGCAAGACTACACTACATATTCATTAAACTCACACTTGCTTTTAAATTCTCTTAACTTCTGCACTTGGTAGGTTTTGTTCTTTTTCTTATCAACAAAGTGCTTTCCTTTACTCTTTATTCATTGCAAATCTGTAACTGACTCATCTAACACTACATCGACCAAATCGTAAATGAAGAAATTCTACACTAGCGGAAAGAACAGATAAAGCAACTTAACAAGTTCTCAATATTTCTGTCTATGCGCCATTCCTCACACCACAGGCTTGAGATTTCTTTTTCCACATAAGATCACTGAAATCACAAGTTTTGTTTTTTTTTTTTTAAAAAAAGAAGGTGGTGCACAATAAAACCTAAACTTTTAAATAGGTGATGATGGAGAAAATGCATAAACACTAAAAAAAAAAAAAAGATTTTTTTTTTATTTCCTTCCATGTCATGATAAGCTGTGACAAACTTTTCCAGTTTTTGAGGTGTTGCTCAATCTTCTTTCTCCATTATTAAATCATTAATAGCCATGGTATTAAACAGTAAAACCAATTTAGGGCAAGACCAGCATTTAATTATTAAGTGCTTCAGGAGAGAACATTCTTATCTAGCAAGCTGAAAATAAAGCACATGTATTTTTAAAGGAAAACGTAAGTTAGCAGGTAGCCTGGAGAAAGAAGCCCAGCAGCATGTGCCTTAAGCTTCAAAATTATTTGTTCTCTATTCCATGTTTTGCAAAATAGAGTTGTACTGAAAAGACAAATCTTCAAAAGTGCATGGAGATTAACTCTATGGATCTCAAAAGCCAGTTTTAGATCCTTCTTCAGAAACATGTCCATTAAGTTTTCCAACACTTACAAAGCAATGATTTCTAAGAGAACAATAAGCTCTCCTGCCAGATATACTTCATTCAACTGTTCTGGGAAGGAAATCTGCATTTTACCTTTTTTTTTTTTTTATCTCCTTTGCAAAGAGCACAAGAGCACGTACATCGTTGCAGCGTAGCTGACATGCAGAAACACACTAAGCAGCATAATTTGTTCAAGGTACCAAAAAAATCACAAGTTTGTTATAAAAGTCTTGGTGTCAATCAAGTAGGATCTAGGCTCCTTAAACACATAACATTAAACACAAAAAAAAAGTCAAATGAACAGCCCCCTTGAAATAAGCTTCCTCAGTTAAGAAAAAGAATGATATTTACAGCAGTC